>CM053772.1:73756389-73796194 GCA_028658325.1 Potorous gilbertii | reverse complement strand
GTTTGGGATACAGAGGCCTTGACTCCTATGTCTTTACCTGATGGTAAGTAGTTTTCTTCTTCTTCAGAGAGGAATGGTGCAATCATCTGTTCCTCAAGAAAATAACCTTCTATGGTCTTATTTTTTTTTCCCTTTTCTCGGCATTTTCCCAGCCAGTTACTTGACTTCTGAGAGTCCTCTCCACCCTGGCCTAGGTCAGCCCAGCTAGTGCTTGGGGTCTGAGATTCAAATACTGCTCCCCAGACTCAGGGCTTTCAGTGACAGACCTGGCTGCTATTCAATGGGAGCTTAAGTTCTGGTGCTCAGGTTGGGGCAGGGCCACCTCCCAGGCTCAGTTCCCTCAGGGGGTTTGTGCAGAGACCTTTTGTAATGGAGCTCCTGCCTGCTCCTGGACCCTCTGACCACCTGCTGCCTCTGCCCGTTGCCTCTGCCGCTGCCTCTCGAGGGGGCCTGAGTCCCAGAGACACCCCACTCCCCTCTCAGCCCGTCTCTCTCACTGACCTGTGTGTCTGTGGGTGGAGGGAGCTTCGCAGCCCCTGGAGATTCCATCCCTGAAGCCTGCTTGGATCTTCTCACTCCTCTCAGTGCCACCCGCCAGGACAGGGCAGGGCTCCGCTCCCGTCCAGTGTGCGATGGACCTTTGGAATCGATTTTTCAGGGCTCTCTGGAATGGAAATCTCCTTCACTGTGTTGCTGCGTGGCTTCCACTGTTCCAGAATTTATTGGGAGTTCCTTTTAGAGGAAATCCATGGGATGTGGGTTCGGAGCTAGCGTATGTGAAGTCTTTCTACTCCACCATCTTGGCTCTGTCCCAAACAGCTGGTTTTTTTAAAAAAAAGATAAAACAGATAAACAACTTGTTAATTTGATTTAAAAAAGGAAGAAAACCAAATTACCAGTATTAAAAACAAAAAGATTAAGTGAACAAGCAACAAATATTAAGTTAAAGTAATTATTAGGATTTTTCTTGCACAACTTTATGCTAATAAAACTGAAAAATCTAAGTGAAATAGGTGAATATCTACACACACACATACACACACAGACTTATATTAGAAAAAGAAATTTAATAAGTCATAAAGAAAAAAAGAGAAAACTTAAAAGGAGAAAAAAACTAGATGGATTTATAAGAAAATTCTATCAAACATTTAAAGAATGATTAATTCTGGTACTATGTAAATAGTTTTAAAAGTTGATATAGAAGGAATCTTACCAAATTCACTCTATAATAGAAATAATAATTGAACCAGGGAAAGCAAAAACAGAGAAAGAAAACTATAGACCAATTTCCCTAATGAATATTGATGCAAAAATTTTAAATAAAATTCTTAGCAAGATTATAGGAATACAAAACATATAATATATTATAACGAGGTTGAATTTATACTAGTAATGTAGGACTGATTTAATATTAGGAAAACTGTAAACATAAATGATCTCATGAATAACAAAATCACTTAAAATGATTATATTAATAAATGTAGAAAAGCTTCTGATAAAATACAGCACCCATTTCTATTAAAATAATAGAAAACATAGGAATCAATGGAGCTTTTCTCAAAAAGTAAATTTTATCTATCTTAAACCAAGAGCAAGCATTATATATAATGGGGACAGCCCAGAAGACCTTTGAATAAGATCAGGGAAGCAGCAAGAATATTATCACCATTATTATTTGATATTATTTGAAATACTAGCTTTAGCAATAAGACAAGAGCAAGAAAGTAAAGAAAGAAACAACTGAAATGTTGTTATTCAATCATTTCAGTCATATTCAACTCTTTGTAAAACCATTTGAGATTTTCTTGGTGAAGATGCTGGAGTGGTTTGCTATTTCCTTCTCCAGCTCATTTTATAGATGAGGAACTGAGGCAAATAAAGTTAAGCAACTTGCCCAGGGTCACTAACTAGTAAGTGTCTGAGATCAGATTTGAATTCAGACCTATTCCTTTTTGCAGATCATATAATGGTATACTTAGTGAAGTGTAGAAAATAAACTAAAAAACTAA
The DNA here is from genome assembly GCA_028658325.1 of Potorous gilbertii. Classification (NCBI taxonomy): domain Eukaryota; kingdom Metazoa; phylum Chordata; class Mammalia; order Diprotodontia; family Potoroidae; genus Potorous; species Potorous gilbertii. Next base: position 73,794,185 of record CM053772.1, on the reverse strand, counting down.
TCAAAGCAAAACAACTTTAGTAAAGTTGCACTATATAAAAGAAGCCCACACAAAGTCATCAGCATTTCTATATATTACCAATAGAATACAGCAGAAAGAGATAAAAATACAATGTGATTTAAGATAACTGCAGATAGTATGAAATACTTGGGAGACTATCTGCCAACACACGCACAGCGTCTATATGAACAAAATCCCAAAATGATCTTCGCAGAAATAAAGGCAAGCAGAAGTAAACAAATGAAGAAATATAAATTGCTTATGGGTAGACTGAGTGAATGTAATAAAAATAATAATACTACCTAAATTTATTTACTTATTTAGTGCCATACCAATCAAACTACCAAAAAATTACTCCATGGAGCTAGAAAAAATAACAAAATTCATCTGGAGGAACAGAAAGTAAAGAATATCAAGGGAACCATTAAAGAAAAATGAAGGAAGGGTTCTATGCTGCTAAGATTATCATCAAAATATTTTGGTACTAGATAAGAAATGGAGTGGTTGACAAATAGGATAGGTTAGGTACACATTATACAGAAGCAAATTAGCCCAGTAGTGTAGTATTTAATAACTCAGAGATCACAGCCACTGGGACAAGAATTCACCATTTGACCAGAAATGTTGAGGAAACTAGAAAATATTCAGGTAGAAAGGGTCTCCCATTACATCCTGGGCCATCTCCAGTCATCCTGATGAATATCTGGTCACTGGATCCAGATGGCTCAGGAAGAGAAAGCAAGGCAGGTGACTCTGCACAACCCTCCCTCATTCAAGTCAAAGTTAACTGCATCATTTCCCTGATGTCATAGTCCTCCTCAAAAATGGAGGACAAACACAACAAGGAGTTGACAAATGTCTCACATTGTATGCCAAGATAAGCTCAAAATAGATACATGATTTAGCAAAAAAAGATAATATTATAAGCAATGCTTATGATATTAAACATGCTATGAAATAGTGTATTTACTTTTACCCAACACTAGTGCTACTAGGTGTATATAACAAAGAGATTTTTTAAAAGGGAAAGTATCCATATGTACAAAAAATATTTACAGAAACTTTTTTTTTGGTAATGGCAAAGAATTGGAAACTGAAGGGTTGCCTATCAGTAATGGGTGATGGCTGAACAAATAAATTATAGAGTATGAATATAATGGAATACTATTATGCTAAAAGAAATGATGTAGGGGATGGTTTCAGAAAAAACTAGGAAGACTTTTATGAACTGATATTAAGTGAAGTGAGCAGAACCAGGAAAACAACATATACTGTAACAGCAGTATTGTAATGTTAATTAATTGTGAAAGATTTAGCAACACTCAATGACAATTCCAAAGGACTCATAATGAAAAATGGTTATCTGCTCACAGATAGGGACCTGATGTACTTTGAGTGCAATTTTGAAGCATATTTTTCTTTATTTTTTTCCCTACAATATGGCTAATGTGAAAATGCTTTGCAAGACTTAATATGTATAAATAGGTATTGTACTTATTGCCTTCTCAGTGAATGGGGGAGGGGGTAGAGGGAAGAAGAGAATTTGGAATTGAAAATTAACATTAAAAAAAAATGAGGATTAGGTTCTTAACCTTCAAATTTTAAGCTATAAGAGATCATTTCTAAATGATCATTTAGTCCAAATATCATACATTTAATAGATGAGCAAATTATGGCCCAAAGAGGATAAATAACTTACCTAAGATCACACAGCTAGTTCAGCAGCAGAGAAGAGACTAAAAGCTAGGATTCCCAGTCTTTGGTTTTTCTACTACATCTCCCTGTTCCATGATTTTAATGCAATGGTGCCTGAGCATTCAGCTGTTTTAGCAGGGGGAGGTAATTGTTATATAAAGAGATCTTCATGTTCTTTGATGGAGGAAGGAGTGAAATCAAAGATTCTCTCAAATTGTTCCAGTCTGAAATGAAGGGTGTTTCAATTCATTACTTTTTTAGATTCTGCAAGTGGTCCCATTGTGGTGCCTCTGGCTGTCTTGTCTATCCAAAGATGAACAGGCTGTCATTTTTCCTTTGAGATGATCTGAGTCTTCCTTTTCTCTGATGGCCCCAGGGAGAACTGGACTAGATAGTGGCCATCAGACACTAAGCCTCCCACTGATAGCTTTTGAAAAGTATTAAATATCCTACTGATGGGATGGTATCTTCACTGTAGCAAATCAAAGAGCAAAGTGACGGCTCTCATGCCCCAGTGCAAAATATTAAAGAAAAGAAATAACTACAGAAAAATCTGCTGTTTAGAGGGAACTTTCCAGAAATGAAATAGTGTGCTTAGAAGATTATGTATTTAATACTCAGGTTTCCTTTCTTTGTTCCTCAAGCTCCGTTTTGCATCTGCCTGTCCATGAGGACGATTTATGAGAATCCTAGGAGAGGAACTGCTTTGAACTTCCCTGCAGCACACACTGTGGCAGGCTATTAATCCAATAGACTGTGGGGCTTTTAGGGTAAAATACTTCTCTAATATTTTTTTTCTTCTTTTGCTCTAGCTTTTCCCAAAGGGGGAACAAATGACAGTGGTTCACCAAAAAAGCATGATATATGGTCTTGAATGATACTGTCTTCCTCCATACTTTACACTTATTGAATAAAGGAGAGTGATATATTTTCAACTCCTCCCCACCCCCAGAGTGTGACTCCAGAACTCCAGTGATCATTAAGTAGAATTCTTTCTTCTACAATCAACGTCCCTCCCTGCTAACTATACCAGGGAAAAGAATATCTACTTTATCTTATTTTGTATGTCACAAAAATCTCATCCTCCTGAAATAAATAGTGAAGAGATTTTGGGGGTCATTCCTAGGAAGGCATGGCTAATGAGCCCTACTCTTTAATAGGCTAAGTAGTGAGGAGATAGTCAGGAAATTGTAATCCCAAGCTAATTCCTTCTGAACTATGTGACCTTGATCAAGTCACTTGGCTTCTTTGGATGGAAGCAATCTTAGACATCACCAGATCCTACCCTGTAATTTTACATTTGAGGAAAATGAAGTCTGGAGAGTTTCAATAACTTAGCTTAAGGGCCCAGAACTATGGGGTATCAGAGACAAGAGTTAAAACACAGGTCTTTTATCTTCAAATTCAGTGATCTTTCTAGAATATTTCCAAGCCATTTTTAGTTTTGTTTGCTAGACGGAGAAGACGTTTTATTAACTTTAGAGAAAAGAGAAGTAAATAAGGGAAAAGAAGAGAGGAGAAGGAAGTGGAGGAGGAAAAGAAGAGAAAGTAAAGATGAGGAGTGAAGATAAGTCAAGGTAAAAATAGAAAATTTAAGAACATGAACTCTTTGAGGGCAGAGTCTATTTTCATTTTGTTTTTGTAACTCTGTGGCTTATACACAGCAGGTACAACATGCATGTTGAATTGTATGCATAGAGGAGAGAAAGAAAAACAAGGAATGAAGAGAGAGAAAGAGAGAGACAGAAAGAGAGGAAGAGAGAGAGAGGGAGAGAGACAGACAGACAGACACAGAGAGAGTCAGAAATAGACAGAGACATATAAACAGAGAAGGTAAGAGATAGAGGAAGTCTTTATTAATGTTGGTTTAAGTCTCAGGTATCCTTGACTAGAACATTAATTGACCAAGCAATAACAAATGTTTGCAAGTGGAATATTTACTATACATAAGACACTGTGGTAGGCAGAGCTGCATAGTCAATAGAGGTCTTAGATTCAGGAAGAGGTAGGTTTAAGTTTCTTATACATACTGTGTGCAAGTCACACAGTAACCATTTAGCGCTACAGTCAACTCTCTAAGACTATAAGTTACAGAGCAGGTGCAGACCTATACTGGTAGAGTTTCCCTTCCCTTCCCTTAGAGTTCTCTACACCAATTACATCATAGGTCTAGTCCCTCCTCTTTCTTCCCCTACCCCAAAGCACCATGGTAGTCACTGGGATTTAGCTTAAAATCTAGTAAGGTCAAATGATTAAACAATTAATAATTAATACAAGACAGAAAATGATAGGTACCCCAAGTGAGTCGTTCAGACATCAAGTGCTAGGGGAGATCAGAAGGAGAAATGTTGAGACATTTCACTTGGAATGGCAGGGGTTGGGTGTGGGAAGAGAATGCCCATATAGTCCAAGTCAAAGGAATCTCCATTTTTCACCTTTAAAAATATTGATCAAATAGCTGAACCAAATGAGTTTATCAAGTAAGCTTCATTCACATACTTGGATTTATTTTCATGGCAACAGAGCATTATAATTGAATCACATGAGAACAGCTATAGTTAGATTGAGGGGAGTTCAGAAAATCCCATTACCCCTCAAATGGTATTATCTATCTTCATGATATGATTGTAAGTGTTACAGATCTTGCATTCTTCCTTTTCAAATTACCTTACATTTATTTTCAGTAATATACTGATCATGTGTTACATTATTAGTTTGTATGTTTTCAGTGTATCATGTACTGTACGTTTCAGGACACATATTTCACCACCTAACTAGAATGTAAGTGTTTTGTTGTCAAAGAAGTCTCCCTTTTTGACTTTGTGTTCTTTAGTGCCTTGCACATATTAGATACTATATATTGGATAAATAATAAATATCAGATAAATTGTTTATTATGTTTAGTTGAAGTGCCCACATGCTATGTTTCAAATGTAATGACACATTTGAACAGACATCTCTAGTATTACATTGTGATCTATGAATATGAAAAGTTGTATTCACAGAAGCAAAGAAGCATTTGATTCCAAACAGAATTTTTACAAATGGTTTTATTGATCTCTTTTTTATATCACAGCCATTTCCTGGTTCCCCCTCTCCCACAGAACTATTTCTTGTAAAGAAGAAACAGGTAAGTAAAACCAACTCACATAGCAACTAAGTCATGAAACATCTGGTCTTGATAGTATCTCCTCCAACCCTATACTGAGAGGAAGGAGGTATGTTATATCATCTGGCAATGTGGTAAGGGAATAAATGTTGAATCTGTAGACAGATGACCTGTTTTTGGAGTTCAGTTCTGATGTGACCTTGGACAAATCACTTAATCTCTGTGTGGCTCAGTTTCTTCACATGTAAAGCAATGGGATTGGACTCAATGACCTTCCAAGTTCTACCAACTCTAAATCTGTCCTCTCAAACAATTCTCGACTGCAACCTTAAGAAAAGGTCCTTTGTGGTGTAGAACCAACAAATTGACCAGTATAAAAAATAGCCTGAATCTCTTCTTCACAATTGTTCTGCACTGGAAAAATCCATAGTTGAGCTTTCCCAGCAGCCATAATTAGTCAAACAAGTGATTGATAAGGAAAACAGGAGAGTAAAATTCTTGCTGGGATTTTTAGCAGAAAAGTGATATCTCTTCTCCTAAGATCTCCCTATTCCCCCAGATATAACAATTTTCACTGCAATCCCCTGTGCTGGAGAAAAATACAATCAATTCTCCATTTTTTTTGTGGGAAGATAGGGAAAACACAGATAAATCAAAATCGTGGATGATCCTCAAATATCACTTTACTCAATAGCTTCCATCTCCCCTTATCCCTCTGTCACATTTTCAAGCGCTGGCAACAAGAACAGATAGTTTTGAGTTCTGTCTGCTCACACTCTGACAGGGGAAGTGAACAAACAGAAATGGTAGAACTTGTTGGGAGTGGTGAGAATGATGGGGGACAGAAACAGATGAAGAAAAAGAAAGAGGTGAACTGTCAACTTCATTTGTTGTGGAAAGATGCTTTCTTAGACAGAGGCAGAACTCCTTGTACACGCAGTTGATGCAAATATTATTGTTAAAAAATAAAATTCATCCAATTTAAAAAATAAAGCTCTGAATGGAAGAGAGTATATTACTAGCAGGAATTTTGAGGAAGAAATTTGGATTTTAACTAAGCTCTCCCTGCTACTGTATAGAAGCTATAGCCAATCGTGCAGAATAATTTAGCTGAATGTGCAATAAGCCTCTCCTAAAGTTCCAAATGACTTGAGTTCAGAACTGCAGAGGGGGAATGTAAGAATTAATAAAGGCCTGCTTTTAAACCCCCACTGAACAGGAAACCAAAAGGCATATTCTGCTTCTTTTGGAAGACGGTACTGACTGAGCTCTCAAGGAAAACGTCCAGACTTGGTGAATGCTGTTCTGTATCAAATGATTGATTGACTCATTACAAGAAGGGCAAGGGAAGAGTCTTTACATCTGAGTTAAAGGACCAGGAATGGTTGTGTTACAAATGAACTTCACTTTGCAGAATCAAATCATTTTTTTTCTTATAGCAAAATAATATTCCATTAAAATAATATACCACAGCTTGTTTAGCCATTTCTCAATTGATAGACATTCTTTTGCTTTCCAATTCTTAGCTGCCACAAGAAGAGCTACTATAAATATTTTTGTACAAGTAGATCCTTTCTGCTCTTTTATGGATATCTTTGGGATACAGAGCTAGCAATGATACTGCTGGATCAAAGTGTATGCACATTTTGTAGCCCTTTGGGCATAGTTCCAAATTGCTCTCCAGAATGGTTGGATCAGTTCCTAACTCCACCAACAGTCCATTAGTGTCCCAGTTTCTCCCCATCCCCTCCAACATTAAACGTTTTCCATTTTTGTCATATTAACCCATCTGATAGGTGTGATGTGGTACCTCAGAGTAGTTTTAATTTGAATTTTTCTGACCAATAGTGATTTAGAGCATTTTTTCATATGACTATAGCTGGATTTGATTTCTTAGTCTGAAAACTACTTATCCTAGAGTTAAATTATTCTTAATGATTCATTATAAGTATAGTTATACCTTAATTTTTATTTGTTTTGTTTTGGTTTTTATAAATTGAAAGTTTGGGGCGAGCTTACATTGAGCAAGTGTATAGGCACTATTTTTCCAGCAGCATGTGCTTACCTCATGTCTCTGTGCCACATTTTGACAATTCTTGCAATATTTTAAACTTTTTCATCATTATTGTATCTTTTATGGTGATCTGATGTGACTATTGTAATTGTTTTGGGGTGCCATGAACTGCACAGAAAACAACAGACTTGATTGATAAATGTTAGGTGTGTTCTTCTTTCTCTCGTCCTCTCCTAAGATCTCCCTATTCCTTCACACACAATAATATTGAAATTAGACTAATTAATATGCTATTATAGCCTCTAAGTGTTCAAATGAAAGGAAGAATCAATCGATGTGGCAAATTTCATTGTTGTTTTATTTCAAGAAGTTTCTGTTAACTCCCTAATCAGTCAGCAACCATCGACATCAAGGCAGACATCAAGGCAAGACCCTCCACCAGCAAAATTTTACAACTCACTGAAGGCTCAGATGATGGTTAGAATTTTTAGCAATAAAATATTTTTAATCAAGGTAAGAATATTGTTTTTTTAGATGCAATACTATTGTGCATTTAATAGACTACAGTAGAGTGTAACATAACTTTTATATACGTTGAGAAACCAAACAATTTGTATGACTCACTTTACTGTGATATACAGTCTTCAAGGTATACTAATAGCTGGGATTTAATAGAAGTGATTAATTTTCACCTATACTAAATAAGAGGCAGTTAGATGGCATGGAGTGGGGGATCTGAAGTCAAGAAGACTCATCTTTATGAGTTCATATCCGACCTAGACACTTACTTGCTGAGTGACCCTGGGCAAGTCACTTCACCCTGTCTGTATCAGTTTCCTCATCTGTAAAATAAGCTAGAGAAGGCAATGGCAAACCACTCCAGTATCTTTGCCAAGAAAACCCCAAATGGGTCCAAGAAGAGTTGGACAAGCCTGAAAATGTCTGAACAGCAACAACAAATACTAAGGGAAGAGAACAAAGGCCAATCTAAATCATTGTTTATATTTTATTTGGAAAATGTTTCTTTTTATTTTTATTATTTTTAATTTGGGACATAGGCAACATAAAATCATTTTTATGGAGCTGAAAGGGAAGCCAGAAGTCATCTAGTTCAATCCCCTTGTTTTATTGACAAGGAAACAGAGACACAAGGAGATCTTGCCTTAGATCACATAAGTAACAGCTCAGTGAGGACCTGAACAGAGGTGTCTGATTCCAAATTCATCATACCATGCTACTACCTTTCTGTGTCATGCTTCAATTTAAATGACCCCAGAACTGGTGGCTATCCATTTGCTTTGCCCCAAAAGGCTGGTATAAAATTTTGTTGCATAAATAGATGGAGTCTTTTTTTTTTTTTTTTTGCCCATTACCTCCTTAAGAGTATTTACTTTGTCATGGAATCTCTGGGTTAAAGTCTATGTGCATTTTGGCTATATCATTTGCATAATTCTAGATTTCTTTCCAGAATGGTTAGGCTAATTCACATTGATATATTTGCATCCTAGGTGAACTGAGTCACTGATACCCAAACTGAATGAACTGTATTCTTTCTTTACATTTTTGTCATAATGAATGTTGCCTCTCCAAAGTATCCTTAGGAGTTTTGCCAAATGTCCGTGCCTCATGTCACAAAGAATAGCACTTCAGATTTTAATTACTTTGATTTATATCAATATAGGCACTCCCAAGCCTGTCCCACTCAATGCTCATCACAAGAGGATAGGGACTGTGCCTATGACTTCATTGCTGTAGACTCCATATGGGGTAGCAACCCACAGTTTAAGAAGAGTTGAAGGGGTTTCTAGTGGAGTTTAAGAAGACCTGGTATACAGAATTTCCAGAGAAAATTCTCTCTGCTCATAAAAAAGGTGCCTGTATGTGGGGGAAACTAGGTGATACAGTAGATGGCTATCAGGCCTAGAATGAGGAAGAACTGTATTCAAATCTGACCTTAGACACTAACTGTGTGACCCTGGACAAATCACTGAACTCTTTGCCTCAGTTTCCTCATCTGTACAATGAGCTGGGGAAAGGAAATGAAAAACCACTCCAGTATCTCTGCCAAGAAAACCCCAAATGGTGTGGGTCACAGAGAGTCAGATAGGACTCACATGACTCAACATCAAAAATACAAAGGCAACATCTTTTTAACTTGTTTTAAAGAGTTGCTTAGATCACTTGAGAAATTAGATAACTTGTTCAGGGTCATGCAGTCAGTATATATTAGAAGTGGAATTTAAATCAAGGCTTTCCTGGTTTCTAGGGTATCTCTCTATTCATTGTGTCAAGTTTCCAAAAGGCTGCTGATCATGACTCTTCTCTAATTTAGGAGATAGTCTTTCAGAATTGCCATTGCTGCTATTACAAACTGATGTTTCATTACCCTACAGACAACTTCACGATGAACCCTGCCAAATCTAGCAAAGATTGGTCCTTGGAAAGTAGACCTCCCATGAGTGACTGTGCCCATAAGAACATTGATGTTTTTTATCTCATACTTCAGTCAACACATTATCCTCAAGTTTGCCAAAGATAAAACTTCATTTTCTCTCTAAAAACTGAAATTCCTCTTTAGATGTATAGCCTTCAGGCTACCACCAAACAACCATTTGTTCCTATTCTCAAGTTACTTATTTTTCCTCTTGGAATTAAAAATTTGTTTACTGAAAGCTTCAATAGATATAAACCAGAAATTCTTAACCTTTTTTTGTGACCTGATCCAGTTTGGCAGTCTTGTGAAGAAATGGAATCCTTCTTAGAATAATGTCTTTAAATATATGAAATAAAATATACAGGATTACAAAGGAAGTCAACAATATTGAAGTAATTACATATATACACATGTGTATGTATATAATGTACATGAATGTGTATATATGTATACATATATCTATACATATATGCATATATGTATATGTGTGTGCATATATATGTGTATATATATATGTATGTATATTCATGGACTCTAGATTAAGAACCTCAGTTATGGAAGGATCAAATCACCCAGAGAACTTTATTTACAACTCAATCTTGTGCCTTAGACAACTGACACCCACAGTTATTTGAATAAATGATTGATCTACCCAGCACATGAGACATTTTGAAACAGAAGCCAGTCTAAGAGCATGAACAGGAGGGAGCACATGATTTGGAGCTGGGTCAGAAACCCTCACTAATATTAAGGGGGGAAATGGAATAATAAGTACTGGGCTTGCGTCCCAACCTCTCCACTTTCTAGCCATATGGTCTTGAGCAAGTACTTGAGCAATAGTACTCTCTGAGTACTGTTATCCTCATTGGTAAAACGGAGATAAGAATACTTGCAATTCCTGGTTCGCAAGGGTATTGTAAAAGAAGCACTGTATTGTGAATGCTTCAGAAGCATGTTACCTTGTACTGTACTAGTACTCTGTACTGTCTCATCATGGCTTTGAGTGTTGATTTTGGGTTCTGAGTTTAAACTTTGGCAGGTCCTACTATGTCAAAGAGGATTTTGATTTTGCCTAGTGATGAACACTGTAAATGTTATTTGAGGCCCAAGATAATTTTTGAGAAGTTCATTTTCAGGCTAACCATGGGTTGATTTATTTTTTTCTAAAAAATCAAAGGGGATTAAAGAGATGTAATTGGAAACACTGATGTCTCCATTGTCAATGGAAGGAGTATCCAGACTGGCAAAATCATAGATCCTTGAAGTATTGAGATATCAGATTAGTCTAGGTTGCATCTACATATGGCATAGTAAGAATTGTCAGCATTTGAGGTAATTGAGGGATGGGGAGAGAAGGAGGGAAAAAGAGATGCAGAGAAATAAGGAAAATAGGGAGGGAGAGAGACAGGGAAGAAAAGAGGAAGACAGAAAAAGAGGAAAGAAAAGAAATAGAGGGACAGAGAGAGAGAAGAGAGAGGGAGGGAGGTAGAGAGGAAGAGGGAACAAAGAAAAGGGAAGAAGGGTAGAAGAGGAGAGAGAAAGGATGATGAAGGAAGGTGGAGAGAGATAGAAACAGAAAAGATAACATGGGGAGAGACAGAGACACACACACACACACACACACACACACACACACACACAGAGAGAGAGAGAGAGAGAGAGAGAGAGAGAGAGAGAGAGAGAGAGAGAGAGAGAGAATCTGGAACCATGTTGCTTCCAAGGTCAGATTTGAGTGAGGGGTGGTAAGTATTTGGTGAATGAGGAGCCTTCAGGAAAGTTCAGTTCATAGAAGGAACTTGGCTATCAGAATAATTTAATTGGGTGATAACTTTGGAGGATGTGATACATAGTCACTACTCAGTGCATGGGGATTTCAAAAGAAAAATCCAGTACAGTCATCCTATCATTCCCCCTTGAGTCACAGATCTTTCTGTTCCAGATGGACTGACCTTATTGCTTCCCATCATGTCTCTTCTGGCCCTGTGCCTATAGTCATTCATCCCTTCACTTTTGCCATCTGAACTCCTACCCTCAAGCTTTATTATGTTTCCCATTCTTTCTGTGCCAGCACTTCTCAACATTCAGCAGACCTCATGGACTATTTACCCCACGTATTCAGGCTCATCATCTTCTTTCATCTCATCCAAGAAAATCCTCTATGGAATTAACGGGAGGAATGTCACGGCACAATGTCCACAAAAATGTCCATGTTCTCCTATAATAAATATTAATCCAAAAAAATCAATCACTGACAACCTGGAGGACTCTCATGGATCATCATTGATCCACAGATCATACAATGAGAGAATAAGTTGAAATAATCATAGTATTCAATGCCTTATTCAGTACCTATCCCTTCACTGATGTTTTCCACATCCAGTCCTGTGTCTTTCCCCCTATCTGCCCAATCAGCCAATTAACCGACAAGCATTTACTAAGTGCCAGGAGGTCGTTAGGTGGCTTAGTGGATAGAGGGCTGGACCTGGAGTTGGGAAAATCATAGTTCAAATCCAGCCTCAGATACTTACTAGTTACATGACCCTGGGCAAGTCACTTAACCTCTGTTTGCCTTAATCCACTGGAGAAGGAAATGAGAAACCACTCTAGTATCTTTGCAAAGAAAACCCCATGGACAGTATTGCTCATGGGGTCACAAAGAGTCAAACATAATGGAACAACAAAGTGCCTACTTTGTGCTCAGTATTGTACTAGGTCAGGGGAATTTAAAGACAAAAATGAAACAGATTCTGAGCATTAGAAGTTTGGGAGAGATATCCTATTGGGGGGAGACAATGTATGAACAAATGGATATATGTCAAAAGCTCATGCAAAATAAAGAGAAGGTTAAAAAATGTCAGAGGGTAAAAGGATACTTGAGGGACTCATGGGATGAACCTTCCAAAGCTAAGTGTCCTCTGATCTTTAGTAGTTCAATGCAAGAACTGGGAGGGAACTACAGTCTATATTCCTGATTCATGGTGGCTTTGAAAGAAGGGAGGCACCAAATATAAAAAGGCCTACTAAATATTAGAATCCAGGTACCTATTATATCAGGAGACATTTAGCATGTCCATGGAAAGACACTCTAGTTTTCGTTGGGAGTTTTGGATGGAAGAACATGGAGGGAAGGGGAATTGTCTCTTAAGTGGGGTGAATGGAAAACCTCTTTCCTGAGTTACAGGTATGGTGGATAATCAGTTTTAGTGCACTATATGAATGGATATTGTACATGGAAACCAGTACATATATGGGCACTTAAGGCAATTTTTAACCATCACTTTCCTAAGTCTAGACAATCAACAAAACAACAACCTAATATCCTATTTCAAATACTAAGCCATGGACTTTATCATTTCTTTAAAGAGAGACTAGATAATGATAGTATAATAGAAAGGGAAATTTAATTTGGAATCTAAAAATCTGGTTTCAAGTCTTGGCTCTGAACACCAATTAACTGCGTGAGCGTAGATCATGAACTTAACTTCATGGAGCCTCAGTTTTTACATCTGCAAAATGGATGTAATCATCCTTGCACAACCTACCTCACGAGACTGTTACTGGGAAAATGCTGCATAAAGTCAAATTCCACTTTATTACTACAAACATGACAACACCTAGCCCCCTACCTCCTCATTTAATCTTCCTAAAATTCCCTTAAAGCAGGTGGTACACATGTTTTTAACCCTGTTTTACAGGATAGGAAATGAGAAATAGATCCCTGTGGGTCACATGTTAACTTGGAAAACCACAATATTTATGTTGTATTGTGTTTTTAATTTATTGTGTTAAACATTTTCCAATTACAGTTTAATTTTATTTGGTACCTTTTGAGAATTTTGTGGGTCAAATATGGCCATCAATTTATGAACTTGATACCTGTGATGTAAAGTGAGTCATCCAAGGTCCCACAACAAATGGCAAAGCCAAGACTTCAGAGCAGATCTAATGACTTCTGATGTGAACTCTTTTCATTCTGTAGCATTAATTTCAGGCAGTGGAGTATGTTGGGACTAGAAAGGACTGATTCAAGTCAGGAGACTTGGAGTCAAATTCTGCCTCTCATGTTTAAAGTGACCATAGATAAGTCACTCAGTCTCTCTTAGCCATGGTTTTCTTATCTGTAAAATAAAGAGGTTGGCGTAAATGACCTCTAATGTCCCTTTCAGCTCTGGGATCTATGGTTCGATGATCTGGCATCAGAGTACTATTTCCAATGATGGGCATGCAACAAACAATGGTGGGCAATAGAATAAGTATTGTGCTTCAATTTCTATGTTCTCTAGGTCTCAGCTCCCTTTTTCCTGTTTTCCGTATGGGTCCCAGTAATACCACTGTAGATTTTTTAACATGAGGACTCTTGGAAGAGCTAATTTCTGATGTTCTTGTTCTGTTTAAGATCTTGCATATGGGTGCCCAATAAACAAGAACCTTGCCACCCACTGTTGCTTTGATGGTGTGTTCTATTGTCAGTGCTCTTGTGGCCATGTGACTCTCTTGGATCACCTGAACAGAGCAATATAAGGAGGTGAAATGTGACAGGGAGGTGGAGTTTATAGTTTCTGATGGCATATTTTGTCAAAGTGGCATCTTTTGACAATGATTACATTCTACTACCCTACACAGAACTCCTCTTCCTCAGCTTTCTCAACTTGCTGCAAATAGCTTTAGCAACCCAAATAGCCAGACAATTCAAGGACTGTTCTTGTGAATGTGAATACATCATCTGTTTTTTCTAATCATACTTAAAGTGTCAGCAACTAGAAATTCTGGAGCTGGAGTTGGTTGTGTTTCTGATCTCCCCATCCCCCAAATGATGGAAGAAAGTGTGACAAACCAGCTCAAGTAAGAACTGAAAAAGGTTGGATTGAAGATGACATCTCTTGGGGCAGAACCAAAATGGTAGAGTAAAAGCAGGGACTTGCTTGAGCTCTCCCTCAAAACCTTCCAAATACCTACAAAAATGACTCTAAATAAATTCTAGATCAGCAGAATACACAAAATGACAGAGTGAAAGAAATTTCCAGCCCAAGACAACCTGGAAGGTGGACAGGAAAGGTTTGTTGCACCAGTCTGAGAAAGAGACAGGCCAGAGCAAGTCTCAGTGGACTAAATCACTGGCAGCTATGGTGATTTCCAGATTATTCAGCCCACAAATATCAGATAACTTAGAAGGTCAGCAAGAAAGGTATTTCAGATGTGGATGAGAGAGGAGTGGTCAGAACCCAGCCATGGGGTGGCAGTAGTGGTAGTGGTGGCAACCACAGCTGTTTCCAGAGCTCTCAGCCCATAGATGGGGTGGGGGTGGGGGTGTGTCGAGCTGCTGATCAGAGCGTATTGCAGGGATCTCACTGCTGGAACTGCAGGATTCTCTTGCTTGGATCTGGGTCCCAGTCCTGGGTGGCACTCCTGGGGTGAGGAGGAGTCTGCTGACATGGCAGAATTTGTGGCAGTGATGGAGAGGGAATCCTCACAGTTCCAAGGCAGAAAAGAGAGCTTGTGGTCACTCACAGACCAGAGCAAAGACCAGGAGAGGAGTAAATACCTCTCCTTTGATCATACAACCTTGGAAGAAATGAAAGTTTACAGATTCCTAGAAATATTTCTAAAATAGCTACACAAACCCTCTGAAGTTTGGGGCAGTACACCCGCCACACTGGATACAAAGATCTACCTTAACAAAGAGCTAAAATAGTCAAGTAATTCACTGGGAAAATGAACAAATGGTGGAAAAAATCAGAATATAGAATCTTACTTTGGCATGATCAAAACATACAACGAGAAGAAGAAAAAAAGCCAAAACTCCTGCATCCAAAGTCTCCAAGAAAAATATAAACCTGTCTCAGACTATGGAAGTGCTCAAAAAGGATTTTGAAAATCAAGTAAGAGAAGAAGAAGAAAAATCAGGAAGAGAAATGAGAGTGATGCAAGAAAATCATGAAAAAGATGGCATCTCTATACTGGTCTAAATACTTACCTCACTAACATGTCATCCTCATTCCTGCCTCCAAGTGTTTGCCAATCTTGTATCAGATAAGTCTGGGTGGATATGCTGGACCCAGACCATAGAGAGGCTTGAATACCTCAGGAGCTTATAGATTACTGAATAGGCAATGGGGAGCCACGGAAGATTTTTGAGAAAAGGAGTGACACAATTAAAGCAGTGTATTGGAAAATATTACTGAGGCAGTGGTTTGAAGGATTGGCAATACACTAGAAGACCAGTTAGGAGATTAGGTGCGGAAGAAAAGATGAAACCTATGATGTATTTCCCAATGATCCTAGTGGTTTTTGATGTCTTTTTCTGAATTCCTATCATTTCATTTAGGGCCTGTATTTGTGTGTGTGTGTGTGTGTGTGTGTGTGTGTGTGTGTGAATTGGAAGGGTCTTTGGGATTTATCTAGTTCAACTCTCATTTTACAACTGAGAAAGCTGAGGCCCAGAAAAATAATTTGCTGACATTTCTAATTAGTGACAGGATTGGGACGTAAGATCACAGACATTTTTCATTACAAGTCCTTCAGTGTTGTCTTGGATCGTTGTATTTCTGAGAAGAACTAAGTCATTCACAGCTGATTATTTTACAATAATGTTGTTACTTTGTACACAGTACATTTCACTTTGAATCAGTGTGTGCAAGTCTTTCCAGGTTTTTCTGAGAGCATCCTGCTTATCATTTCTTTTAGTACAACAGTATTCCATCATAATCACACCCCAAATTGAGTCATCTCCTCAGTTTCTTATTCTTTGCCCCCAGAAATGAGCTGTTATAAATATTTTTTTTGTACATAAAAGTCCTTTTTCTTTTTGCTTTTATCTCTTTTGGGATACAGACCTAGTAGTAGCATTGCTAAGTCAAAGGGTATGGGTGGTTTTATAACCCTTTAGGTATAGTTCCAAATTGCCCTATAGAAGTGTTGATTCAGTTTACAACTCCACTAGCAGTGCATTAATGTTTCATTTTCCCCACATCCTTTCCAACATTTGTCACTTACCTTTTCTGTCCTATTAGCCAATCTAATAGGTATGAAATAGTACCTCAGAATTGTTTTAATTTTCATTTCTCCAGTCAATAGTGAATTAGTGTATTTTTAAAATATGGCTATAGATAGCTTTGATTACTTCACCTGAAAACTGATTATATCTAGCAATCATTTATCAATTAGAGAATGACTCTTATTTTTTAAATTTGACTCAGTTCTCTATATGTTTGAGAAATGAGGCCATTATCAGAGAGACTTGTTTCAAAAATTTTTCATAGTCACTACTGCTTACTATATTTCCCTCCATCCTATGCCCTTTTTATTCTATTCTCTCTCCTTTCACCCTGTCCTTCCTCAAAAGTGTTTTGCTTCTGACTACCCCTCCCCGAATCTGCCCTCCCTTCTATTGCCCTTCTCCCTTTTGTCTTATCCCTTTCCCCTCTTACTTTCCTGTAGAGTAAGATATATTTCTATATTCATGTATGGTTATTCCCTCTTTGGGCTAATTTTGATGAAAGTTCACTCATTTCTTGAAAGATGATGTCTAGACTCTTTTTTTGATCATGACTTTCAGGTATTGAAACTTTCAGGTTTCAATAACTTTTAAATTATTTCTCCTGGATCCATTTTCCAGGTCAATTGTTTTTCCAATGAGATACTTCACATTCTCTTCTATTTTATCATTCTTTTGGTTTTGTTTTATAATTTTTTGATTTCTCATAAAGTCATTAGCTTCCATTTTGCTCCCTTCTAATTTTTAAGGAATTATTTTCCTCAGTGAGTTTTTGGACCTTTTTTTTTTCCAATTTGGCCCATCATGCTTTTTAAGGCATTCTTCTCCTCATTGGTGTTTTGACTTCTTTTGCCATTTGGGTTAGTCTCATTTTAAAAGTTTTATTTTTCATCAGATTTTTTTGAATTTCCTTTAGCAAGCTGTTGACTCACTTTTTATGATTTTCTTGTATCATTCTCATTTCTCTTCCCAATTTTTCCTCTACTTCTCTTATTTGATTTTTCAAAATCTCTTTTGAGCTCTTCCATGGCCTGAGCCCAATTTGTATTTTTCTTGTAGGCTTTGGATGTAGGAGCTTTGGTTTTGTTGTCTTCTTCCTAATCAATTAGATCACGTATATTTTTATCTTCCTCATCCCCGATGATGTAGGAAAATACCTCTTCACTAAGAAAGTAAGAATTTATAGTCTGCTTCTTTTTCCTTTTGGTCATTTTCCCAACCTTTTGAGCTCTTTGTTAAGTGAATTGCTTCAGAAGAAGGTGCAGCTTAAGCAGTGGCTGCCATTGTCTTGGAGCCTGGCCCAGGGTGCAGTGGGGACTGGACCACACTCCCCTCTCAGCCTACTGCCGTTTGAGGCTGTCTTTGGTATTTATGGGTTGAGAAGTCTAGAAACCACAGCTGTGGCCAGCGATTCAGTCCCCTAAGGCCTGTTCCAGCTCTGCTAGAACTTGGGAGACTCATGCAAGTGGCATTCTGCTCCCAACCCAGTGCGATAGACCCTTCTGGTCAACCTTCCAGACAATCTTGGGCTAGAAATTTGCTTCAGCCCTTCATGTTGTGGCTTCGGCTGCTCTAGAATTTGTTTAGTCATTTTTACAGTTTTTTTGAGGGTTTTGGTGGGGAGAGCTCTGGAAGGTCCCTGCTTCTACTCTGCCATATTGATTCCACCCCCAACACTGGGCACTTACATATTAATATTCCTACAACAATTCCCACTTAGTAGATGAGAAATGAAAACTAGGAAGGGAAGAAAATAAACTCAAACTTTAAATGAAGACAATTCACAGTTGACAGGTACAAGTTTTTATTTCATTTTGAGATCGTTGGGCTCCATTTTGGAATTTCACACCCTTCATATTGATGCAGGAGGGTGATGAGGTTGAAGGGTAAATCCTGGGCCATTTCTGGTTACGCTCAAGATTAGATGATTTCAGTTAAAGTTCACTGTCAGATATTCCCTTGATCCTGTCTTAATAATCTCCCTTCTACATGGAGACAACAGTTAATTTAGGTAGCAATTAAGCTAAACAGAATTATGCTTTAAATACTATAAACCATTTAATGAAATTACTTTCTTCTACTAAAGAGAATTAAACCCTAAAGTCATAAAAATGCTCCAAGTGCAGATTTTTTTTCTCTCTTGAATACAAATGGGAGTTTAGAAAGATGGGTCATTGTTACTGTTGAAGGGGAACTTGATGCCTTCTGACATACTCTGTGCTTAAATTGGTTCCTAGTTTCTACTCTGCTTGCCTTTAGCTTCATACTTTTTATTGAGTTGTCAACTTCTACTAAATCCCCTCATTCAGTTCAGTCTGCTTTGACTCTTCATCATCTTTCCTGAAAAGTAGACATTGTCCTTTGAGTATTTAGAAACTCTCTCTCTCTCTCTCTCTCTCTCTCTCTCTCTCTCTCTCTCTCTCGCTCCCCCTCATTCATACATACACACACTATACATACAGATATACAGGGTGTACACATACATATGTATCTGTAAATATGTGTGTATGTGTGCATCTATATATGCCTATATGCACATGTGTTTGTGTGTGTGTGTGGGGGTTCAGCTTTCAGTAAGATTTGTGGAGTGGTAAGGAGGAGTCTGATAACACTCCAAGTCCATCAGGTCAGGTACATCACCTGAGTAACAGATGTCAGGCTGATCCTTTTCTTTTCCTCTCTGTGCCAGAAAATAGGAAATTCCAAAGGGGTTCCCCAAAGAATCAGGTCAATTGGGAATGCACAAAGCATCAAGACAAAGGTCTTTTAATGATATATTTTGACTAACATCAGGGAAAGCCTATTTAGGTTTTCAGATGACACTGAGTCTTAGCTAATGGAGAGGTTGGATAAAACCGAGTCCCAGTTATAGGAGGGACCAATGGCCAGGGTCACATGTCTTCTGACTACAGCAAGAGGGGATAAGGGTCAGTTTTGATCTTTTGCAGAGGCTACCTAAGGCCAAGCACAACCAAATTTACCACCTCACCTAGTTGATGTGCAAAACATCCTTAAACCAAGACGGCTCAGTGAGGCAAAGAAAGCCATACTGGGGAGTGGGGGCGGGGGGAGGAAGGGGGAAGTTCTCACTTAGGTACCTGTGATTGGTTTCTCATATTTGATATCATAGTCTAGGAGATGCTTGATATTGTTTAGGAGAGGCCTGAAGGATGAAAATAAATGAGAAAAGCAAAATAAGAAGTAGGAAATTTCTAGAAATTATCAAGGGAGGAAACATCCAGAGCAAAGGAAGTTTACTTCAATTGAACCTTATAGACTTCTGAGAAAAGCTTACCCCCTTTCTCCCTTCTCTAAAAAAAATTTAGTTTTGTTTTGAGTTTTGGCCTTAGGGGAAGTGTCATGTATTGAACAGAGAGCTAACTTTGGATCCAGAAAGACTGAGGTTCGTATGTGTCTTTGACACATACTGTGTAAGACCTCTTCCTTTTTTAGTTAACCCTCTAGGACTCTAAGTTGCAGAGATGGTGCTGATTTGCATTAGTAGATGGAATTTCCTCACCTACAAGTTCCTTTTATAAATGATTTCACAAGTCCATTCCCTATTCCTGTCATACCCTCACATTCTATCATCTTTCTCCTAAATTCAGTTTATTTCTAACACTTATTAAGCATCTACCATATGCAGACACACAAAATCTAGACATCATTCTTTGGCTTAGGGACCTAGTAGAAGGGAATTTATGGTGCATGATGTAAAATAGAATTTGATAAAAAGTATACAAAAGGAATCCTATGGAATATGAATTCCAAGAAAGAAAAGACTTTCTGACCGGAAAGATCAGTACATGGAGGAGATGACAGTTCTGAAGGATGGCTAAGAATTCACCAAACCTTGAAAGAAAGGAAAGGCAAATTAGGTATAAGGATTAGCAAGGGAAAAGGTACAGAGGAAGAAAAATGTGGGACATATATGGAGGATAATACTTAGAGGTTTACAAAATGCTTTAAAGATATTATCTCATTTTATTCTCATAACAACCCTAGGAGGTGGGAGCTATCCCCATTTTGCAGATGAAGAAACTGAAGCAGGTGAAGGTTGTGACTTGGTCAGGCTCACACAGAGAGTAAGAATTTGGCCTTTCTGTAGAGTATATGATGAACATTAATGTGAAATAAAAACGATGGAAAGGAAGAGTGTTGACAGATTAAATATTTTAAATTAATAAATTTGTAATTAATATTACCATAGACTTAGCCCCATCTACACTATCCCTGAGGTTTTTGCTTCTGCTATTCTCTAGAGGCTTTTAAACATCAAGCTCTTCTATCTCAGATCCAGTACGGTTGTATGGAGATGAATTGACTTGATCGTTTATGCCTAATTCAATTACTATTGTCTTTTGCATTCTCTTGTTCATGTTTACTGAGAGTTTGGAACTCCATTTGAAAATCCAAGAAGGCATGTCTTCCCTTGACTCTGCTTTCTCTGAGGAAGTCCTTGACAATATCAAAACTGAATTTCTTAAGCTATGTAACCATCTAGCTCTTATTTAGGGTTTGGACCTATATAATGGTCTGGATACTTTTTCTAGACTTAGATATTTTCAGGGCATGGTCAGAAGCAGAAGCAGGCACTTGGGAAGTATGAAAGCTTTCTAATGGCTTTTTAGAAACTATTCTTTTCCATGGGTAAAACAGGCCCCAGATTCTTTGTGTGTGTATGTTATAACTCATAAATAGAAGCCAAACCATTTGCAGAGTCATGCAGATCCATCCCTGGGCAAGCATTGTAATTAACTTACGGCTATTTAAACCCTATAGGTTAAGTGAACTCTGACTTAATCTAAGTTGAAAAGACCCACCAATGAACTCATGTGTCACCTTGTAAAGATATAGAATTTGGAGCCAAACGATGTGGGTCAAAATCCTTCCTCTTCCAGTTGTGTGACCTCAAGTAAAACATCTCTCTGTGGGCTTCCATTTCTTCAACCAAATAATATTAATGCTCTTGAAGATCTCTTACAGAGCAAATGGATAGTGATCAGATAGATAAAAGATCTATGATCTGCTAGGGGGTATTGAAGCTTAGAGAATTTCACTTTCAATATTGTTTCTAAGATAATACGTTGTCTTTGAAAGGTACAGGAAGGTACATTTCCTCTCAGTCAAGGTTTTGTTCATCTTGCTTAGGTCAAGTCATATGAAATTTATATTATCAGTCCTGATTTTTATGGATCGCCGGGCAGCTAGGGGGCAAGTGGATAGAGTGCTGGGGAAGACTCCTCTTCCTGAGTTCAGTCTAGCCTCAGACACTTACTCTCTGCATGATGCTGAGCAAGTCACTTAACCCAGTTTGTCTCAGTTTTCTCATCTGTAAAATGAGCTGGAGAAGAAAATAGCAAGGAACTCTAGTATCTTTGCGACAGAAACCCCAATTGGTGTCACAAAACGTTGGATATGACTGCAAATGGCTGAACAACAAAACTGGATCTCTAAGTCTAAGCAAGGCCCATCAAACTAAGCACAAATAGATGACTGCTTGTCAATGAGCACATTTGTGGCTCCTCATACAGGTCTGCTGTATGCCCATCTGTAGTCAGCAAAACTGGGGCTGAAAACTCTAACTCTGAAAAAAACAGCAATTCTCTTTCTAAGCTAGTATGATTGCATAGAGATGAATTTGAGTTTAATCTTGCATAACTCCAGCCTCTCTGAATTCTCTTGCTTATATTAGTGAGATAGCATTTGAAGCTTATTCTGACTGACAGGCAGTTTTATCATTATTTTTAAAGCAGGGACCTGCCACAAATAATTCATGTAGGCTCAATAGAAGAGATAACGAACCACCTGTTGACATCTTGCAGTTTTGGCTGGTTGCCGTGTTTAGCATTTCTATAGGATTGAGAATACATTAAGTGAAAGATTGGGACCTGCTGGACATCTAAGAAAAAAAAGCATCCTTCTGAACTTCTGCCCCTCAAATCAGATCCTAGGAAGTCCCTACAGTTCTACAGCTGTAAGACATAGGACACCACCTAGTCCAATACATTTTTACAGATAGGGAAGCTGAAGCCCAGACAGGATAAGTGACTTGCCCAAGGTTATATGGGCAGGATGTGTCAGAGGTGGCATTCGAACCCAGGTCCTATGACTGCAAAGTTAATGCTCTTTCACACTATTACACACTTTTATGATACTGCTCTAGTTTGTTAGGCATTCATATCTTCTGATTAGCTTCATTAGACCTTCATAGCTGTTAGGTCTTGGTACCTTGTTGCTTTGGGCGATTCCCTTTTTCTTTTCTATCTATAAAAAGAGGAAGTTGGACTATACAGCTGTCCCTTCCATATCTCGGAGGCTGAGGGTGCAGCATCCCCAGAATGTGGAAAATACACAGAGAAGACTGATTTTTTCTTTCTCTTTTATAGATTGTTTACAATACCTTATTTTAAAATTTGGATTAAGTATTTGGTTATAGGCTTTGTGTCATCTGCTGGCCTTTGAGTTTCATCTGAGACTTCCACAAAAGTCCCTACCAAATTCCTATCAATTTCCTATGCTGCCCTGTGATATATTGAAACCACAATGGGGAAGAGCTTGATGTGGAAGGGATGACTGTATTATCTTTAAGATCTCTTTTTTATCATTCCACGATCTCAAGGTATAGATTATATGAGGACAACACTTGTTGGTTTGCAACAAGACCACCATCTTAGGAAGGGACCCAGCCATGTGTCACTTCACTCTTGCCTTTCTCCTTACTTCTCTCATTCCTTTTGACTGCCACTTCCTTTCAGCTCCCTTTTTGTACTCCTTTATTTTATCTTCTCCCTTTATAATAAAAAACTTTTAAGGGCAAGAACTGTCTTTGCTTGTTTGTATCTCCGGTATTTAGCACAATGCCTGACACATAATAAGTGCTTAATAATTGCTTTATTTTTCTATCTATCTAGATTTCTAGGTCATGACGACATTAATAATAGTAATAGCTATCACTTATATAATACTTTAAGTTTGTTAAGCACTGTACAAATATTATCTAATTTCATCTTCACAACCATTCTGGGAGGGAGGAGATATTATTAACCCCCTTTTACAGATCAGGAAACTGAGTCAGGTAGAGGTTAAATGTCTTGCCCATGGTCATACAGTTAATAAATCCAAAGGTGGATTTCAACTCAATCCTTGCTGACTCTAGGTCCAGTGCTCTAACCACTATACCAATTGTGTCTCTATCCAGTCCACCAACTGTGTCCTACCTGTCTGTTCATGGGGGTATGAAGAACCCTGGAGATGAGTTGAGGAGGGTACTTTGTTGTTTGACTTTAGACAGAATGGTGAAGGGCCTTGATGGCATTCCAAAGCTGGATTGGTTAGAAGAATTTTGGGACATTTGGCCAGATTAGAGAAGGGTTAGGGGAGACGATATATGTCTACAGGGTGTCCCTGAAGTCTTAGTCCAAATTTTAAGCTATTCAAAGGTTAAAAATTGCACTAAAACTTTTGGGACCAACCTATCTTATAAAGGTTGTCACATGTAAGAAGGATTAAATTTTTGTTCCCTTTGGCCCCTGAAGGCAAAATTAGTAGCAACTGGTGGAAAGCACAGAGAAGCTGATTTAGGCATGTTGTATACAAAGCATCTTATACACATGACCTCATTCGAGCCTCATAGTAACCCTGGCAGGTTGGTACCATATTTATTGTTATTTCCCCATTTTAGAGAATAGAAAAATTAAGCTGAGAGATGTTAAGTCATTTGCCTAGAATCACACCGCTGGAAAGTATCAGAATGCTCCTGACTCTTAAATCTGACTTCCAATACTGGTGCTACTGGTCTACCTCATAGAGTTGCCATGCATGTAAAATTCCATATCCACATATAAACAAATGAGTGAATAGATGAATAAATAAATGTATATCTATAGTGATCTGTAGCAATAAAGTACTATATGTTACATAATAATATATTCACATGTATACTGTATATGATATAATTATTATGTATTTAATGTCTATATTATCAGCTCTCTTGCATTTCTACCTTTTAATCCTCTTTTGTCTCTACTGTTCTGTTAATTGAACATTCTCTGCATATAATTACTGCATTTTGCACACATAAGCTTTTAAGGGCCAAATAAATAATTCCCTTTAAAAACTGTCAAATTTATCAGCAATTATTTTTCCAATTATCTCAACCCACTGCAAATATAATACTTGAAAGCAGAAATCTTTCCTGTTGTTCCATTGCCCTTTTAAATGAGGAACTCTACTATTTCTGAGAGAGAGGGGGAAAGACAGAATTGCAGCAGAAAAAAATGGCAACAAATGGACTCCTCTTCATGCCCAGAGCTTGTGCTAATGACCTCAGTTGGTCCAAGGTGAGTCCTCTCTATTGGTCAGCCACAGTGGGATGAATTACATTGATTCATTTACATCCTCATGTGCTTATAAAATAATCAACTAAGATTAAGGTTAGAAATCTATGGCCATGGAATAAATCAACCATACAGAAATTTTCCTTGGGTAATGACAGCAAATAAAGCACAATGTTTATACAAAGATGAATAAAATATAGTCACAGCCTCCATGGAACTTTCAGTCTAAATAGGAACAAAAAACTAATATTAGTATAAGGTAACATTTAATAAGGGTAGGTGGCATTAAGGAGCTTAGTTGTTTAGAAGAAGACTGGGGTAGGGGGAAGGAGTCTGATCAAGAAAGGGTTGAAACAAAGAAGAGCCCATAAAATTAGGTCTCTAAGCAAGGAAACTAATGGTCTAACCTCTTTGATTCCCTTTTTTGTGACACAGACCTCTTAGACAGTCTGCTGAAGTCTATAGAATCTTTCCTAGAAAAATGTTTTTGAATGCATAAAAGTGTGTATAGGATTATAAAGGAAATCTATAATATAAATATAAATCTATAATATAAATATAAAGGAATCTATTGAAATAGAGTTCTCAAAATTTTACAAAATTAAATGTTCATGGACCCCAGGGTAAGAGCCCTTGATCTAAACCAGTTGTTGACAAACTAAGCCCAGGGCCACATTTGGTCTGTTTTCGTTTAGTCTTGAGTTAACAGTGATTTTTACATCTAAGTTTGCTAGCCATAAAAAATCAGGAATTGGCTGGTGGACCATATTTTACCCTTCATTGTCAGAGGTCAAAAGACTTTTGATCACTCATCTTCTCTTTTGTTCCAGTTTCTGATGAACAGGTGGGCTGTCTTGCCAAGACCCACTCTCCATTTTTGTTTATGACCTCATCTCCTCTAGTCTGCTCTGAGAGTTTGACGCTCAGTCATTCTCTTTTGTTTCTTTTCATTCTCTCCTTATCACCTCGTTTCTTCCCTGTCACCTACATACATACCCAGGTCTTCCTCATCCTTAAAAATAAATTCTTTGGCTCTGATAGCCTCTCATGCTATCTTCCTATGTCTCTTCTCCCTTTCATAGCCATACAGTTAGAAAAAAAATCACCAATGTGGACTTCTTCCATGTCTTCACCTCCCACTCAGTTCTTAGTCTTCCTTGATTTGACTTCTGACCCCAATACTTGTTTAAAGCAGTACTCCCTAAGTAAGGGGTTTTATATATATATATATATATATACACACACACTTTTTTTGTGGTCTACACACCTTAGGCAATCTGGTGAAGTCTAGAGACTCCTTCCTAAAATATTGTTTTTATATGCATAAAATGATTACCAAGGAAATCAATTCTATTGAAATACAGTATAACAATATTTTTAATGAATTTACAGAGAACACCTGCTCTCAGATTAGCAAGGATCTTTTAACTGGTAAATCCAGTAACCCTTCTTCAGTTTCATTCTAGTTGAGATGTTTCCAGTTTTTGATACCATTGACCTCCTTCTCTAAAATGCTCTCTTTCCCCTTGGGTTCTTGGATCTTTTCCTATAGGCATGACAGTTCCTTCTCAGTCTTTCTTGCTGGATCATTCTCCTTCCACACTCCCACTAAGGGGACTCTGTTCTGGGGCTTCTCATTCTGTAATCTCTTCATCGATGGTCTGAGTTAATTAGTAGCTATTGGGTAGCTATGGGGCACAGTTCCACATTAATCTTGTGTTACACAATAAAAATAACATTTTTATGTTTATGTAGTGCTTACTATGTACCAGGTATTGCACTAAGTGCCTTATAATTATTGCATTTGATACTCTTAACAACCCCTGGAGATAGGAGCTATTGTTTTCCCCATTTTACACATGAAGAAACCAAGGTGAATAGAGAGTAAGTGAATTGTTCAAGGTCACAGTGCTAGGGATGTCTGATTTGAACTCAGATCGAGACCTAGCATTCCATTCACTGTACCACCTAGCTGTCTCATAATCTAGCTGGTTATCTGGGTCTCAAAAGTCAACCTTCAAATGACCCATCAAAGGAACATTTTGGATTTAACTATAGTGAAATTACTTCCCTTCCTATCCTTTGGATGGAGTTGGATTGCCCCTGGATATCTCAAACTTCATATCCAAAGCAATTCATTATGTTTCTCCCCCAAACTATCCCTCGTTTAAACTTACCTGCTTTTTGAGAGTACCATTCACCTTCTACACACACAGATTTATGGGATTGGAGTCATCTCTAACTCTTTCCTTTCTCTTATTCATATATCCAAACAGCTGATAAGACTTGTCAATTTACCACAATATCTACACATAGTAGGCACTGAATAAAAGTTTACTGATTGATTGATTGATTTTATGTTCACCATCTTTTTTACCTGTTTACCCATGTACTCTCTAACTAGTATGATGGGCCCTTGCCATCTCTCAAATGGACAGTTGCAATACCTTCTACTATACTATAGAGTAAGGATTCCTGATATGGGCTTATTGCCTTTATCTTTACCACAATACTGAGAATATACCTGCTACTTGATCCTAAAATGGAGAAAACACTCCAAACACTAGCTAAGTTTGAGCCATGTCCCCACATCATCCTCTTCTTAGAAACCCTATTTAAGCCACATATTCTGTGCAAAGGCAGGTCCATCAACTCTAAGTGAAGTTCAAATGCCTGTCACAAGCTATTCCATCCTCATAGATAGGAGGACTCTATGATTACTTTTTAGGCTATCTATAGCTATTGACTTCTCTCTCCCCACACATCCTTCAACAGTATCTATGTCAGCAAACCAAGCCCAGGACCATAGCGCTGCATCAGACTATAGGACAGGTGAGAAGAAATTCAAAAGGTGGAGAGAGGGGGAGAAGGCATTTCAGACAGAAATAAAATATGGAGACATGTCTGTGGGACAGTAAAGAGGCTAATCTGCCCAGAACAGAATGTTCCCATAGAAAAATATTGGAAAGTAAGGTCTAATTAGCCTTCAGGGATCAGATCCACAGCCTTCAATTTAATTCAATTCAACAAACATTTAGCTAAGTGCCTACTGTTCAGGTTCCTCTGTTGGGTTATAGGGACAAAAGAAGTAAAAGATGGCACTGTCCCTGGAGTTAGAGGGCCAGGATTCAAATCTTGGTTTTTTCTTTGTGTATCCTTTAGCAGCTAACTTAACCTGCCTGGGCCTCATTTTCCTTATTATGTAAAGTGAAGAGGTTGGATGGACTCATATCCCTTTTTACATTTCTCTGCAACAGGGTTACTGACCTCAAGGAGCCTCAGATTCAATAGCATTATAGTATAAGTGATTAAACAAGTAATAGAAATTATCATTTATATATCACCTCCTATGTGCCGGGAACTGTGCTAAGTGTTTTTCAAGTAACATGTCATTTGATTCTCATAACAACTCTTAGCGATGGGTGCCATTACTGTCCTCATTTTATAGATGAAGAAACTGAGGCAAACAGAAGTTAAATGACTTATCCAAGATCATACAAGTCTGAGACTATGTCTGAGGCTAGATGTGAACTCAGGTCTTCTTGACTCTAGGCCTCATACTCTAGCCACTGCACCATCCAAGCTGCCTAGCCAACCTATATCAGATAGAAATACAGACTGGATGCATGATTTCACTGGTATAGAGGTCTCCCAGATAAGGAAACTCTCTATACCAGTGCAGGTTGGCACTGGCCATGCACTATTTGGTCTTACAGAGTTTCCCAGATCACTGAGAGGTTGAATGACTTGTTCAAGGTTGCTCAGCCAGAATGTCTCAGAAGAGCTGGATCTCTCTCCATTATGTCATACCTTCAAAAACTTAATTGTTGATAAATCTAACACTAGATCCTCTCTTATCCCTTGTCAGAGGTCACACAAATCCAAAATAGTCTCAAATTCAGTTTTCTAGTTCCAGCAACCAGTTGCAAAAGAAAAATAATCACCCTCACCCTTTCTCAATGATTTCCCTATATTAAGATAACTGGTTCTTAAAATTCAACCCACTAATGGTCCTTTAAAGGAAAGCTCCCCGAGGCAGATTACCCTATTTCAGGGGTGACAGATGCTGAATTCATCCTACTGTTTACCTCTAACTGTGCCATCCTCCCCCTCCCATCCCCAGACACTCACACTCACACATGGACTTTAATTAGTCAATTTTCTTCCTTGTAGTTTGGCTTTTTAAGAAGTACTCTTTGCCTCAGGCTCCCTGCTGAGTCCCAGACTTCCCTGAATCATTTCCTGGATTTGCATTGATTTGACTTTTTCAAATTGAGCTCTAGAAGGTGGCATTTGAAAGGATGGTGCCCCGCTTCCAACTTGTTGTCCTGAACACAGAAAGCACAAAAGTGTTATTAAAATTACAGAATTCCCAGGAGAAGACCTGATATTTTTCACTTTTTCAGTTTCCTTCGTGGGTCTCCAGTCAAACATTTTAACAAACAAGACTGTGTCTAGTTGTGATTGTCACATTTTCCTGTAGGAAGGATATAGACAAGATGTAGCACACCTGGAAGATGGCAATCAGAATGATCAGAGGACTAGCAGGCACTCCACATGAGGACTAGTTGAAAGAATGTGTAGCCTGAACAAGAGAGGAATTAGCAGGACTATGATAGCTGATTTCAAGCATTTGAAGTTTTATAATAAAGAAGAATTAGACTTGATATAATTGACCCAGAAAGCAAAGCTAGGAGCAATTAGTGGAATTTATGTGGTCCTGGACCTGCAGTTGGGAAGATCTGAATTGAAATCCTGCCTCAGACACTTAATAAGCTGTATCACCCCCTAGGCCGGTCATAGACTCTTCCAGCCTCAGTTTTTCCATTTGCAAAATGAGGATATCAGAAATAACACCTGTCTACTAAGGTTATAAGGATCAAATAAAATAGCATGTGTAAGGTACCTTGCAAACCTTGAAATGGCTTATAATTCTTTCTGAAGTCGCAAATGATAGACTTATTTCAACTCTAAATCCATGACAATTCCACAGGTCTTGCTATGGAAAATGCTGAACACATCCAGAGAAAGAACTATGGAATCTGAATGTAGATCAAAGCATTTTTTTTTCACTTTTTTTCTTTTCTTATGCTTTTTCCCTTTTGTTCTGTCTTCTTTTTCAACGTGACTAGTATAGAAATATGTTTAACATGATTGTATATGCCTGATGTCTTTCTTTTTTCTTTTTCTTGGCCTCATTGAAGAGGTCATGCCTAGACTACTTCTTAAACAGGCCTATCCAATGAATGGGCATTGCCTCACCCTAAGTAAGTACTGGCAAAGACCTTGGCCTAAAGGGCCCAAGGTCTCCCAGTGCATGCTGGATCATCTCCAGTCATCCTGATGAATATCTGGTCACTGGATTCAGATGGCTCTTGAGGAGAAGTGAGGCTGGTGACCTGCACAGCCTTCCCTCACTCAAAACAAAGTCAAATGCAAGTCATGTCATCTGATGCCATGGTCTTCTTTTGCAACGAAAGATGACTACAAGTATGGAAATATGTTTGACATGATTTTATATGTATAATCTATATCAGGTTGTTTGCTGTCTTTGGGAGGCGGGAGGAAAGGGAGTGGGAAAATTTGGAGCTCAAAATCTTACAAAGGCAAATGTTGAAAACTATTTTTACATGTAATTGGAAAACAATAAAATACTATTAGGTAACCCCCCCACAAATGATAAAAAAAAGTTGCAAGAGGCAGATTTTGGTTTGATATATCAAGAAACTTCCTATCAATCAACTGTTCAAGGGAAATTTTAGGAAGTAGACTTTCTTTTTCATTGGAATTCATCAAATTAAATGATCATTTCTTAGTGATTTTTTTAAAGGCAACCTAGGAATCATGTTGAGTTAGATGGCCCCTGTAGCTACTGCCCTCCCCAGCTGTTAGTACATATAGCCTTGCAGATTATCTTTAATATAGTTTTTTTTATTTTGTGCATGTACCTCGCTATTTATATATTGACTCTCACATGTGAACTCCTTGAGGACAAAGATAGCATTTTTACCTTTTTAAAAATCTTCAATGCTTATCACAGTGTATGGTATACACAAAGTACTTATTAAATGACTTGATATAATGATGAAATATTGAAGTAGAACCTTTGTAGAGATTTTCTTTTTTCAAAGAAATAGCTTCCGTACATTTAAACACCCAGTTGCCCTCGTCTGTTGAATGAAGAGGTTGGATGAGATGACCTCAAAGGTCCTTTTCAATTCTAAATCTATGATCCTATATCTAGGTACATAATAGACATACATACATATATAATAGATAGATAGCTAGAAAGATAGATAAATAGAGAGATAAGTGGACAGATGTAAAGATGAAGCATTTATAGCATACCACATACCTTGCTAAATGCTAGAAATACAAATATACAAAAAAAAAAAGACCCTGACCTTAAGGAACTTAGATTCTAGTAGGAGGGGATAACACTTCAAAACAGTAGAAAAGTAGGGGGTTAGGGGGATGAAAAGGGAAGGCAAGGGAAGAAAAAATCTAGGGAGGCAAGGACTGGTTTATTGGTGCTTTCTCAAGTGGAGGTTTGGGGAGGAACTCACCAATCGTGGAAAGAGGGTATTGTCAGGAAGGGTGTTGCCAGCATGAAAAGAAAACTTCTGGTAAACAGGTGGAGAAGGCATGGTCTGGGAATGATTCATCCTATGATCCCAGTGTTAATTAAAAGTTAACTATTACTTGCTTAAAAAAAGACACATTTGCGATTAATAGCATCAACACAGTTCAGCAATGTAGTAGAAACAGCATGGGCCAGAAAATTAGGAGACTTGGAATGTTGCAGTGGAAAGAGTTCTGAATTTGAAATTAGGAGACTCTGTTAGCTAATGGCTTATCTATTTTAAAATCAGTCATTAGCTTCAATAATTTTTTTTTGCTTTAAATTTTGTTTATCTTTCTGTTTCAGGATTTCTATTTTGATGTTTAATTAGGAGTTTTTGACATTTTAGTTTTCTAGTTTTAAGAAAGTTCATTTAAACCCAAAGACCCCAACTTCCTAGGGCAAGAACTCATTTATGACAAAATCTACTGGGAAAACTGAAAAAGAGTATGACAGAAACTATGTGTAGACCAATATCTTACACAGCATACCAAGAAAAGTTCAAAATGAATATATGATTTAGACATAAATAGTGATATCATAAGCAAATTAGGAGAGCAAGTAATAGTTTTCCTGTCAGATCTATGAAGAAGGGAAGAACTTATGACTAAACAAGAGACAGCATTAAGAGACATAAAATGGATAATTTTTATTTTATTAAATTAAATAGTTTTTGTACAAACAAAATAAATGCACCAAAAATTAGAAGGAAAGCAGAAATCTGAGAAGCCATTTTTATAGTGAGTGTCTCTGATAAAGGCCTCATTTCTAAAATATATAGAGAACTGAGTCAAATTTATAAGAATGCAAGTTACTGCCCAACTGATAAATGATCAAAGCATATAAACAGGCAGTTTTCAGATGAAGAAATTAGTTTTCTATAGTCATATGAAAAAGTGCTCTAAATCACTATTGATTAGAGAAATGCAAATTAAAACAACTCTGAGATACCACCTCTATTAGATTGGTGAATATGACAGAAAAAGCAAATGCTGAATATTGAAGAGGATGTGGGAAAAATCAGGATACTAATGTCTGGTTGGTATAGTTATGAACTGATCCAACCATTCTATGGTTGGATGGAACTATGCCCATAGGGCAGTCAAACTGTGCATACACTTTGATCCAGCAATACCACTACTAGTTCTGGGTCCCAAAGAGATCATAAAAAAGGAAAAGGATCTATATGCACAAAAATATTTATAGCAGTTTTTTTTTGTAGTGACAAAGAATTGGAAATTGATGGGATGCCTGTCATTTGGGGAATGGGTCTAAACAAGTTGTGGTATATGAATGTAATGAAATCCTATTGTGCTATAAGAAATGACCAGCAGATGAACTTCAGAAAAATCTGTAAAGACTTACACAAACTGATACAAAGTGAAGTGAGCAAAACCAGGAGAACATTGCACATAATAGTGACATTATGCCATCACCAACTATGACCTATTTAGCTCTTCTCAGCAATACAATGATCCAAGACAAGTCCAAAAGACTCATGATGGAAAATCCTATCCACATATAGAGAGAATTAAGGAGTTTGAATGCAGATGAAAGCATACTATTTTCACTTTATTCTTTTTTTCATGTTTTTCCCTTTTATTCTGTTTCTTTTTTCACAACATGACTAATGTGAAAATATGTTTTACATTATTGTACAAATATAACCTATATAAAATTATTGACCTTATCTTAGGGATGGAAAAGGAAGAGAGAAAGAAAATTTGGGACTCAAAATTTCATATGAAATGAATGTTAAAATTGTTTTTACATGTAAAAAAATAAAATAGTATTTTAATGGAAAAAATATGGTTTCTATTATTTGTTCTTTGACCCACTCATTCTTTAGGATTGGGTTATTTAGTCTCCAATTTATTTTTACTCATTTCTTCAGTGACCTTTTGTTGAATATAATTTTATCATGCTGTTATGTAAGTGATATGTTTACAATTTCTGCTTTTCTGTGTTATTTCTTAGGTTTTAATGCCCTAATAAATGGGCAATTTTTGTGAAGGTGGCAGGGAAGTTTGAGAAAAATACATGCTCTTTTCTTTTCTCATTCAGTAATCTCCAGAGGTCTTTCATATCAAAATTTTCTAAAATTCTATTCAGGTCCTTCTCTTCTTTTTTGTTTATTTTTGTTCAAATTTGTCTGTGTCAGACAGGGGTAAATTGAAGTTCCCCACTATTATAGTTTTGTTATCTATTTCTTCTGGTAATTCATTTAACTTTCACTTTAATTATTTAAATGCCATGACATTTAGTACATATGTATTTAGCATTGCCATTGCCATTGTCTATGTACCTTTCATTAAACCATAATTTCTCTATCCCTTTTAATTAAGTATATTTTTACTGTTGACTTATCTGAGATGATTGCTATTTTTTAACTGCTTCTTTTTTAACTTCAATGGAGAAATATGAGGGAAAGGAGAGAAAGAAAATGGTTGCATAGAGAGAGAGAGAGAGAAAGAGAGAGAGAGAGTAATCTTAAACAAAACAAACTCTAATTAAGGAGGATGAATTTCAAATAGGGGCTTAGAAGACAAGAAAGAAGTAGAGCTTTTTATCTGACTCTAGGTGAAGAAAAGGGAAAAGGGTCAGGAAAAGAGAAGCAAACTCTGATGCTGATCTGACTCCTTCTCTCCCTTCCCCCACATTTCCATGAAATATATTTCTGCTGATTTCTTGTATTTCAGGATCCTCAGACTGAGGATCAGTAAGCTTTCAGTCCTCCAAAAGAGTTCTCATTCAATGCAAAGTCTGATCACTGTCCTCCTGATATGAGCTCTGCAAGTTCCAAAATTGACAAAATATAATCTTTTTGGTTTGCTTCTGTTGGAAGTTCCAGTAGACTGCTACTGGACTCAGCTACTACCAGTTAATTGGAGAGCTCCACAGGCTTCAGAGTGACAGAATTTCAGGCTCCCATTTTGTCTTGGATTCATGCCTTGGTTATTCCACTGCAGACTTCAGACTGATCTGGAGTCTGGAACTAAGATCCCACTTAACCCTTGTGGACAGAAACACACAACTACTTTTTGCTTCTGAACTTGCTTCTTGCTAAGTACACAGTCCAGAGCCCTTACATGTGCCTCATCCAAGAATTGGGAGGGAGGAAAGCCTCTAGGTGCAGGTTCCTTCCTCATTCTACTCTGGATCTATGACATGGAACTTAGTAGTGAATGACATAGCTATCATTTAATACCTGTTTCAACATCCTACTTAAGGTCAGGGTCCTCCTGTATTAGCCTGGATCTTCCTTTTTACTCTAGTGCACAGTCTTAGTATATCACCAAGGCAATATTCACAGCATTGGTAGTGACTATGAATATGCTGGCATAGTTCTCAATCACAAAGTATGACAGACTCTCCATATAGAAGGCAGAAGAAAAATATTTATTCAGACACCAGAAAAGACAAATTCCAACACCAGAAAGTCAAATCCATCATAGTAGCCAGGAAGTCAAAACCCATTAGCATTTCAGGGGAGAAAGCCATTCCTAACCCTTCCCCTGCCCTGCTGGGGCCTTCCCACAAACACTCAGGAGCCTAGCTGTCTGCTTGCCTGTGTCCTATCTCTCCCTCCACCCTAGCTCCTCTCACTTACTTCCTCTCAGTTCTGCTCTGCCCTTCCTGTTCTACCCATTCAGCAAGCTCCTCCCACCACCTGTGACTTAGGCTTCTATGTGATTTAAGCGATCACATAGGCCTATTAATGAAAGGGAAAGATCTTCTCGTTTAAAATGCCATTACATTTGGCCCCAAGAACTTTCATATTCATTACATAGATTGGTGGGGCAACTGATATCAACAGAACTTTAACAAGGTTAACAGAAAATAAGTACTTAAAACAATATAATAAGCAACTGTTATCAATAGAACTTGACAACAATATAACAGAGATTAAACAAAGTGAACACAGAAAGCATTAATTTAGGGTGGGACTTGAACACAAGCATCCCATCAGAAATGAGACCATTATCAAAGACATTCACTGTAAAAATTATTTCCCAGCTTTTTGCTTCTTTTCTAATCTTGGTTGCATTTGCTTTGTTTGTGCAAAACCTTTTTAATTTAATGTAATCAAAACTATAGAAATTTTGAAAAAGAATGAAATTGTGACAATACAAACTCAAGCTGGTTCCAATGACTCAAAGTGAGGAAGAAAAGGGGGAATAATCTGAATACACTCACATTTTTGCACTTGAAATAACTCAGATATTAAAAAGGCATGTTCAAATGATAAGAAGTGGGACAGATAACTGACAATGAATACAAAAAATGAGGCATAGCCCTGCAAGAATAATGTCAGGAATAGTAAGTTTCTGAAAGAAAGTGAGATTTGTGATGAATGTTAAAAGCAACAAAAGGGATTTTAAAAAAGTTGTGCCATAAATAAGAAGATTATGAACACTTGGGATGGATGACATGTCAACAGACCCCAGATAGCAATTCTTCCTTTCTTGTTTCTATATTCTCTATCAAAGCAGATTATTATTTAGACTGGAAAACATAATGTAAAATGGTTAATCAAAAATTGAAACCCAAGGAAGTTGAGGAAGCAGTAAGAGAACAACAGATGAGTCTAAGATCACTGAAGGAGCTTTTAGAAATGAATTCAGAGCTTCTTTCTGAAAAATTGGAAAGACCTAGAAAAATGCCACACAAGGGTATGCTGGAACCAGCTCATATGAGCTCATGAGAGATGATTGTTAAATTTCCAGTTTCACCACTTATCCTTCAGTAATCATCAAACACTACAAGTTAAGGATTGATTGATTGTTTTGTTGTTTTCTAGACATAAGAATGTGATGGAAAGAAATATTAATAATTCAGATTATATTTAAAAATGTCATGCATACTTTTTTTCCCCAAAGAACTGGTTGTTAAACATTTGCCAACACACACCCTGGTGTCACAGACATAACGGGGACTAATTTCTAATTTTTATAAAGAAGGAAGCAGATGGGGATTTTAAACAATAGGCCATCTAGCTTGAATTTGATTCCTGGCAAATTTCTGAAATGTATCATTTTTCCATTTAAATCTTTTGAATTTAAGACATAAGACAAGCATTTCTATAACATAGTAAAATGGGGGGAAGATGATTGCACATGAAATTGCAAATCTATTATGTACCATTTGCTATTCCTTTGAAATATATAATAATGTAACTTTCTTTTTAAAAAAATACATAATTTATTTATTTTTAAGTTCTTAAATATTCTTAAATATTTACTTCCACAAGAATTTGAATTCAAAATTTTCTCCCCATCTCTCCCCACCCCCCACTCCAAAATGGCATGCACCCCATCCACATCTTCCTCCAGTCTGTCCTCCCTTCTATTACCCATCCTCTTCCATTCCCCTTCCCCTCTATTTTCCTGTAGGGCAGAAAAAATTTCTATGCTCCATTGCCTGTGTAGCTTAAATTTCCAGTTATATGCTAAAAAAATTTTAACATTCATTCTTAAAACTTTGAGTTCCATATTCTCTCCTTCCCTCCCTCCCTTCATTGAGAAAACAAGCAATTCAATATAGGTCATACATGTGTAACAATGCAAAACACTTACATGATAGTTAGGTTATAAAAGACTAACCGCATTTTCCTCTGTCCTATCCTGTCCTTCATTTATTCCATTCTCTCCCTTGACTTGTCCTTTCACAATAGTGTTTGCTTCTGATTATCTCTTTCCCCAATTTGCTGTCCTTTCTATTATCTTCCCTCTCCTATCCCCTTCCCCCTTGGTTCCTGCAGGGTAAAATAGATTTCCATGTCCAATTGAGTATGTATTATTCCCTCCTTAAGCCAAATTCCATGAGAGTAAACCTCAATTATTTCCTTTCATTTCCCCCCTCTTCTCTTCCATTGTAAAAGCTCTTTCTTCCCTCTTTTATATAAGATGATTTGCCACCTTCTATCTCTCTCTTTTTCTTGCTCCTAGTACATTCCATTCAACAGTAAATTTTACTTTTTAGGTATTCTTTCATATTCAGCTCACTCTGTGCCCTCTATGAATATATGTATGTGTATGTGTGTGTGTATGTATATATACCCAGACACACACATATATACATATACACACATATACAAACATATATACACATGCATGTACCTATGTACATATACATATCTACACATGTATAATATATACATGTATAATATATACGTACATACCTAACTCTGGAATTTGGCTATAATATTCCAAGTAGTTTTCCTTTTGGGATCTCTTTCAGGAGGTGATTGGAGAATTCTTTCCATTTCTATTTTTTCTTCTGGATCTAGAATATCAGGGCAATTTTCTCTGATAATTTCTTGGAAGATAATGTCTAGGCTCTTTTTTTGATCATGGTTTTTGGCTACACCAATAATTTTAAAAATATCTTTCCTGAATCTATTTTCCAGGTCAGTTTTTTTCCAGTGAGCTATTTCACATTGTCTTCTGTTTTTTCATTCTTTTGGTTTTGTTTTGTAATTTCTTGGTTTCCCATAAAGTCATTAGCTTTCATCTCTTTCATCCTAATTTTTTTTAATAAATTTATTTATTTAACTTTTTACATTCTTTTTCACAAGATTTTGGGTTCC
>CM053772.1:73710219-73755889 GCA_028658325.1 Potorous gilbertii | reverse complement strand
GGCAGGATAGGATGGAGGGAAATAAAGTTAGTCTTACACAACACGACTATTATGGAAGTTATTTGCAAAACTACACAGATAGGCATCTATTGAATTGCTTGCCTTCCCAAAGGGAATGGGTGGGGAGGGAGGGATGGGGAGAAGTTGGAACTCAAAGTTTTAGGAACAACTGTTGAGTATTGTTCTTGCTACTAGGAAATAAGAAATACAGGCAATGGGGAATAGAAAGTTATGTGGCCCTACAGGACAAAGAGAAGATGGGGACAAGAGAAGGGAGGGATGATAGAAGAGAGGGCAGATTGGTGATAGAGGAAATTAGAATGCTCAGTGTACTGGGATGGGGAGAGGGGACAAATGGGGAGAAAATTTTGGAACCCAAGATTTTGTGAAAATGAATGTAAAAAGTTAAATAAGTAAATTTATATTAAAAAAAATCAAATTGAGAGTGGAAGACCCTCAGAGTTCCTGGGCAAAAGAGAAACAATTACTATTTGGTCATTACCATCACTTCGGGCTAGGGGGCTAGGGACTTCTTCAGTCTATGAGCTCCAGAGTGAACTGAGTTTAAGGTTTGGTCTTTGAGCAAGAAATGGAGCCAGCAAACCCAGAGGAAAAAGGTAACTTTTGGGTATGAAGTGTACCTTTCCCTGGATAGAACACCAGAGAAGAGGGGAAGGAGAGAGAGGAGGAGGAGGAAGAGGAGAGGAGCTGCTACTCCATCACAGGTTGTGTTTGTCCTTCATTCTGAATGAGGACCAGGGTCAGGATCTTCCATTGCATCCTGGGCATCCTGGGCCATCTCCAGGAATCCTGATGAATATCAGGCCACTGAACCCAGATGGCTCAGGACAAGAAAGTGAGGTTGGTGACCTTGCACACCTCTCCCTCACTCAAATTAGTCAACTGCAAGTCATGAGGACCAGGTGAGATAACACAAATGCCAGTTTCTCTCACTGATGTACTGCAGTGTGTTAGTCAGGTTACTCTGAAAGATATAATGTATTTTCTTCCCCAAAGAAACAGAGGCAGAACCTTAAAAGAATGGATGAGAAAACAAAATGAATGTTCATCAGTCTAGGAATGTTTGAACAAACTGTGATATATGAATGCTATGGAATGTTACTGTACCTTAAGAAATGTTGAATATGATAAATTCAGAAAAACATGTGAAGATATGTGTGAACTGATGAAGAGTGTAAATGACGGAACGAACAGAGCAACTTACATGGTGGCCATAATAATATAAAGAGAAACTATAGGACTCTGACCAAAACCACTGACCAATCCTGAGTTGATAAGACTGATAATGAAGCAATAGAGACGTTTCTATTGAGAGGCATAGAATGAGACACACATTTCTACAATGTGTTGATTTATTTTATTTCACAATGTTAATTTGATTTGAGAAAGGTTTGATAGGGGTTGGGAATGGAAGGAGGATAGTGATAGAGATGCAAAAAAAAAAGAGAAAACAGGAAGAAAAGCACACCAATAAAACATTTTAGGATACATAGACTGAAACAAAATGAGGTTCAGATTGTTGATAACTACTAAACTCATAATTTAAAAAAAGAAAATTTAGAGGGAAAGGTGTCTTGCATCTACTGAGAATTCATTAAATTTTTGGCTGTTTGTTTATTATTAAATTATTTATTAAATAAATAAAAAATGAAAATTATTTATTGAATATTTGTTGAAATGAACATTTATTGAGCATATACTAGGTTGACCTTGAGCAAATCACTTGAGACTCAAATCTCTGGGCCTCAGTTTCCTCATATATAAAACTAAGGGATTGGACTAAATGGTTTCTGAGGTACCAACCCACTCCAGATCCATGATCTTGGTTGCGAGGCACTTTTATAGATGCTGAAGATACAGAGAGGAAAATTGACACTTTCTCAAGGAAATTACAGTGTAATCAAGGGTCTGAGAAATATACACAAATAAGTACAGTACTCATATGGATACATAACCTCATCAAAGTTCATCTACACCTGCCTATCTTATGTGACTCTTGTCCGTGTTATCCACCAAGTTTGACCCTGAATTGGGATAAGGGGCTGTTTAGGCCCAATTATGTGCAAGGGGACTTCTTTAATTTCTCTTAACATTACCAGGATTCCAGTGGAGCTCATGAGCTGTCCAATACATACTACTTTTACCCCAAGGCCAACCTATATGTTTCCCAAATGTAAATTTCTTTGATGATAATCTTTAATCTAGTTTTTCATAATGGTTTATTTGTTGTGTGCTGCAGCCTACTCACATATACTATATGCTTTCCCATCATCCTTTGAAAAGTAGTCATTTTTAATTCTTTGGAAACTATAGCATTTTAAGACATGTAACCATAAAGCACTCCCAGAAGAATATCGGCGTTTAAAAGATGACATTTTGACAAGAGTCAAACAAGATAGACAGGTATGAATGAGCTTTGACTTACATCATTGGAGGGAATAGTCACATTGATGATGTCATACTTCCATATAAGTAATGTGCTTATTTGTGTACATGTCTCAAACCCTTGATCATATTGGAATTTCCTTGACATTTGAGGTTCAGGTTCTTTGAAGGAGCTTGATATTTCCCAAAGACAAACCATCCATTCTCAAACTCCTGTTTCATTCTTGTCCCAGCTTTTCCATTTGTATTATCTTTCCAAGATATAGATTATAGATGAGAAAGAAAGAAAGAAAGAGACAGAGAAGGAAAGGAAGAAAGAAGAAGGAAAGGAGGAAAGGAAGGAAGGAAGAGGGAGGGAGGAAGAGGGAGGGAGGAAGGAAGGAAAGAAGGAGAAAGAGAGAGAAATAAAGAGAAAGAAGGAAAGAAAGAAAGAATTACTGATGGATGTGATCTATTGGTTGGCCATCTAACTTCATGTCACAATTGAGTAAACAGGACTTTCTTCTTTAACTTGTTTTATTGAGTAGGCTAAAATCTTTTGAGTGGTCATGAATCTCATGCAGAGGGCTTTGCAATGTTGGGAGGCTTGATGCAATCAGTTGTTCTTCAGAGTTGCTGTTTCTGCTGCTGCTATTGCTGTTGTTCATCCTTTGTTTCTGAAGAGGAGTGATGACATCACAGGGTGATGTCTTGACTTGTGTGTGAATTGGATTTAAGTGAGGCAGAATTGCACAAAGTCATCAGCCTCAGTCTCTCTTTCAGAGTCATCAAAGTCCAGTGGCAAGACAAAAGTCAGGATGACTGGTGGTGGCTCAGGATGCAGTGAATGACCATGGCATCTTTGATGTCTGACTAGATTCTAAACATTCCATAGTGCCTGCTTCAGCTGCCTTCATGGCCATTGGAACAAATCATCTTCATCCATCCATTCTGCTGGGGGAAGTCTTCACATGTTTGGTATAGGCATTCCCCTAAATCACTGATGGATTTGACATTTTTCAGTCACCCTAAACCTGGTTTAGCCCATCTGCCAAGATGGTTTTATCAGGTTTCACCAGCATATGCCACAACTTCTTGGAACCACAAGTGAGAGTTAGATGAAAGGTGGATACCAAAGATGGATGAGCAGAAAAAGGTTCTGCAAGCCCTCTTATCAGAGGTGCTAGTCCTCCCTAAACACCTCATGTATCCCATGCAAACAATACAGGTTCACTAGAAAATAAAACAGTACTTACCGTCAGTAAGGGATTACTCTTCAGTTTGGACTCTGAATCTTCCCTACAAGAATGGCAAACTCCTTTGATAAGAGTATGCCTCACTGTTGCACACTTGCTATAAATGATCAGAAGGATCACTAAATAAGGCTATCTCTGTTGCATCTTGTGTGATTCTAATGTATGCATTCACATCTTGCTGGAAAAGAGACTTTAAGGTGACATTTACTTACAGAACTGAAAACACAGGCAGAACTTGTAATTCTCTATGTATTTCAATTAACTGTGTTAAAGGCAGGTGAAGGTACAGTATAGAAGAAAATATTTTCCAAGGTTGACTGTTCCCTACAAATACTTTCATCAAGGGTCTCTTGATATATATAGTTATTGTCATATATGTGTGTGTGTGTGTGTGTGTGTGTAGATAGATATACATATGTCAGAAAATAGTTATTAAAGTCCATAATTGTCTTTCCTTGGAGAGAGTATTGGCAAAGTCTAAAGTTTTTATGAGTCTTTTTGACTTCCTCTCTATGACTTGTGAATTGATACGTCAACATCCTCATAATTATGCTACTTCCAGTACAATCTCTCTATATACTTTTATCTTACTACTGGATTTTCCTATCCTTGTTTCTTGTTCACTTCTAGATGTTCTATCAGGATACTTGGGATTATGATATCAGAGTCAAAGTATAGTAACTCTACCTCCCTTGATGGTGATAAGAGTTTGTTTACCATATTGAGTACCTTCTCCTTCTTTTCTTGAAGTATTTTTGATGTATCAGTTTGGTGTTTCAGTATAGTCTACAAGTCTTTGACCTTCTTTTTCCTTAATTCCTAATCCATACTTTCTTACTTTTTTGTGATGATTGTGTATTTTCATCTCTGTGCCAAAATCACTGAACGTGAATGTAATTTGGTCAATGTGATCAAGATCTTCATAGAATTTTCCTACCTCTTTATCCTCTGAACTGGCTGATTGCATTGACTGCGTTTATTTTTGTTGTGCTGTCTTTGAAAATAATTTTCACAAGCCCTGTCATATGAGAGGATCCCATAAAATTATAACTATAATGGAAGTTAGAAAATAATTAAGTGTATAGAAGAGGTCAAATGAAATTGCCTGAAATACTCAAGGAAGGCATTACCATTTCAATTTAAACTGGCAAGATCAGGTTAGGTTTCATGAAGAAAGTGACTCTTGAGATGGACTTTGAGATAGGAAAGACTTCAATAGGCAGAAATCTAGAGGTATTGATTCATTACAGACATGTGGGATGGTGTATCCCAGGGGTGCCAAAATGTAGTCCATGGCCTGCAACACTCCCAAGAACCTCTGAAAGCAGATTAAAATGTAACAGGGAAATACTTAACAAAATAAGTAATACTATAGCATATAGATGATGTTAATATGAGGTTTTCTAAATCAATATGTGCCTGCAGGGATCCTTATGTAAGTTTTAGTGGCCAGTATTTCCACTTGAGTTTGAGACTACTGACATACCAGAGAGGACAGGATGATCTCAGGGAACATAGTTGATGCAGTTTGGCTAAAGTTTGAAGAGCACAAAAGAGAGACATTGTGAAATTAGGCTTGAAGAGTAGGTTGAAGTCAGATTA
The DNA here is from genome assembly GCA_028658325.1 of Potorous gilbertii. NCBI lineage: Eukaryota > Metazoa > Chordata > Mammalia > Diprotodontia > Potoroidae > Potorous > Potorous gilbertii. The sequence continues at coordinate 73,750,646 of CM053772.1, read as the reverse complement.
TGGAAGACCTGAAAGGCCAAGATGAAGTCTATATTTTGTTTGATGATCAATAGGTAGCCACTGGAGGTTTTGAGCAAGAAAATGGTATAATCAGATTTGTGTGTTCAAAATGCAATGTTAGCACTTGTTTGATGGATGGATTATAGAGGGGAAAGACTAGTCAAGAGAAAAGAAAATTAGAAGATTTCATTGAGAATATCTAGGATATGACTTGAACATCCAAGAGATTTTTAGCAATTGCAAAGAAAAAACTAGGAGCCTCGTTTCTCTCTTAAATCTCTTCATTCAGTTGATTTGGTTTTAAAATATTCATTCTATATGCACCTTTGCCTCCACCATTAAAGATGAGCTCCTTGAGCACAGTAACACTTTGCTTTTGTATCCCCAACACCTAGCAGAAAGCTTGGCATATAGAAGGCACTTAATAAATGCTTCTTCTTTGATTGATTGGTTTCAAAAATTCCATTTCAATGTGACAGGCTGCAGCATGAACCTTGGTCTTTGAAGCCACTTATAAATGCCACATTCTCTAATTCTAAAATTTCAAAATCTTAGCTTACTCATCATTTCTTCCTACACCCCTTATCCATCCTCATCCCATCCCACACCACTCCCAGGGTAAGTGATTTTTTTAAAATGTATTTGGCTTATCTCAGAAGAACAGCTGGTTACAGATTGTGTCTGTCATCCTCGGCTCAGCCTACTTAAGTTCAGAGCACATGAAAACATGAGGTCATGGATTCTTTTTTGTCACAATAATCCATGAAGACTTGTCTCCCAAGACATACAGAAATTATGATCCTTACTGGGGATGTTAAGTCCTTTCTTGGACCAAACCTATGATTTTATTGATATAGAGAACTCCCATTTCAGAGATTCCTTGAAAAAACATTTTTTATCCTTAAAGACTATGTCTCTGCCTTATGCCTGTTGGTTGTTTTTTTAATATGTATTTAATTTTCCTCTTGGTTTTACAGTGGGTTTTTTTTGTTTGCTCACTTGCACCTTCTTGGCAACTTATAGTCTTAGAGAGTTGTCCAAGGTACTAAGTTTGTGACTACACAGGATCCTAGATTTAGAGCTAGATGGGACCTTTAAGGCCAATGAATCAAAGTTCTTCATTTTATAAATGATAAACTGAGGCACAGAAAATGTATGTTACTCATGCAGAGTATCTAGACAGAATTTTAATTCAGTTCTTCTTGACTCTAGAGCTTTATACACTATACCATGCTGCTTCTAAGCACCTACACTGAGCAAATATTGACTTTTTTGAAGTATTAAAATAAGTGTATTAGAAGGAAGGAATCCTAACTTTTTTGTAAGAAGGTTTCTATGAGAGAGATGCACTGGCACGTGACTGAGCAAGTATGAAACTACCACTAGAGGGCGGCATAGGCAGCTATTTCTTGCCTTTGATTAAGGTGGATGAGTCTCCTCTTGGTTCCAATTTACCTTCCAATTTCCTACTATAAATAGTCACAAGGAAATCACCAGGAGGTAAAAACAAAAAATATGGAAGCAATGTGGTTTGAAGACCCCCTTGACCAAAATCTGAAAAATAGCTTTCAACTTCTTTTCAGAAAAGGATTTTAAGAAGGTAGTGTCACCCATGCACACACTGAAGTACTGCTCCAGGGTGTAGATGGGTCATTCATCTCCAGGATCCCTCTCAGTTCTAGAATTCTCCTCTCTTATGGGATATAAAATTCTAGCACTTTCAGAATGAAAGGTGCCACATGCTACAGAAGAAAGACTATTGGATGAGGAGATTTGGGTTCAAGTGCCACCTGTATTCCTGAAACAGTAGTGTGATACTAGGTAGATCATTTCACCTTCCAAGAAAACATTTTCTTCACCTTTTAACACTAGAAAGACCAGGCATATCAACCGATGCAAAATTTTGTTTGGTCTTTAAGATATTTTTAACTTCTGGGCAAGAAGGGAAATAAGTATTTATTAAGTGCTTGCTAGAGGTCAGGAGGGATGCTGGGTAGTGCAGTGGATAGAAAAGTAGGCCTGGAGTCAGGAAGACATGAGTTCAAATTTGACCTCAGACACCAACTTTATGACCCTAGACAAGCCACTTAACCTTTTTTTTTGCCTCAGTTTTCTCATCTGTAAAATAAGATGGAAAAGGAAATGTCAAACCACTCCAGTATCTTTACCAAGAAAACCTCAAATAAGGTCATGAAGTGACAGATACAACTGAACAACCACAAAATAAGTGCCTGCTCTCTTAAGCACTTTGTAAATATTATTTCATTGCATTCTTGTAATAACCCTGGGTGGTAGGGCTAGTATTATCCCAACGTTGCAGTGAGACAAAATGAGACAGACAGAGGTTAAGTGACTTGTCCTGGGTCACACAGCCAGCCACATTTAAACTCAGGTCTTCCTAGCTCTAGGCCCATTACTCTAGCCATTTTAATGTTTTTTTAATGGCTGTCATTGAGTCATTTCAGGAAAGTAATCTAATCTATCCAGGCTTCAGTTCCTTATCTATAAAATGAAGGGGTTACACTAAATAATCTCTAAGATCCTTTCCTGCTCTAAGCCTTATAATTTCTCCAAGGCTCCATGGTTCCTCTTCTTACTACATACATGATTAAATGAAGCCAAAATTCTGCCAGCTACACTGAGAGAGAAACAAAATCACCAGTCAATTCCTGTTGCATCTATGTGACTTTCATAGGCACATAATTTGCTCTTTTCCTATGAGCTGTATGTCCTTTTTGGAATCAGACTTCAACAGATTTCCTGAACTGATGACACTCTTAGGCATATGAACCATATGGTCTACATCTTTGAATTCCACAGTATCAAGGCCAAGGATAAGACTTTGCATATACAGAGGTACATGCAATAAATATTAATATAATAATTAAATAATTAAATATATTTAATTTAAATATATTTATTTAAATAAAATAATTAAAATAATAAAAGCTCAATAAATATTTAATGAATGAATAAATGAATAAATGTGTATTTTTCTATTGTCTTCTACCATAACTCCTCCAAAGACCATCTCTGCAGAGTTAAAACTGTTCAGTCTTTGGGGGATCTCCTAGGAAAACTCAGTGGAGGAGCAAGGATGAAGAATAAAGAATTTTTTCCAGGTTCCTCTCAGCTTAATGATACCCAATGTAAAGTCTTTTTGAATTTGACTATGGAAGGAAACTCTCTGATAAAACAATCAGTGCAACCAGTGCATGGTCATGAATGCCACCATAGGGGTTCTCCAAAGAGGGAGATGAGAACATACTTATCCATCAATTCGTCAATCCTACCTTTCAGCAAAGTGAGAAAGAAGCATCAACCTTTTCTCACTATACTTCATTGAAAGGGGGGTGATGTCCTACTTCTTTTCAGACATAAGCTACTGGGAAGATATTTGACTCCAACTGAGAACAAGACATTGGATTTGATCCTCCTTTTCCCATAATCACAAAATATTACCATATTTAACATACTCTACTGATTCCTCATTATCAGATGGAAATGACCCTGTTTCCTCAAAAGTTTTATCAGTAAAATGTAAATTTTGATGGGCTACCAAGCTAGAAAGTCTTTAAGTATGAGCACAGTGATGAACTGTGTGACTTTCTAAAATATAGCCTTCCTACACTCAGATAGCTTCCATACTGGAAGGTTTCATACTAGGTTATTAATATCTTAAGTCCTAGCAACTCGTATAGACTACCTACAAAGGTGAAATTGGCAAAGAGATGGTCTACACTGGACCATTAGACACCTATGAAAACAAAAACCCATGAAGTAGAAATGAATAAAATGTTACGACAGGCAGAGAGCTTCGATATCATCTAGCACATTCACTTCACTTCATTAGTTCATCAGATAACCAAATTAGCCAGAACTTCCACTTCCTCAAGTAATTAACCAAAGCTTGACTTTTAAGTTAAGTCAACAAGCCTTTCTTAAGTACCTACTGTGTGTTAGGTGCTGCGCTAAACACCAAGGATATACAAAAAAATGCAAAAACAATCCCTCTCCTCATGAAGTGCACAGTCCATTGGGAGAGACAACAGGCAAACTGCTCTATACAAATATGATGTTTTGTTTCTTGTTGTTGTGTGGTTTTAGTCATGTTGGACTCTGTGACCCCATTTGGAGTTTTCTTGGCAAAGATACTGGAATGGTTTGCTATTTCTTTCTCTAGCTCATTTAACAGATGAGAAAATTGCCCAGGACTCGCACAACTAGTAAGTGTCTCAGGCTGTATCTGAATACGCAAAGATGAGTCTTCCTTATTCTAGGCCCAGCACTCTATCTACTGCTCCATCTAGCTGTCCCACAAACAAGATATATGCAGCATAAATTCAAAATGAAACCAAAATTTAAAAAGAAAACATTATTTACTTTTAAATTAAATTTCAATTCTATCGGGGAATGTTATGACACCACGTGAGATTGTTGGATATATTATTGGAAGGGTGCAAACCTACAGCTGGAATCACTGCTTAAAAGTCTCTCCTCCCTACTGTTGACCAAGGAAATAAAATGACTACATTATCCACTTAAGGCCCCAAAAGGGCACACCCTTCATGTTTATCCAACAGGCCAGGGACTAGGAAAAGATTGCCCAGGAACCCGAGTCAAGTTCTATCCAGAATTTGACCCCAGTATGCCCCTTTTTCAAAAAACACCCATAGGACCCTAGATTTGAGTTTGGCTAACACCCTTCAATAGCTGTATTTACAGTAATTATGAAAATAGTGACCTAGAAAGAATCCTGCCTTCTAAACATCTGGTGAATTGGAGTCAAATAGACTATTCACCTAAAAGAGATGCCACAATTTAGTTCCTCTAGAGTAAACATGTAATGAATGGAGATATTCCTTTAAATGTACCAGCAGATGGGTAGTTGCCATAGCAACTGAGGAACACCAGGGGGTAAGATGAATTCCTTACATGGATGTAGCCACTCCCCCCCATATTTCTCACCTCCCCAATAATTCCATCGTCCATCTTTCTGCATTGACTTCATTTCTTCCTAATGAAATGCCCCTGGGGTGAAATAAGGTCCAGTTCTAAATTGCTGAGAAGGAAAAAGAGAGTGAGGAATGCATGCATGAAAAGTGACTGAGTGGTCTTTAGAAGATTTTTTTGGTTGTCATGGTGATTTCCCACCTGTTTATAGGTTTAAGAGAAATGGGGCTTCCAAAGAAGATGCTGAGTTTTGAATTCTTCCAACCTGTGCAAGTCTTTAGCTACTGAGCCAGCCAATAACATTTAATGAGAAGTCACCATACCAAAGACAGATAGAGAAGAAGTAGAAGTCATACAGCCTACAACAAATATGAAATAATATAGCGCAGCTGTGCCAAGAATCAGGAAGACCTGAGTTCAAATCTGGCCTCAGATACTTACTAGCTGTGTGATCCTGGGCAAGTCAGCCCTGTTTGCCTCAGTTTACGCATCTGTAAAATGAACGAGAGAAGGAAACGGCAAAGGAAAAGGAAACTTTGCCAAGAAAACTCCAAACGTGGTCACAATGAGTCAGACACAACTAAAAAATGAATGAACAGTAACAACAGTGCATGTAAATGTTGAAGGGATACAAATTGAAGGACCAATCAGAGTCTAAGCCAGATGAAGATGATATCCCAACAAGGGTAATTGTATGTGCAAATAATAACTTTTGTTGTTCAGTCACATTTGTTTGTGGCCCCATTTGGTGTTTTCTTGGTAAAGATGCTAGAGTAGTTTTCCATTTCCTTCTCCAGCTCATTTTATAGATGAGGAAACTGAGGCAGATAAGGTTAAGTGACTTGCCCCACGTCACATGGTTAGTAAGAGTTGAGGCCAGATTCAAACTCAAAAAGATGAGTCTTCCAGACTCCAGGACTGGCACTATCTACTGTGCTACCTAGCTGCTCACTAGTGTATCTACGAAGAATTTCCCTCACAACCACCCTGTGTGGTTATTATAAGACAGCACATTGCAGTGGAAAAGGTAGAAAGTGGAGTCAGAGAACCTGGGTTCAAGTCCGACCTCTTCTCCATTTTCTACCAAAGTGCATATAAGTGAATGAGTGAATAAGTAAGCAGTGAGTGAAAGGACGATACCTCAGTGAATCAATGAATGCTTATCTCCTCTTCTCTAACTCTTCCACCAAAAAGGGAATGGTAGCCTGATGGATATCCTCCTTCCTGGGACCACAGGAATTGTAAACTACTAAGAGATGCAGGAACTACTCTGTTCCTCCAGAGGTTTTTGCCTAGACTTTAAGAGAAGGCAGCCACTGAAGCATCAGTAGCAGTAGCCTCCTAGACACTCTACACTTGCTTCCACTACATTGGAAGAACCCTCCAGAAGGCTCCTACTTCTTATTACCTCTGTGACCTTAGACAAGTCAGATAACCAATATAGATAGACCTCAGCTTCCTGATCTGTTAAATGGGAGAATTTGACTAGATGACCACCAAATATCCTTCTAACTCTGTATTGAAGAGACTATTATTAACATCACCACTTTACAGATGAAGAAACTAAATCTCAGATAGATTTGCATGTGACAATCAAATAACTAGTAACAGCCAAGATTTCAGATCAGAATTCTAATTCCAGGTCCAAAATTCTTTATACTTTTCCATATGACCTGACACTATATAAGGGTATGAGGGCAAGAGCTATACTTTCTATTGCTGAGGTAAATATGTTCAGGCAGAAACCGACAGCTTTACCCCTAGAACCTGCTTCCCTTGCAAGGACTAAGTGACAAAGTGAATGACTTCCTTCACTGACATCAGATTTGCCCCTTCCATAGGCTAGGCTTACCACAAAATTGAATTATTGGCCACATCCCTGAGACACATCCATTTTGGTGGGTACAAATCTAAAAACCTTCCATGCAATTCCCCTAATCAGAATAACTGCTCCATACCTTCCATAGGTAAATACTGCTTCTGTTTAAAAGGATGGACAACCCTGAAGCAGTTGAGTGGAAATTCAAATTCTGAGAACAATTTGCTTCTCAAAAGGGTCATCACTCATAAATTTATTGACCCCCCCTCCTCAAAGAGTCCAATTGATGCTCTATGGGAGTGTTAAGAGGAGCGTGCCATAATAATATTCTTACTATCCTTCCTGGAGGCAGGAATTTGAATTATATAACTTTGTCAAGTCACATCTCTCCTAAGTCAAGAACTTAAAGATTTGATGACTGAAGTATTGCTTCTAATGCACTAGACACATCCCATTCCATTTCAACAGCTGGGTGAACTAAAACTAAAAAGCTTGCCTTTGCCTCTGGGACAAAATACAAACCCCTCAGGATAGCGTTTTGAGCCCTCCACAAACTGGCTGCCACATACTTTTTTAGACTTTTTTTTGTATTACACTTCTTCCATCCAAGCATCCATATCCAGACTCCATGCCTTGACACAAGCTGTCACTCCTATTCGGTATGTATTTCTGCTTCCCCTCTCCTTCTCCCTCTCAGGATTCTTACCTTTTAGCAAGGTTCAAGGTCTCCCTCCTCCAGAACCCTTCCCTAACCATCACTCCCTGCCCCCTCAGTTCTCTCTTAACTTTTTTATCTTTCTTGTATCTTATCTTTATCTTATTGTCTCTCCTATCTCTCCCTCCCCAAGTTGTCTCTTATTTACTTATCTGTACACATTCATCCTCCAATAGAATATAAACTCCTTGAGGGCTGGGATAGACCTTTTTTATTCTCTTTATTCCCTGGACCTAGCACAAAGTCCTTCACTTAGTAAATATTCAATAAATGTTTGTTTGTTGTTAAAGGAGAACAAGGCAGCCAAGAGGAAATAACCAAAGCTCTTTCTCCAACATATTTTTCATTTATTAAAAATGTGCTCATCACTTCCAAGCTTCTGGGTATATGGACAGAGACACACATCTCCAGTCATTATCCTAAAGAGGACAGCAATCAAATTTGGGAGGGAGAGAATGAAAGACAGAGAAGGGGGAGGAGAGGAAGTAACAGAAAGTAAGAGACAGAAAAAAAGAGATAAATAGAGGGAGAAGGAAGGAGGAATAAGAAGGGAAAGCTAGAGGGGAAGGGGGGACCAGAGGAGAAGTGAGAGACAAAGAGACAGGGAGGGAGAAAGAAAGAGAGATAGAGAGAGACGGGGAAGGAAGGAGATATAGAGACATTGAGGGAGTGTGTTGCAGGTAGGATGAGAGTGGAAATTCTACTCATCCATTGCCACCTGGAGGACAAGAACCTTTGCAGAGGAAGAAAGCAAAGACTTGATTGCAGAGGCGGAAAGGAGAAGGAAGGGGTCAAAAATCATCGTGAGGTTCAGAGCCTGAGTGTTTGCAGCTGTTTCACTAGGACTCCATTTCCTCATTGGCTGAACAGGGGCTTAGTCTAAATCTAGGGGGTCTGTAGACAGTCCATTATAGCACATAACCTATTCTATTTGCAGAGTTACAGCATATCCATGCTGTCCCAGTAGCCTGGGGCATTTGAGTTGGAGGAAGGGAAGTTGTAGTGATATGTTGAATTCACATTGGCTATTGAGAGCCCTTGCTAAATTTTCTGTGTGAGCATTTATGCCTTGTCAATCTACAAATTAAGGCTTGATTTATTATTGTGTTGATCTTCTAAATTTAAGAAAGTGGTGGAGAAAATGTGAATAATAAAGATTAAACTTAAAAATCTGTTGCTTTTACATTTTTTTGAGATCTGGTTGTTAAACATTTACCAGCACACACTTGTTTTGGGGACAAGAATAGTCTATAGCTGTTTTTGCTAGCGTTTGGAGTAGGGCAAGAAGATAACATTATGATTCTCCTCTCTGCATGAAATATGGGGAGAAAGTTATTGATGCATTTTTCACTCCAACACTGCACCTCACATGAAATGCAGACTATTCATCCCACCCCATTTTACTACCTGATCCTCAGAACACCTTATGTTTATTCCTGAACTACTTTTCTTTTTTCCCTCCTTTTTGGCAGCATCAGCATTAAGTGACTTACCCAGGGTCACATAGCTAGTAAGCGTCTGAGGCTGGATTTGAACTCAGGTCCTACTGACTTCAGGACCACTATCCACTGAACCACCTCTGAACTATTTTTCTTACTTCTCTGGGTGAATAGAAAGTAACTCCTCTTCACAAAAGCTCAATGAACTAGATGATCTCCAAGGTTCCTTATTGTTCTATTATTCTACTTAGGAAATTTGTGTATCTTGCTTCTTTTTGGCCTTCTCCTCCCAGGGCTAATTCTTTAAAAAAGCCTTCTGCTGCCCATAATTGTTTAGAATTGTTCATCTCTCTGGGAGAGTAATGCTATTGATATGCAAGAGAGCTTCCAGTTACAACTATCCTAGGGTAAGTTGGAGGGTTGGGCTAACCTCATTGGTCTGGCTATTAAAAAATACCCATGGGGGCAGAACCAAGATAGTGAAGTAAAAACAGAGACTTGTTTGAGCTCTTCCCCAAACACCCCCAAATGCCTACAAAAAATGACTCCAAACAAATTCTAGAGCAACAGAACCCACAAAATGACAGAGTGAAACAAATTTCTAGCCCAAGATATTCTGGAAGATGGGTAGAAAAGGTCTATTGCACCAGTTTGAGAGAACAGTACAGTATAGCATGGGCCACACCAACACAGACAGGGCCCTAACAAACCTGGAGCCAGCCTCAGGGGGCTGAATAAGAAGCAGTTGTTGCATTTTGAAAACTTCTCAACTCACAAATGTTAAAGACAACTGAGAAGGTCGGTAGGAAAGGCCTGTTGGACCTAGGTGAGAAAGAAGTGCAGTCTGGCTCCCAGGACAGCAGCAGCCCAGGTGGCAGCAGCCCAGGTGACAGCAGTGATGGCTGTTTCTGGAGTCCCAGCTCATAGACTGTGTGGAGATCAAGCTCTTGATCAGAGGGGGATTTCAGGGATCTCTTTGCTGGCACTGAGGCAGGATTCCCTTGCTTTACCTGTGCTTGGATCTGGGTCTCAGTCCTAAGTGATGATCCTGGGAAGGAAAAGTGGTGGTATGATAGAGTTTATGGCAGCAGTGGAGAGGGAATCCTCCTCAGTTCCAAGGCAGAAAAGAATGCTTGTGATCACTCACAGAGTAGAGCACAGTAAACATCTCTCCTTTAATCATGCAATCTTGGAAGAGCTGAAAATTTTTAGGTCCCTAGAAGGATCTGAAAGCAGCCACATAAAACCTCTGAAGCTTAAAACAGTTTGCCCTCCACCCCAGAAGCAGGGTCCTACCTTAGCAAAGAGCTAAAAGTCAAGTAATTGGCTGATAAAATGAGCAAACAGCAAAAACAAAATTCAGACTATAGAATCTTACTTTGGTGACAAAGAAGATCAAAACATGCAAGCAGAAGAAAACACCAAAGTCATAACTCCTACATCCAAAGCCTCCAAGAAAAATATGAATTAGTTACAGGACATGGAAGAGCTCAAAAATGATTTTGAAAATCAAGTAAGAGAAGTGGAGGAAAAATTGGGCAGAGAAATGAGTGATGCAAGAAAATCTTAAAAAATGAGTCAACAGCTTGCTAAAGGAGACCCAAAAAAAATGCTGAAGAAAATAACACATTAAAAAAATAGACTAAACCAAATGGCAAAAAAGGTCCAAAAAATCCAATGAGGATAATACAAGATTTAGCAGCTTTGACATTAAGGTATCAGAGGGTTTGGAAGATGATATTCCAGAAGTCAAAGAAACTAGGATTAAAACCAAGAATCATCTACCCAGAAAAACTGAGTATAATCGTTCAGGGGGAAAAATGGACACTCAATAAAATAGAAGACTTTCAAGCAATCTTGATGAAAAGACCAGAGGTGAATAGAAAATTTGAATTTCAAGTATAAGAATCAAGAGAAGCATGAAAAGGTAAACAGGAAAGAGAAATCATAAGGGACTTACTAATGTTGAACTGTTTACATTCCTACATGGAGAGATGATATTTATAACTAATGAGACTTTTCTCAGTATTAGGGAAGTTGGAGGAATGAGTTGAATATGAAGGGATGATAGCTAAAAAATAAAATTAAGGGTTGAGAAAAGAAGAAGAAAAAAGGGAGAGAAGTAAAAGAGGCAAAGCTTTTACAATGGAGTGGAAGACGGGGGAGATGAGAGGGAATGAGTGAATCTTAATCTCTTCAGATTTGGTTTAAGGAGGGAATAGCATGCACATTCAATTGTGTATGAAAATGTATCTTGTCATACAGGAAAGTGGAGGAAAGGAGGTAAAAGTGAGTAGGGGGAATGATAAAATGGAGGGAAAGTGGAAGGAGGGGGCAATAAGAAGCAAATACTTTTGAGGAGGGACAGGGTCAAAGGCAAGAAGAGAATAAATGGATGGAGGGAAATATAGTCTTTCACAACATGACCATTATGAAATTGTTTTGCATGACTATACATGTATAATCTATATTGAACTGCTTGCCTTCTCAGTGAGGGTGTGTGGGGAGGGAGGAATGGGGAGAATGTAGAATTCAAAGTTTTAAAAATGAATGTTAAAAATTGTTCTGATATGCAACCCAGAAATGAGATATACAGGCAACGAGGTATAGAAATCTATCTTGCCTTAGAAGGGAAAAGGATAAGGGAAGGGAGGGGTATGATAGAACAGAGAGAAGATTGGGGAAATGGGTAATCAGAATGCATGTTGAGGTGCGGGAGATGGGGAGAATATTTGGAACTCAAAATTTTGTGGAAGTGAACGTTGAAAACTAAAAATAAATTAATGGAAAAAAACAAAAAAGCAAAGAAAGTTCCTATAGGAAAATAAGTGTAGCACTATAGGAACTTTTTGTGGCATCTTCACAGTTATTCCATTATAATAATAATTTAACATTTATAGAGACAGCACTCACTAGGTACCAGGCACTATGACAATAACTATCATTTCATCTGACCCTCACAACAACTTAGGGAGGTTGTCGCTGTTATTTCAGGCATATTCAACTCTTCATGACACCATTTGGGATGTTGGGGTTTGTTTGTTTTTTGGCAAAGACACTGGAGTTGTTCACTATTTCCTTCTCAGGCTTATTTTACATATGAGAAAACTGAGGCAAAGAAGGTTAAGTGACATGTCCAGGGTCACACAGCTAGGAAGTATCTGAAGCCATATTTGGATTTATGAAGATGAATCTTCATAACTTCAGGCCAAGCACTTTGTACACTGTGTCTCCTACCAGTCCTAGGAAGTAAGGGTCTTTATTTCCACATTTTATAAATGAGGAAACTAAGGTTACCAGGTTAAATGATTTGCCCAGGGCCACACAACTAGTATCTGAGGCCATATTTGACTTCCGGTCCTGTGCTCTTTCCCCTGTGCTGCCTGACTGTCCCAGTATTAGGGAGGCAGGATAAGGCAAACAAAAGTCACTGACACTGAAATCAGAGGACCCAGGTTCAAATCCTGCCTTTGATGCTTAGTATCCCTAGGACTATGATTAAATTGCTTAACACCTTGGGCCTCAGTTTCCTTATCTGTCAAATGAAAAGTCTGAACCATATAACCTCCTCAGTCCCTTCTATTTCTTGAGTCGGAATCTTACAAGACTCCATGTACTTGTTCCCCAGCTCTGCTTTGATTCTGGCACTAACATTTGCTTCTAAACAGGAGAGTACTTTCCATTTTGGGTCCTTTGTTGTAGCATTCTGGATCCCTAGCCATATATTGTGGCTTTTTTTCTAAACAGTTCCCTCCATAGGGTCCCTCCCTACATGGGAATTTGCAAGCGGTGGCCTTTCCTCACTTCCTCAAATGTTTCTATCTTATAATGTATGAATCTAAACTTGAGCCCGGGACAAATCCTGTACACAGCCCCCTATGGGGGAAGTATTAAGAGAAACAATAATATCTTTCTTGAAGAGGACCTTCAGTACATAATAATATTTTCTTAGCCTAGAATTCTGGTGTGAAATGTAAAATCAGTTTGTAAATCCAGCAGTACGGTAAAATGAAATAGGAAGACCTGCTTTTTTGTTTTTGGAATGAGTTATTTACCTTGGGCATATCATTTAAACTTTCCGGGCCTCAATTTCCTCATCTGAGAAAATGAGGGGAAATAGATCAGGGAATATTTTTTTATGTCATAGATCCCTTTGGTAGACTGGTGAAGCCTGAAACTCTTCTCAGAATGTTTTCAAATGCATAAAAATATAATCCATTGGATTAGCCAATTATATTGAAATAAAGTTATCAAAAAAATTTTTTTTAAATCACAGACCTCATGAAACTCCTGGTTATCTCTAAAATCCTATCTATCTTTAAATTTTATGATCCTGTGATCCAAATTTGTTTTTATGTGCTCAGTGTTTTAAGGCACAAAGCCTCATAAAAAACAATGAATTTGGGGTATCAAACACTAGACAAAAATACTTTATATGAATCCACTAACAGTTCTTCCATCACCTTGGCTATTAGCCAGACTTTGACTACCTACCTTGTCTCTCCAGCAAACTCTTAGATTGCACAAAGTGCAAGTAAATTTTGAAAACCCATGACAACTAGGATAGAGTCAGACATCTCATGGATGTTTAATGATGGTCATACCATGCTTCCAAATAGGGCCTGATACTCATTTTCTGACTTAGATCATCCATATGCAATACAGTGATTAGATGAACTAATGCTCTTTTGGTAGGGAAATATTTTGCCTAAAGGAAAGTAGCTTTTTGGGAGTGGAGAATGAGTATCATTTCTTACCCTTCTCCAAATTGCAAGGATTTTGCAGCTGTTTCTCTGGAAAGCAGCAAAGACAAAACACAGTGAGCCTTACACTAAAGGAGAGACACCAATCTGACTGCCATAACACCCACTTCAGTTCATTCCATTATTAACCCTGCTCCAGAGGCACTCCTCCTCTACAGCAAAATCATTTCCTTGGGTGAAATTGATCGGTTTGGCTTAACTTGTTTCTTATCTCTCCCTCACTCTTGCCACACTGCAGTGCTGAGGACAGCATGGGGAATCTGGGGTAACTATACAAGGAGACAGCCAGGAAGCCACAGCAGTTGCCTGGAAAATAAATTGCATTTAATCACTGCAATTCTAATCTCATCTGTGACCTGCTCTCTCCTGACTTGCTCCTCCTTCCCTCTCCTCCCCCAGGCAACTATCAACTGTATCTGGGAGAAAAAGTTCTGACCAAGAAGTGGGAGAGTAGGGAGTGGACATCCATAAAACTAGGGATTACCTTACCAAAGTCTCAGTAAATGTCTATTATACATCTAATACTTTAATCAGTTCCTATCTACAGTGTGAGGAATAATACAACCCTGTGTCTTCAAGAAACTTACCATCTAAAAATCACATGTAATATTAGCCAAGAAACAGAGATGAGTAAATGGTAACCCTGGCAAATGTCAAAAATGGGAAAAACACAATGAACAAATTCACCAGACACTCTGTTATAGAGAAGGATAAAGAGTTATATTCTCCCCAGCTGATTAAGGTGAAGTGAGAATCCACATCCCTGATGCAGTGAATCTTTTCGTCATTGGATAAGAATAAATGATGCCACACAGGAAACATACTGTGATTGGCTAAAAGAATCAGACACACCTTAAGCCTTATGTATAAAGTAGCCACTTTAGGGTCAGACACTCCAATGGTCAGTAATCTAGATGGGGAGAATATCTAGGCAAGCCGCCAATAGGGGATCGTTTGAGGGGAAGAGAAAGCTTCTCTGTCTGTCTCTTCCTCCATCATTCTCTGGCTCTGGCTCTGTGTCTCTCTGTTTCTTTTTCTATCTTTCTCCTCTTTTCTGATTCTCAGTATCTGTCACTCTCAGTGTCTGTCTATCTTTGCTCTCATCTCCTATCCCTGTTTCTATCTTTCTTTCTCTGTCTTTGTCTCCGTCTTTATCTATCTCTCTGTCTCTTTCTGACAGTGTCTCTCATCTCCCATTTATATATCTTTCTATCTCTGCTTTTTCTGTCTCAGTATCAGTCTTTTTGTCCTTTTCTGTGTGTGTGTGTGTCTTTGTTTCTCTCATTGTCTCTGGGTCTCTTTTATCTCCCATCTCTGTTTCTGCCTTTCTGCGTTTTGGTCTATATATCTTTATCTCTTTGTCTTTATCTGTCTCTATCTTTCTCTGTCTCTCTCTCTCTCTGTCTCTGTCTCTCTGACTCTCTCTCTGTCTCTCTCCCTCTCTCCCTCTCCCTCCTATCTATCAATCCCTCCACTACCTGAGACAACCACATGTATTTAGAACGTGCTAAGATACCATCAGAGATCCTACTGGTGACTACAATGAATACCAGTGTCCCCTAGAACTGGTTAAATAGTAGCCATAGGAGCAGAGGGGTAAATGAGAAGCATCCTTGAGATAAATTTGCCCAGGAAGCAAACCTGTAAAGCACTATATAGTCTGGAGAGATTTTAGAGTAGCAGTAGATCATTGTGTCCATAAATGTCATACCCTTCAAAGAACCAGCCCCACAAAGCAACTTGTCTATCACTGATTTCACACCTGGAACCAAATATCATTAAGAACAAAAAGAGATACCATAAGCAAATTAGGGAAGCATGAAATAGTTTGCCTGTCAGATCTATGTATAAGGGAAAAATTTATGACCAAACAAAAGATAAAAAGCATTATGGGATATAAAATGGATGATATTGATTGCATTAAATTAAAAAGGTTTTGCACAAACAAAATCAGGGTAGCCAAGATTAGAAGGAAAATGGAAAGCTGGGAGAAAAATGTATAGCAAGTTTCTTTGATAAAGGCCTCATTTCTCAAAAATATAAAGAACTGAATAAAATTTCTAAGAATACAAGTCATTTCCCAGTTGATAAATGGTCAAAGGATATGAACAGGCAGTTTTCAGAAGAAAAAAAATCAAATTATCTAGTCATATGAAAAAATGTTCTAAATCACTATTGATTAGAGAAATGCATAACAAAACAGCTCTGAGGTACCACCTCACAACTATCAGATTGGTTGTGTGTGTTCATCCTTCATTGCCGAAGAAGACCCATCAGAGAAATAATGCCATGACTTGCACTTGACTTTGTTTTGAGGGAGGGAGGGCTGTGCAGGTCACCAGCCTCACTTCCCCTCCAGAGCCATCTGAATCCAGTGACCAGATATTCATCAGGATGACTGGAGATGACCCAGGGTGAGGCAATTGGGGTTAAGTGAGTAGCCCAAGGTCACCCAGCTGGTGAGTGTCAAATATCTGAGGTGAGATTTGAACTCAGGTCCTCCTGACTCCTGCACTGGTGGTCAGTCTACCGCACCATCTAGCTGCCCCTATCAGATCAGTTAATATGACAGTAAAGGAAAATGACAAATGCACTCTAGCTTTGAGACTACTCTTACCATGGACCTTGTATGGGAGAATGTGACCTAGATTCTTGATTGGGGCAGGATGCTTTTGTGACTACTGTATTCATGATGCCATCTTAATAAATACCTTTGCTAAATACTAATTGGTATTATTGATTAATATGAAGCAGACCAATGGAGGAGGCAGGGTGCTGTAAAAGACAGTACTATCTATCTCCTCCTAGCCAATGCTAGAACCCCAAGGAAGAAAAGTGAGCTAGTCTCTGATGACCCAGTCTGCCAAGGCAAGAGCCAGTTGGGGAAGTAGCCCCTGAGAGGGTACTATAAAATAAATGAAAGCTTAGGCACCTGGACTTTAAGCTATAAGAGAAAAGCTTGAATCTATTTTTATTCTTGTAGGGACAATGTAGCTCCTCAATTGATAACTCCAGGAAACAGAAGTTTCACAACCATATGCACAGCAGAGGCATGCCTGACAACAGCCAATAGAAAAATGGATCCAGCAGAGACCACACAACAAACAAGACCAGAAGGGTTTCCCATGTGCTTGTCCTTCCATGCATGTACCCTGGTCTCCCATGTTCCTCATGTGAATGTTACCAGGTATTTCCACTCCCTTTAACTGACGGTGGTTTATATTTTCCACAAAGTGAATCTCGTGTTCATGGGAAAAAAATATTCTTTTGCCAATTTTCTTACTATACTCTTTTATTAAATATCTTTGCTTTAAACTGAGTCCTCCATCTGACTAAATAAAAGTAAATTGACTTTGAAGTAGACACAGACCCACACCAAGTACCTCAGATTTAGGGTAGGTTTTATAGGGCCCCCCAAATATGAGAGAGGGACCCCAGGCACTACACATTTATTCCTGTTAACTTTCATTCCATTGGTTTCAGCCCATTGTTCTATCATCCAATGTGTGGGCTATCCCCACCTTCACGTCATCCGAAACCTGGCACATACACCAACTATTCTTTTGTCCAAGTCATTGATAAACCACCTCCTTACTCATCTTACAAGTCTTTAATAGTCATTTTTGACCCATCCTTTGCAGTCCAAAGCTTCTCATTGGCAGGGAGGAAATACAAACACAAAATAAAGAATTTAGGAGTCATGTCTCCTTCCCATTATCAATTATCATCACGCCGTTCACTCCAAGTCCTACCTCTTGTTTGATTCTCCTTCTTTCCCCAAAGTGGCTAAGCTTTTTTGTTATTATTTCTCCCTTTTCCTTGTGTTTACTTATTACTGTTTACTTCTTGAGGGCAGGGACTCTTTCATTTCTTTTTTTCACAACCCTATTGCCTTGCACATAGTTTTCATTTTATCAATATTTATTGAAGTTGATAGATCAACTTCTTCTCAAAGAATGTATCTTTTTTTGACTAAGAGGTGGAGAGAAATGACCTTTTCCTATCTCCTTGAGGAAAGCGCACAGATAATTAGGAAAATGAGGAAAGTCATTTATTCACTCAATGATTCCTTTTATCGGTGTGCATTGAACACCTGGTGCATATTCAGCCCTATGCTGATCACTTTCAAGGATACAGAAACAGACAATCTGGTTCCTGTTATTTCAGGATTTGAAGTTTATAATGTGACCTACACAATGAAATTATTACAAGGCAACATAAAGAGAGTGTGGTATAGTGGAAAAAACATGAATTGGAATTAGGAGACCTGAAGTCTACAATATTCCTAGCTATCCCACTGACTAGATGCGTGACCTCAGGGAAATTAGTTTACCTCTCTGATCTCAGTTTCTTCCTCTGTCAAATGCAAGGTAAGGTTAGACATATACCTGTTGGGTTTTAATGTTTAAATATTTCTCTTTATTTCTGTTTGTTTTTTAGAAACTCTAGATTTCCTTCTTTAAAAGTCATGGAAGGAAGGAAGAAAAGAATGAATGCAGGGAAGGAAGAAAAGGAGAGAAGAAAGTTCATGAGGAAGGGTAATTCCTGGTAAAATCATTGCTTCATGTCACAAGGCATGTCCCCCTGTTCAGCTTTCCATGACTGAATGTAAACAGGGGCATTGTAGCATAGTGCAATTTATATACATAAACACTATTAAAAACCATAATCAATAATTTGGATGACGATCCTTACAAAACTGACTCTGTGCCCAAGGACTCTTCAAATTCCTCTTCTTCTCTCCATGCAAAGGACTGTCTTGGAAATTGTAATCTCCTAACAGGACAATGAGAGAAGTACCTGCAGACAACGAATTATTTCATGAGACCTGGATCTCTTAAAGGAAACTCCCTTCTCACAGATTCCACAAAGGACATAACAATTTCTCCCTTCTCCTTATTGATCATGGACATAGACAGAGAAAGAATTAAGCCGAATCTAATTAGAGTCTTCTTAGGCTGTATACCCTTAAAGAGAAGAGCACTGTGGCTAGATCTCTAGCCAATACAATTGTTCCAAAAAAGCTAATGTATGATCTCAGGCTGTGTTAAGAAAGGCACAGATCATGGGACTAGGGAGATAATTCCACTTTAGTCTACCCTAGTCAGACTACATCTGAAATACAGCATTTGGTTCTGGGTAGCCAGAATTTGAGAAGGATGCTGATAAACTAAAGGATATCCAGAGGAGAGCAGTCAGGATGGTTAAGGGCCTTGGTACCATGACATGGGAGTATGAGTAGAAGGAAATAAATGTTTTTAGCCTGAAGAAAATTCAAAAGGGATTTGATAACTGCCTTTAAGTATTTGAAAAGCAAATACTTGGGAGAGAGATTAGACTTATTTTGCTTGGCCCTAAAGATTATAAAAAGGACAAATGACTGGAAGTGACAGAGAAATAGAGTTGAGCTTAGATGTAAAGGAAATCTTCCTAAAATTAGTCCTACCCTAAAGAATAATAGGACTGCCCAGGGAGGTAGCGGGTTCCCTGTCACTGGAGATCTTCAGACAAAGACTGGATGAACCATTTGTCAGATTGGTTGTGGAGAAGCTTTTTCCTCACATATGAGTTAGCCTACATGAGGCCCCCTGAGATTCTATCATTTCCTTTATCATCCCTTTAGTGAGTAGTGTGGTGTAATAGGACAAAGGATAGATCTGAAGTTGGACCAAGGTTAGAATCCCATCCCTGCTACCTGTTACCCATATGACCTTGGGCAAATCATTTCATCTCCCTGGGTTTCAGTTTCCCCATCTGAAAAAAAATGAGGGAGATGGACTTTGAACTTGAGATTTGCAACCCTATCCTACTTTACTAGACCTTCTTCACCATGAGTGCACCTCTGTCAACTCAATAACCATATCTGTCTCTCCCCTTCTCACACACACAACTGGGGAGGGTGGGGGTAAAGAAGAGGATGTGTGCTAAAGTCAGCTCAAACCAACTTGTAAAAGCAGATTGTTGGTTTTTCAGTGTGAGCTTTTACACTTCAGAAATCTACAAATACTACAAATCAGGTGTTGATTTGTTATTTTATTTATTGCCTACTAGGCTTAAGAAAGTGAGAAGAAAAAGTCAATTATGCAGATTAAGCCTAAAAAGTCTGTCACGTGTACATTCTGCACCACTCCCCAGCCGATTGTTAAACATTTGTCAACATACTTCTGCATACAACTCTCTTGAACTTGTGAGCAAAGAAGAAGGGCAGAGTGATGGAGGGAGAGGAGAAAAGCAGTAAGGGAGAAACTCTAAGAGAGTCCTTAAAAACCTGTGAGTTGGAAAACAACCAGAAAACAAGCAGAATTTCACATAGCTCTATGTACTTGCTGGCCTCCCAGATCTTTCCCACATCTTCATACAATCTTTGGGGAAATCCTAGGGGAGACCCTTTGTTTTAAAGAGAAGAAAAGGACCACAATATTTTTTTAAAGACATAGATTTTCATTTGCTTCCAAAGAAGTCCAGATGCTATTTTTCTGTGTATCTTAGCAAAATTCAAGTCTGGCTTGTTAGACAAAATAGACTGGCTGCTTGGGTTGGGTATCACTCTCCCTCATGGAATATCAATGTGACCAGTATGAGAATCCCAACTAAAGACTGGGATTCTCCCCTAGTTACTTGTGTTTCAGGATCTACTCTGTTGGACCTACACCATCTCTGAAAGCATTGTCTTTAGAGAGTTTGGAGAGATTAGGAAAGGAAACAACTTGTCAAGCATTAATTCACTCCCTGGAGGCCCAGACTAGAAAAGTAATTGCAGAATTTTGTTACTCAAAAAATAGCTCTAATGCTGGATTTTGAGAACACTGAAGAATGAGGAACCATATAATGATATTGGTCACATAGAAGTTTGCAAAGTACTTTATATACATATTTTCATTTGACCTGAACCAATGCTTGGAGGGAAGGGTTATCATTATATTACCCCATTTGACAAGTGAAGCCCAGAGGCTAAGGTATTTGCCCAGGAGTCACCCAGTAAACAGATGTTAAAGGTGAGATTGAAGCTCTCAATTTAACACTTTACCCACTATGTCAGGACACACTTTGAACCTGGTATCATCTTGAGAAGGTCATGGATTCTATGAATCGTATGAATTTAATCTCAGAACATGGGAACTGGTTGGCACCTCCACCTCCTTAAAGTTTGGAAAAGGGCCAAAGAAACAGAAAATGAAGCACCATTCTTCTCACTTAAATTCCTTATGAAAATTAAAACCAAAGGATGGTAGAGATAGAAGGGGTCTTAGACATTTTCTAATTCTACAGATAAGGAAACTGAGACTCAGTTTATCATAGAATTTGTCAAGTCACAGAATTCCCTCAGTATCAGAGTTTGGGCTAGACTTAACCCAGAGTTGTAGAGACATGTGACATCAGGGAAGATTGTCTATGAACTTGGCAGGTATCTAAAGTAATATGAGATGCTTTAGTAGCAAAACAGAATACCTCATTTCAAGTCTTGCTTTCTGTAAGTCTACAGTCCTAGGGAGGGTTTTACTTTACCATTAACCACCAAGGATGGATAGCTTATAATTTGCCCACCAAGTCATGCTGCACTCCAGCCCAGGGTTCCAATCAAGATCTCTAGCAAATGTTCAAAGGATTTTCTCCACACCGTCAGATTCATTCCACCTATCAGCCTCCCCTTCCTACTCTCCCACTCCAGCTGCCCTCTTCAAAGAGTTGAATAGAGAGAAACCTTCATTGACCAGGTTCTGAGCTTATACTAGGGACTGAAAAATAAAATATTGCTTTGAAAATATTAATTCAGGATATAGAATGTCTAGATCTAGCCCTATCCCCTGTCTCTGGGAAATTCCCTAACTCAGTCTAACCCTATACATTTATATTGTGTGGGCAATCAGCTTTCTATAGCCACATGGTTTGTTAAACATGGTTTATTTTTAAGTACTATTTATTAATATTTATTATTAATGATATTAAATATTTAAATGATTATCAATATTTATTAAAATTGCAAAATGTATAACATTTATATGACATTTCAGTGTTTGCAAACCACTTTTCATGTATCAACTAATTTAGCCCTCACAACAATGCTGAGAAATAGGTACTGTTATCCTTATTTTGTGGATGAGGCAACCAAAATGACATTAATCGAGATAACAAGATTATATAGTAAGGATCTGAGGCAGGATTCAAACTCCAGTTTTCCTGCCTAGCTACTGACAAGTGCTACCTTTTCATGGAGCACAGTACCCAGTCATCTTCCAAACATCTTCCCCTACCCACAAGAATTGGTGTGCTGCAGCTAGCTTGAATCAGCTTTCGAGAGCCAGTTGTTAAATTTTCATTTACACCTGGAAATCTGCAATGCTTAAAATCAAGATTTAATTTGTTTTATTTACTACCTAGTGAAATATAATGGTATCTATGAATCCAATTCCCCTCCCCCCTGACCTCCATAACATCTGAGATTTATGCCCATCTCCAGGGTCATTGTACACAAAGCTCAGCCCTTCAGGGTCTGTCTAATCTCTTCTTCCTAAATCTCCAATAAAAATTAGGGTAGAAACAGCAGCAACTGGTAGTCCCAGTTGTTGGTTCAATGGCAAAGTGGCAAGAATCAAGTGTTTGTCTCTACACCACAACCATTATAGCTACAAAATCCTGACAGAGTTTTGTGAAATAAAATGAGATAAACAGAAGACTGCTGGAGAAAAGTCAGTAGCAAGTACATCTACTCCTTCAAAAATATCACCTCTAAAGAGAACAGTAAGTTGATAGTGGAAAGAATATTGGATGTGCAGTACTCTAGAGACAATTAAATGGAACAGGGGACAGAGTGCGGAACTGGAAGTCTTGAGTTCAAATCCAGTCTTAGACACTTGCTGCCTATGTGACCATGGGCAAGTCCCTCAACTCCTATCTGCCTCCATTTCCTCAAATGTAAAATGTGTATAATAACAGTACCTATCTTCCAGGATTGGTATGAATATCAAAAGAGAAGGTATTTGTTAAGTTTCTAGCACAAGGCAGGTGCTTAATAAATGCTTGTTTCCTTCTTTACTTCCTTTCTTTAGACTATGACCTTCTACCACTTTACTACCTGTGCAAGTTACTTAACCTCTGTGTGACTCAGTTTCTTCCTCTTTAAAATAATGGAGTTGGAGAAGGAAGAGGAGGAGGAAAAGAAGGAGAAGAAGAAGAAGACATAGTTTAAGTCCTGCCTCTGATACATACTGACTATGTGACCCTAGACAAGTCTCTTACCCTGTCCATGCTCTAGGCAATTTTCTAAGACTATAAGTTGCAAACAGGAGGTGACCTACATTTCTACAGCTTCCTCATCTAAGATATCTCTATACCGGTGAAATCACAAATCCAGGTCCTATTTCCACCCCAACTCTTCCACACATATTCAAACATAACCTATGATAGCAGGAACTCTCCTTTTTCATCTTAGCATCCCCACTGCCTGGCACAAAGCATGCATTTAATACATTTTTGTTGACTTTTTATTTGAATTGCTATGTTACCAAAGTGTTTGTAAGGGAACAATTCCATGCACACATCACTGGAGGGGACCTCAAGTAGCAGATTATCAAAAGCTGTATTCATACTTCTATCCCAAGTACCAGAGAATGAAAGCCTGGTAAAGTGGAACTCTGGTTGGTCCATTTGAGGGAATATTCACATAGCACTTGGTCGTTCATCCCTCCCACCTCAGTTATTGAAACCCTACTCTTCCTCTGGCTCATTGGACATGTACTCAAGACCTTCAGATGGGTCAGTGAAGCTGCCATGTGGTCCTTCGTTTTATTGTTTGTCCTTCATTTTCAAAGATGACCAATGACATCATGGGGTGATATCTTGACTTGTAGATGTGAATTAAATTGTGCAGTTGCACAAAGTCATCAGCCTGATTCTCTCTTCCAGAATAATCTAAGTCCAATGGCAAGACAAAAGTCAGAATGACTGGTGATGGTTTGGGATGCAGCAGATGACTTTGGATGTCTGAAGCAAGCTCTAAGCATTCCATAGAGCCTGCTTCTGTTGCTTTCATGGTGGTTAAAACAAATTGTTCTCATCCACCCCTTCCACTGGGGGTAATCTTCACATGCTGGGGTATACAATCTCCCACCTCATCCATGGCTTTGAGGCCTCTTGGTTACCTTCAGCCTGGTTTATTCCTTCTGCTGAGATGGTTTCACCAGGGTGCAACCACTACTCATGCTACAACATTTTTGAGCCACAGATGAGAGTTGGGTGAGAAGAAGGCACCAAAAGTAGATAGCAGTCCTGAAAAGTGTTCAGTAAGCCCTCATACTAGAAGTGCTACTCCTCCCTGAACACCTATACACTACGGTACTTTTAACAGAAGAATCTCCAATGGCCGTGTGTGTGTGCTTCTTTTTCCTCTGTATGCTGATAAATATATTCGACTAAAAGACAGGTAAAGGAATTGCTTCATCATCTCAAAGCACAAATCTTTTAATGCTAAGCTCTGCATATCTGCAGAAGTACTAAGGACAGCTCCAGAGCATGATCCCTGAGATAGGC
This sequence comes from Potorous gilbertii, assembly GCA_028658325.1. Lineage (NCBI taxonomy): Eukaryota > Metazoa > Chordata > Mammalia > Diprotodontia > Potoroidae > Potorous > Potorous gilbertii. Next base: position 73,726,430 of record CM053772.1, on the reverse strand, counting down.
CCCATCCTGTAACCTGCATTATACTTACCTATGAATATGAATATGCATATTCACAGATATGAGTATCTATATTGGTATATACATCTCCACATATTGCCTATACATATAGATAGATAGATATACATATATCTCTGTATGAAGTATAGAAAAATAAGTATATGTTTAGATACATACATATGCATGTATATGTTTATATATATGTGTATGCCTGGAACCTAATAAATTCTTCATTTGTCCTTTGCTTCTTAAGAACAAAGACCTTCCTTAAGAGGATCACTTCCATAGCAGACCTAAAGCTGGATGCCTCAGGGTACATCCTTCATTTTATAGATGATGAAACTGAGGCCCAAAGAAAGGAAGGAAGTTGTCCAAGGCTATAGAGTTAGTAAGTGGTAGAACCAAGTCTCAAATCCAGTACTCCTTACCATTACCCATTCTGTCTCTTATGAACTACAACTATCTTCACTGGTTCACAATGAGGTGGCAGAGGGGACCAGATGTCAGGGTAGAGACATTCATCCAATCATCTTTCCTGAGGACTTCTCCTTGGCAGTCACTATCTGCAGTGTAGAACAACTGGTGCCCATCTGCATGTTAGAAGCCCAACCCTACATTGTTCTGTCTCATAGCATTTACCCACAGATGAATCCTTTCTACAATTTACTACCTGGATAAGCATTATAGATTATTTTCAACAACCTGAGAATCTTCCCTGGGACCTGATATCTAAAAACTAACAAGAAGTTACCCCTCCCAGCCTTGATGATTTCTCAGTCTCCAATATCCATAGTGCCCTTAAACAAGGAAAAAAATCTCAAAGGACAACAAGAGTACAGGGTGAGGGTTCAGAGATGCAAATTTCATTTCTAGAACAAGTCACCTCTAGGAGACCATATTGTTAAACCACTACTGACCATTCTCTAAAGGAGATGAAATAAAAGTGTTTTGGGTCCCAGTTTGCAAGTGGTAGGAGCAATACCCTTCTGACTCTATACCTAACAAATGTGGCACCATTTCAAAGGCATCAGTCTATAGGCTGAAGTGAGAGGTTAGCATGATAAAAGTCTCCCTGTAGTCTTTTTTGAAGAAGAGCTTGATATACTCTGCAGTCAGGTGATCTTATTATACCCTTTGCTATTTAAAAATTTAATGTCAAAGGATAGCGTCCCTAAACAACTTGCTAATATGTGAACATGGACCAGATTTGTTTCTGGTTATTGACAATACTTAATTTATAATTATTACTGTATTCTCTTAGAAGGCTGATGCTTAAACCTCATCATGTCTTCTGTCATAATGGGCAAAGTGTTGCTCTCATCTTCCCTCACGGTTCAGGGGTGTGGTGTCTATCAGTTCAAACCAAAGAATCCACGACCTCCAACCTTCTCAAATTCACAAAAAGATCTCCAAAGCTGGAGATACCCACCTCAGTAACATCTTTCATTCAGCTAAGAGCAAGAAGGAAAGGGGGAGAAAGGGAGAGAAGTCCAAAACCATAAATCAGGTTTTCCTAAGAATAGTGTCTTAGATTCCTGGCAACCAGTAGGAGTGGGAGATAAAGCAAGCTACCCTTGCATCTATACTACTCACAGGAAGTACAGTGAAAGAGCTAGCACCATGGGAGAGGAAGAGAGATAGGTGGAAAGTCACTCCCCTTTCCAAAGGTCCACTGAGTCATGGGCTCTTCCTGTTCAGTGACCAACAAAAACAATGTAACCGCAACAATAGCTAGAGTTTGTATAGCCCCTTAATGTTTACAAACCACTTTACAGATATCGTCCATTTTATTCTCACAACAAGCCTGTGTCAATTTTATCCCCATTTTACATATGAGGAAATCGAGACTGAGAAATATAAAGTGACTAAATTGCCTAGGATCACACATCTACTGTGTGAGGTAGGATTTGAACTCAGTTCTTTCTGATCCCAAGGTTAGCATTCTACATGATACCCAGCTACCCAATAAAGGGATACCCATCTCAAAGGTACAGGATTTCTGAGTCACACGTGAAAGCAGATGATCTTTAAACACTAAACCATCTCCGTGTAGAACCATACATATGTGTTGGGCTAGAAGCAGAAAAGTTGTAGCTTTGTTCATGTCTTGTTCAAAAACCTCCACTCCCCACCATCACCCCTTACACAGTTATTCAGGCTTTCTAGGTTAACAGGACTGCTGTCCATCTCATAGTTTGGATAATAGGCAAGTTATTTCCCTATACATGAAAATAGGGATGGCATGGCAGGGAGGAAGCCAACAATGATAAAATCAGCCAAAAGGATTCTCCTTCCCACTACCAGCTATAGAGTATAAGCATCATCACAATGAGATCCAACACACTCCCTCCCCACTGTCCAGAGAGGATATCTGCATACAAGCCCCTCACAGAAAAGCAACAAGCAAATTTCTCCCATCCCGAGAATCTGGGAGTGCAGAGACTGAGAAAGCAAGCAAGGTAAGAGGATCATCAGCACCAGGGCCAGAGGAAAACTAAGATAACTAAGGGCAAATGCAGACTAGGGAAGCAGAGCTAAGTCCAGCTGTGGCAACAGCTGGAACATTTGTCGATGGTAGAAAACCAGCTTGCTCATTTGAGCCTTGACATGACTGGAAAGCCCATTTTCAAAGGGTTTCCCTGTTAGAATCTCAAATGCACTCAGCAAATGTTGCAGCAGCAATCAGCTGGTTCTAAGAAGACAACTGCTGGGATTGAAGCAGAAAAGATCCAAATTTGCCTACTAGTTATTCTCCAAAATCCAAATGCCATTTCCTGGCTCTTTGGCTTTGCCTAGGCTATCCCCTATGCCTAGAATGCCCTCCCTCTTCCTCACCTCCATCTCTTAGAATTCCTTGCTTCCTTCTAGATGCAGATTAGGTGTCAACTCCCACTCAAAATCTCTCCTCTCCCCTCTTTCTCTCTCTCTCTCTCTCTCTCTCTCTCTCTCTCTCTCACACACACACACACACACACACACACACACACATACACACACACACACACACACACATTTTTATCCACTTTTAGCTTTATATATCAAATGTTAGTATTTATACGGGGGGAGAGGGGGCAGGTGGGAACAGTGATTCCAGAACTGCTTTCATTAGTTTAGGGAACTCTCATGAGAAAATTCCCTCCATCAAAGCAGATCAGCAGATCAGTCAATGACTCCTATTCTTTTAGGGTACTGTGAAATTAAAGATTTGCCCCTGGTCACACAGCTATTATGGGTCAGATACAAGACATGAAACTAGGTCTCCCTGACTACTATAGCACACTGCCTACCTGTGCTAATATATAATAGATGCTTAATAAATGTTAGTCAAATTGAAAACAATTTGATAAGAACATTCAGTCTTTGCAAGAATGCCAAGACCTGTACCCAAGCAACACAATTTCTCCTTGAAAGAAGGTAACAGTGAGAAAAAAAGAGATAAAGATTAAATTATATGAGAGGCAAACTCCTTTCTCCAGCCAGGCTCTTGAAAATAATGATCCATCATGCTAAGCCTGCCCTCCCTAGTTTTATATCCCCACGTTTCATAGCATAATGGGCAGGGCATTGGACTAGGAATCCATAAGACCTGGATTCAAATCCTATCTCAAACACCAGCTTTTAATATAATAAAAATGACAATTCTACCTAAATTAATTTACTTATTTAGTGCCATACAAACCAAACTACCAGATAATTACCTTCTAGAGCTAGAAAAAATAATAGCAAAATTCATCTGGAAGAACAAAAGTTCAGGATATCAAGGGAATTAATGAAAAGAAATATTAGGGAAGGTGGCCAAGTCATACCAGATCTTAAATTGTGTTATAAAGCAGTAATCATCAAAACTACTCCATACTGGCTAAGAAACAGAGGAGTAGACCAGTGGAATATGTTAGGTACTCAAGACACAGTAGCCAATAACAATAGCAGTCTATTGTTTGATAAACCCAAGGATCCTAACTTCTGGGATAAAAACTCACTGTTTGACAAAAACTTCTGAGAAAACTAGATAATGTGGTGGAAACTGGGCATAGATAAATGCCTGACACCGTACACAAGAATAAAGTTCAAATGGGTACATGATCTAGATATAAAGACTGATACTCTAAACAAATTGGGGGAGCAAGGGATAATTTATTTGTCACATTTATGGAGAACAGAGGAATTCACGATCAAACAAGAAATAGATAACATTATGAAATGCAAAATGGATAATTTTGATTACATTAAATTGAAAAGTTTTTGCACAAGAAAAGTCAATGCAACAAAGATTAGGAGGGAAGTAGAAAACTAGGAAAGAATTTTTACAACTAGTGTCTGTGATAAAGACCTCATTTCTAAAAGATATAGAGAACTGAGTCAAATTTACAAGAATACAAGTCATTCTCTAATTGATAAATGGTCAAAGGATATGAACAGACAATTTTCAGAGGAAGAAATTAAAGCTATATATAGTCATATGAAAAAATGCTCTAAATCACTATTGATTAGAGAGATGCAAATCCAAACAACTCTGTGGTACCACATCACACCTGTCAGATTGGCTAACATGACAAAACAGGGAGATGATAAATGTGGGAGAAGATGTGAGAGAGTTAGAACACTAATTTATTGCTGGTGGAACTGAGAGCTGATCCACCCATTCTGGAGAGCAATTTGGAACTATACCCAAAGGGTTACAAAAGTGTGCACACCCTTTGATACAGCAATATCACTTCTAGGACTGTATCCCAAAGAGATATTAAAAATGGGACAAGTTCCCACATGTACAAAAATATTCGTAATAGCTCTTTTTGTGGTGGCCAAGAACTGGAAATCAAGGGGATGCTCATCAACTGGGGAATGACTGAACAAGTTGTGTTGTATGAATGTAATGGAATACTGTTGTGGTATAAGAAATGATGAACAAGAGGACTTGAGAAAAACCTGGAAAACTTATATAAACTGATGCTGAGTGAAATGAGCAGAACCAAGAGAACATTATACACAGTAACAGCCACAGTGTGTGAGGACTGTTTCTGATAGACTTAGCCCTTCACAACAATGCAAGGACCTAAAACATTCCCAAAGGACTCTTGAGGCAAAATGTCATCCACATCCAGAAAAAGAACTGTGGAATTGGAACTCAGAATGAAGCAGACTCTTTTCTCTTGTGTTATGTTTTGGTTTGATTTGGTTTTTCTCATTCATTTTAATTCTTCTGTGCAACATGACTAATGTGAAAGTGTATTTAATAAGAATGTATGTGTAGAACCCACATAAGATTGCATGTCATTTCAGGGAGGGAGGGGGAAGGGAGAAGGAGAAAATTTAAAACTTATGGAAGTGATTGTTGAAAATTGAAAACAAATAAGTTAATTAAATAAAAAATACAAAAAATTTTTAGAACTTACCAGCTTTGTAACAGGGGCAAGTCACTTAACCTCTATTGTTCCTCAGTTTCCTCATCTATAAAATAAGAGTATTGGAACTATTGACCTCTGAGATTGTTTCCAGCTCTAAATCTATGATCCTATGATTCCCTTCATCCACCAAGCTTGTCTTTACTAGTTTACTAAAACATTTCTACTCTGGGTCCTCCTCCTCAGGACCCTGGACCCTGGACTCTGATTTCCCACTTAGAAGATCAATAAATATTTTATAATATGTTTTATAAAAGAGATGACACAGTCAGTGCATCATTCCCTTCTTAGTAGGTACTTTCTAACAGTGGGTTTCTGGAGACAATGGTCTCCTCATCTATGGAGCTGAGGATTTCGGGAGAACAGGGCATATGTTTCTAGACAGTCAGAGCCTTGAAGATCCTTTGTGGGGTGTATTATGAGGTGATCAGGGAGGAGTAGGATGTCTTTCTACCACTCAGCTCTTACCTTTGGCTCTAAAAAGCTGTAGCATGGGCAGTGGCCCACCCTCTTTAAACCATCTGCACAGAGGGGCTAAACCAGGTTAGGCTAAACCAATCCATGGGTGAGGTAAGGGGATATCTACCTCAAGCATGAGAAGACTTCCTCTACTGGAATGGGCAGATAAGAACAATCTATTCCAACAGCCATAAGGGTGGCTGAAATAGGTGCTGTGGGGTACTTAGAGTTTGGTCAAGCATAGAAGATACCAGGTCATTCACTACATCCCAGGTCATCACCAGTCAGTCTGACTTTTGCCTTGCCATTGGACTTCAATGACTCGAAAAGAGAGTAAGGTTGATGGTTTTGTGCACCTCTGCCTCACTTAAATCTAATTCACTTCCACAAATCAATACATTATCCCATGATATCACTGGTCCTCTTCATGAGTGAAGAACAAATAACAATATATATGTAGGGTCCCACTAGATGGGAAGCTCTTAGGGCATGTCAGGTATGGGCAACTATATTTTCATACGTGTCCTTTCCTTCCTGTGCAAACATCCCTAAAACTTAGACAAGCTACAGGGACCAAGTGGGAGGCATTCACTCCTCAAAGAGATACACTGAAAAAATAGAACACTGGTCAATTTGACTCATTCAGTGGAGTGGAGAGACTGAGATACTTCAACTGACAAATCACCAATTGGCAGCAATGTATCTATCATAATTTACCCTGTGAAGGGTATCCCCATGATGATTTCAGGTGTCAGGGTCTATATAATATTCTGTCCTTCTGAGTTAGTTGTCTTTTCTCTGATCACAGACAGGATCTCTAGAAAGATCTCCTCAGACTTTCTGAGAAGAAAGACACTATATAGGAGGAAGGATTCAGAGGATGAACTATGGCATGATAAAGAATAATTATCAATGGTATCCCAGGTTTCTTACCATCTGTTCTACTGGCCCTTGGAACCAAAATCATAGGGCCATAAGGGACTTTAAGGACCCTCTAGTCCAATTCTCTCCTTTTGTAGATGAGAACACAAAGAATAAGAGAGACTTGATTGCCTGAAGTCATACAGCTAGTGTTGGAGGTAAGATTTGAACCCAAGTCTTTTCGACTCCAAGTCCAAATTTAAGCCATGCTACCACTCTATAGCACCTGCCCCCCAAAAAAGTTATGAGAACTGAAACTATTGGCTACTTTGGGAAAGGAAGGTGTATGGAGAGGTGATCAAAGGAATGATTTTGCCATTAGAAGAGATGAAATCAGGCCCTGCTCCTTGATAAATGTGGGCAATGTCTCTGAGTAGTACTCTTCAGGATGGTCCTGCCATGCGACGTGGTCCAGTGTTGTCAATAAATACTTGAAGGATTGAAAAATTTGCCTTGTATTTATTTATAACAAAGATATTCAGTGAGGAACCATGAAATGGGATTATTAATTATAGCTTATTCTTTTCTTAACCACATAAATACACAGACAGATCTTAGCCACCTTGAGAATCAAGTATCAGGAGACCCTAGCAAACACGACCTGCTCTCCCATCATTTAAACCCAGTTTCCATGTTTATGCTAGAGAAAAATCTGTTACATAAAGTTTAGGTTTGTTCAGTCATTTTCAGTCATGTCCAACTCTTTGTGACCTTGTTTGGGGTTTCCTTGGCAAAGATACTGGAGTGATTTTCCATTTCTTCCGCCAGCTCATATTAAAAATAAGGAAACTGAGTCGAACAGATTCAGTGACTTGTCACATAACTAGTAAGTGTCTGAGGACAGATTTGAACTTAGGAACAGGAGTTTTCCTAACTCCAGGTCTGTCTGTCACTCATATCCACTGGCCACCTAGCTGCCCCTAGCTAGGTTGACTTATGTCTAAAATCTCTGCAAAAGGAAGCATCCATTTTACAAAAGTCGCTCAGTGCATAAAGTAGTAGATATCAGGTATAGGACAGCTATTTATTTCCTCTGACACAAAAGAACAACACAAAAGACTTACAATACAAAAATATGCATTGACAAATACTTAGTACCCCTCTATACTCTCCCGGGAAGAAAGGAAAATTTTCCGGGAGACTATAGCATTGCTAAACAGATTTCATTTTCTTATTAGTTTTCTCTGTCCAAGCAACAAATCTAGATCCTGCTCTTCTAACCAGAAGAGGCTTAGGTTTTCTTAGTCTTTTCAGCTAGAGGAGGGTCCTGTTCATGGTCATCTCTTCCTCTTAGAAGTGGAACTTAAAAACTCCTAAACTATCGTACTCATGAGGTTATTAACAGGGTTGAAAATGTGTCTCCCAGGCTAACAATCTGCTTGCTTGGGTTCAGGTAAATATACTCAAAGTCAATGAAGCAACTATGGATTTGAGAGCTAGCCAAGGGCTCATTCAAACAAGTTCATGTTCTTGTTCATAGCCAACATAGCTGATTCTGAAAACAGGGAGGAAAAAAAATTCCACTCTCCTTTTTTTCAGTAAGTCCGTGGAGAAGCTGGCAGAGCCCCCAGGAATACACTCAAAAGAGAGGAAGAGAGAGACACAGACTTCGGACTTTCTTCTGAAAGCCTACTGAAATGGGCAGCTCTTCCTAGTTCATTCCCCAATCAGCTTCTTTCAACATAGACCCCAAACACAGGACTACAGCACAAAAAGAACCACTAGTCAAGCACACTCTTTGACAAAAGGGTCAGAATATATGGGGGCCACATGTGGCTTCCTTCCATAAAGGAGTCAGATAGACCCCTATCCACACACACACATGCTCACTGGGATGGTTCCCACTACAGGTGATGGCATGGATACATTAACAACAAGTTTGAGCATCCTTATAGTTCTCTAAACATTTATCCCAGTAGCAGCAAGAAAGAAACCACCTAATTTCCCCAGAATAAGAGTCAGGATCAGGTTTAGTGAGATCTTGGTTCAAGTCTTTCCTCTAACATACACTAACTGTGAGTCCCTTGCTTAACCTGCAGGAAACTGTTTAAAAATATAAATTTCACAGCAGTTGCTGACGAACATTAGAGTTAGTACTCTCACTGTGAATTCCCTACAACAATTAAATCATAATCTACACTCCCAAAAATGTTTTCAAAGACCAAAAATGGTAAATTTTGGAAACTTGCCGCAAATGGATTAAAATACATTCAAATAGAAACTTTTGTACAAGCATCCAATTAAACATACATTTATTAATTACCTACTGAGGGCTATTGTGCCAGACACCAGAGATACAGAGACAACAACAAATCAGTCTACTCACTAGGAGTTTACATTCTATTGGAGAGAAATGACAGGAAGCGACTAAGCAAAAAAAAAAAAATTTAAATTCCCAAAGTAAAAACAAAGCAATCTCAGGACTATTCCCAAAGGGCAATCAAACTGTGCATACTTTGAGCCAGAAATACTGTTACTAAGTCCCTAACCCAAAGAGATCATTAAAAAGGATCTAGATGTACAAAAATATTTGTAGTTGTTCTTTAGTGGTGGCAAAAAATCAGAAATTTAGGGGATGCTCATCAGTTGGGGAATTGCTGAGAAAGCTGTGGTATATGAATGCAATGGGATACTATTGTGCTATATGAAACGACTAGCAGGCAGATTTCAGAAAAACTGATAAAGACTTATATGAATTGATGCAAAGTAAAATGAGCAGAACCAGGAGAACACCGTACACAGTAACAGCAACACTGTTCAAAGATCAACTGTGACTGACTTAGCTCTTTTCAGCAATACAATGATCCAAGACAATTCCAAAAGATCCATGATTGGAAATGCTATCCATATCCAGAGAAAGAACTGATGGAGTCTGAATGCAGATCAAGGCATACTTTTTTCACTTTGTATTTTGTGGAGTTTTTTTTCCTTTTGCAAACTATAATTATTTTGCAAACTATTTCTTCTTTCACAACATGACTAATATGAGGTAGAGGGAAACAAAGTAACTTCAGGGAAAAGGACACTAACAACCTGGAGGGAAGGGGGTATTATGAAAAAGAGTCAGAGAAGTGTTGGAAAAACCTTTAAAATAAAGAAAAGTAAACAAATTTTTCCTAAGCCTAGAAGAAAAGGATTCAGGCTCCCAAGAGGACCCCAAGGAGCGAAAGAAAACAGAGAAATACCTCATGAGCGTACACAGTTTGGAGGAGGGAAGGGTAACCACATGGCATCTATCCTCACAATCCTTGTGTCCTATCAGCCCACATCACCTCAACCTTGGAGTTCTGGTGCATGCTCCACGTGGCAGCTGCCTCTGTTTTTGTTTGTTCCATAGGGTAGCTGCCTCTGCTTGCCTTCTCTCAGTTCCATAGGACTTCTCGGAGCCCCCCCTTCTAAAATTCCATGCATCTTCTGTGTATCTTGTCCAAAGCTAAGTGCTCCCTCTAGTCTGGCTCCTGCATATTCTTACTCAATTTGACCTCACTGGGTCTTTGGAGTCTCCACCACCTCCTGTATCAGCTACAATACTGCTATATTCTTTGAAAAAGGACCAGGACTCATACCTTCAGACTAGTAGGAACCTCTCTAATTCTGCTTCCCTACAACCTCAGTTCTGAAGCCTACCATATCCTAAACAGGAGAGAGAAGATCAGAGCTATCCCAGCAAGCCTTTCTTTCTACAGGTCTCCCTGGTACAGAGTAAGATTCTCTGCTAAAAGACCTCACCGTAACTTGGTGATTATCCAGTCAGTCAGTGAAGGCATTGAACTAAATAAGCAACAAAAGTGTCTTCAAGGCACTCACAATCCAAAGGAGGAGATAACAAGAAAAGAAATATGTACAAAATAAGCTATATACAGGATAAATAGAAATATTAAGAAAGGGAAGGCACTAGAATTAATAGGAATTGGGGAAGGCTTTCTGGAAAACATGAGATTTTAGTTGAGACTTGAAAGAAGCCAGGGAAGGAAGTAGGCAGAGATGAAAAGGAGAGCATTCCAAGCATGGAGGATAGTCGTTGAAAGCACCAGAGAGATGGAATGTCTTGTTTGTGGAACAGTCAAGAGGCCAGTGTCACTGGGCCAAAGAACATATGTTGGGGAGAAGCCTGGAAAGGTAGGAGCAGGCAAGGTGAAAGAGGGCTTTGAATATGAAACAGATGGCTTTATATTTGATCCTGGAGGCAATAGGGAGCCACTGAATTATTGAATGAGTGTCATGCCTGTACTTTAGGAAAATCACTTCAGTGGCAGAATAGAGGATGGATTGAGTTGGGGAGAAATCTGAGGAAGGCAGACTATTGAGATGGTGAGGGCCTGAACCAGAGTGGGTGGCAGTATCAGAGGAGAGAAAGAGGCATATTCCAGAGATGTTACAAAAGGTACATTGATAGGCTTCACCAACAACTTAGATGGGGGCTGGGGGACAGTTTGAGAGACAGTAAGGAATCCAGAATAACTTCTAGGTTACAAACCCAAGGGATTGAGATGGTAGGGAGAAGGGGAAAGTACATTTCCCAAATATTTCTCTCTATGGGCTAGTCCATAGCTGGTTGATAATTACCAAACAGTTCTGGGATTTTATGTTCCCTAATTTCATTTTGTCTTTTTTAAACTCTAAATTTCACCTGTTGGTCCATGCAAATAAGTGGGTTGGAGGAAAAGGAAGACAATCAATCTGTGCCCTGGGGGAGCAAGTTCATTTTCTCTGCTGGGTATCCAGCTATTTTCCTGGCCTTTTCATGTAGAAACAATCCAATCAACACCTTGTATCCTTTAAATTAATAAAAAAAAAAGCCTCCTTAAAGTTTTGTGTCATTTACAAGACACAAAAGGATACACTCAAATTTGAAAGGGGCTCTTCCTTTACAGGGTGCAAATGAGGTTTAAATGGGATTCATCTTTGGTCTTTGCATCTCATTATCTTTTCTTGCCATAGTCTGAAAGGAACAATCTTTTACATACACATATATGCGTGCATATATAATGTGTATATTTATGTACATATATACATGTGTCTATTGTGTGCACATATGCATATGATTTATAGTCTCCTTGTAGTTTGACACTTATGTATGTATGTATACATGTGTATATATGTATGTATATAGGAGCAGCTAGGTGATGAAGTAGATGGAATACTCATTTTCATGAGTTCAAATCCAGTCTCAGACACTTACTAGCTATGTGACCCTAGGCAAGTCACTTAATCCTGTTTACCTTAGTTCCTCATCTGTAGAATGACCTGGAGAAGAAAATGACGAACCACACTAGTATTTCTGCCTAGAAAACCCCATATGAGCTTATAAAGAGTCAGATACGACTGAAATGACTGAACAGCAAAAAGGTATGTAGCTGTATATATGTGTTTATGTGTCTGTGATGTGTATAAATACATAATAATATAGACACATTCTCTCTCTATAGGTATATATGTATACACACACGTATCCATGTAGATATCTAATTTGCTATGACACTACTACTAATTTGCTTATACTCTGTTCATACCCTGAGGCTTTGGTGATTGATGAGAACTCACTACATCTCACTGACTCCAGACTCCCAAACATATCATCTTCCAGTCTTTATTTCAATAACTCTCCTCCTGCCTCACCATACCTCCATACATGCGAACTCTTTCCATTTCTTGGACCAAGAACAATAATCAAACCAATTCTTCCATTGCTTCTGGAAAGGACCCTTCGTTCATTGCCCTCTTGCTGCACTCAATACTGTAATAACTTCGCCCTTCCCTGTCCATCATTCCCTCATCTGTGTTGTCTACCCCATTAGGAGTAAGCTCATTGAGGTCAGGGATTATACCCCTTTTGTATTTTTGTCCCCAGCACTTATCATAGTGCCTGGCACAGTGTAAGCACCACAGCATTCTATGCTGCCTTTATCTTTCCACAGATAATTTACTTATTTATTCTATATCCTTATACTGTGTGAAAATATGTATGTATATGTATGTGTACATTTATGTCTGCATGTATCTGCATGTGTGTGTATATGTATACATATATACATATATACACACAGAGATATGCAATATACAGATACATACACATGCATGATTATTTGTCCTTCAACCCCCTCCCTATAACCTTTGGAAACTGGGCTTTGAGTTGGCAAATCTCTTTTTCATCTGAGTGACTAATTCTTTCCTGGTACTTCAGTGCCATCCCCAGGAAGGATGCCCAGATAGGCAGAATATTTCAAGACTTGGACAACCAGGCTAGGTCATCTCTGCCCCTAGTCCAGGCATAGACTAGAAGATTGCTATTGTCTGCATCCTTTAAGATCCTCCTCCCTTCTGTGCACATTGTGCTTCCCTGCTAAATTTGCCTTATACACGTATTGTCATATTTTTCTGTGCATTTCTATGTGTTATCCCTGCAGGGAGGATTCCAGTAAGTATCTTTTCTCCTGCAGTCTTTAGTACTACATTTCTCCCACATTTTAGTAACTTTTAATGAAAATTGAACTTTTTTGTCAGTTGAGTAGAAAAGTTAAAATAAAAGAAAACCTAAGAGGCAGAATTTTCTCGTGGCTGGCTGGTTGTGAACAGTATTTTAAGCTACCAACTAAAGTTCTGTTGTGTTCTATATTGTTCATTGTTCAGATACTACACACTCAGAATTGTACAGAACAAGTGAGAGAAATGGTTCCTTCCCTCCAGGGGCTTATATTGCAAACAAAATTGACAAGAACTACCTACCATTAAGGGATAACTAGATGGCTCAGTCGGTAGAGCACACGACCTGGAATCAGCAAGACTCATCTCCCTAAGTTCAAATCTCTTATTTAACCCTGAAAAAAGATCTGCACCCAAAGTTGTATCATTTTAGGGATAGTCAGCTCCTAATTAACCATGCTAAGAAGAGTTAGGACAATTTAAATCCTCTGATAATCTCCTGGACCAAACTTTAGATGAGGCTTTCCCCCTTTTTCAGGAAACCACTGGTATGCTACAAAAGGTACCCATGGAGAGAATGCCAGGCTGCCCTCATCCTTGGTGTATGCTGCATACTCATATAACCTCTACAAGGAAAGATGTATCCCTAGGTGCTGGCATCTGAAAGATGTAGAATGAGAGAGGCAAAACAGCAACTAGAAAGCAAGGGACAAGACTCTTAGCTTTGATGACAGAAGGCAAGAGAAGAAGGCCTCTCTTTAGTCATTCAGGACTAAAGAGAGGCCTATAGGTCACATCACCTAGGCAGATCCAAAATTTAAGGAAAAGAAAAGGATTATCATGGGGAATCTTGTACCTCCAAGAGCAACCTGATTCTAGATCTTCACCTGTACTGTGAGCACATACTGTGAAGGTCCAGAGGGAAGAGGAAGGAAGGTTGTTGACCTACAGCAGACCTGCACAGCATACAGTCCCCAGGGTGTGTTGCAGCCCACCAAAGGATTTCAGGTGGCTGTCACAGGACCTGAGGCAACCAACTATCATCAGTCTATCTCTAGTCTAACCTATATTTGGCCAAAGAAATTTGCAAGTTGTGTAGGTCTGATCTATAAAAAAGATGCAAGGATAGTTTTTCTTACTGGCAAGGGTTCAAGTCTGTTCTTGATTTTTTTCTCAAATTGAATAAAGCTGTACCTAGTGCCATTATTAGCTTGAATGCTTATACAAGATCTAAGGGCCTTTTTGCTGGGAGAGATAAGTCAGATTCTAACATTTTCAAGGGAAATCCTATGGGTTGAGCAAAACTGCAAAGGTGAGCCCAATTCCAGTGTCCAGGACCCAGTAGGGATACAGGTTGTACAGGGATTGCCTACCATGATTTCAATTTTCAGCTAGGACATAGTAGAAATTTTTGATGTTTTGTGCAAGAATGTCATCTCTACATAGAATTAAATAGATTCTATGTCACATATAATTATGTAACTTGATTCACACACACACACACACACACACACACACACACACACACACACATCTTCATTCAATATCCTTAGGAGGAAGCACATGTTTTCTTCAATTGAAGTCATCTTTATTGACAAGGTAGGATTACCCCTTGGAACAACAGGACATTTACCTAATGAACTCTGTAGTAAATTGTTATCTTTTCTACTTTTCCATTAAAAGAAGCAGCTAGGTGGCATAGTAGATAGAGAACTATACCTTGTATCAGGGAGACCTGAGTTCAAATACAACCTCAGATTCTTGCTATGTGATCCTTAGCAAGTCATTTTACATGTATCTGCCTCAGTTTCCTCTTATGTAAAATAGCAGGTTGTTGTGAAGGCAACAAATCACCAGAAGAACATTTCTCATTTAAAAGTCATCTCTCCTAGGGGCAGAGACAAGATGGAGGAGTAGAAAGATGAATATACTCCAGTGCTTCCCCCACAGCCCACAAAGTACCTGTAAAAAATTACTCTCAACAAATTCTAGAGCAGCAGAAGCCACAGAACAACAGACTGAAAGAGGTCTCCAGCCTAAGGTAACCTGGAAGGTCAACAGGAAAGGTCTATCTCACAGGATGCTGAGTGGAGTGGAGCCCAGCCCTGGCCACAGCACTGGGATGAACAGGACCTGAACAGACCTCTGAGGCACAATTCCCAGCAGGGAGGATCCCAGATCCCTCAACCCACAAGTGACAAAGAAAGCTCCAAAGGTCAGTGTGGGAGGGCTTTCCCAGCTGGGCTAGAGGGGAGCAAGGTCCCCCCAGCACTAGACCCAGGCTGTGGCAGAGGTAGTGATGGCAGCAGCAGCAGCAGTGGGCAGCTATGGTGGCTGTGGAAGCAACCTGGGTCCATTGTCCAGGCTGCTCAGCTTAAAATCTCTGGGGGAGCTGAGCAGCTGATATGAATCTCAGTCTTGAGCATGGTACTGGGGGGAGGAGGAGCACTAGGACCCTTCTCTTGACAAAGGATTCAGAAGTCAAGCAACTGGTTGGGAAAAATGCCAAAAAGAGGGAAAAAATAAGCCCATAGAAGAATACTTTCCTGGTGAACAGGTGTCTCCTTCTATCCTTTCAGATAAGGAAGAACAGGGCATACTGTCAGAGGAAGTCAAGGCTTCTGGCTCCAGTACCTCCAAAATAAATATGAAATGGGTTCAAGCCATAGAAGAGCGTGAAAAGCAAGTCAGCAGCTTCCTAAAGGAGAACCAAAAAAATACTGAGGAAAATAACACCTGTAAAAATAGGCTAACTCAATTGGAAAAAGAGGTCCAAAAAGCCAATGAGGAGAAGTAGGCATTAAAAAGCAGAATTAGCCAAAAGGAAAAGAAGGTTCAAAAGCTCACTGAACAAAATAGTTCTTTAAAAGAGAGAGTGGAGTTCAGGGAAATTAATGAATATGGATAAACCAAGAAGTTAAAAGACAAAACCAAAAGATTGAAAAAACAGAAGATAATGTGAAACATCTCATTGGAAAAACAACTGACCTGGAAAATAGATCCAGGAGA
>CM053772.1:73517734-73710119 GCA_028658325.1 Potorous gilbertii | reverse complement strand
GAAAACTGCCCTGACATTCTAGAACCAGAGGGCAAAATAAATATTGAAAGAATTCACCGATCACCTCCTGAAAGAGATCCCAAAAGAGAAACTCCTAGGAATATTGTGGCCAAATTTCAGAGTTCCCAGATCAAGGAGAAAATATTACAAGCAGCTAGAAAGAAACAATTTGAGTATTGTGGAAATACAATCAGGATAACACAGGATCTGGGAGCTTCTACATTAAAGGATCAAAAGGCTTGGAATAGGATATTCCAGAAGTCAAAGGAACTGGGATTAAAACCAAGAATCACCTACCCAGAAAATAGTAGTATAATACTTCAAGGAAATAAATGGTCATTCAATGATACAGAGTACTTTCAAGCATTCATGATGAAAAGACCAGAACTGAATAGAAAATTTGACTTTCAAACGTAAGAATCAAGAGAAGTATGAAAAGGTAAACAAGAAAGAGAAATCATAAAGGACTTTTGAAAGCTGAACTGTTTACATTCCTACATGGAAAGATAATATTTGTAACTCTTGAGACTTTTCTCAGTACTTGGGTAGGTGGAGGGAATATACATACACACACACACACACACACACACACACACACACACACACACACACACAAACATTCATATATAGACAGAGAATATAGATTGAGTTGAATCAGAAGAGATGATATCCATGAAAAAATAAAGTAAATAAAAGTAAAATAAAGTATAGCTGCTCTAGGTTAGAACTATAAAAATGGGCTAATAAATCCTAATCAACAAACCAGATATACTGTTGCTTGAGGATACTGATAAAGACATGGCCTTTTGTAGTATGGTTGTTCTACTTAATCAAAACCAAACAGAAGCTTATGAGGGATAAGAAAAGAAATGGTAGCTGCAGCAAGATAGTGAAAAGCTAATGTGGAAACCAAAGCCTTTGACTCTAAAGTCATTTGTCATCTGGGCCACTACTGCTATAGAAATGTGTTATTACTCTTATTCCTATAAAAATAAAAGACGGGCCCTGATAGCCCTCATTTTAAGATATGATGTAGAAATTTGTCTGTGGTTTTATGGTCACAGCCACTGGCTCTGGAAACAGAGGGTATAAGTTCAGATTCCACTAAATACCAGTGTGACCTTGGGTAAGTCTCCTCACCTCCTTCAGCCTCAGTTTCTTCATATGTAAAATAAGGAAGTTGGACCAAATGGCTCCTATAGTTACCCTTTCAGCTCTAGAACTATAAACCTATGGTCCTAGGATCTTAAGGACCAGATACTCTTTGCTCTGGACTAAGGCATAACTCCGAAGGCATACAACTATGAGTTTATGTTTCTTCCCCAGGGCAGGAAGACTCAATAGAGGAGCAAGGAAGGGCAAGGTAATCATATCCCATATATTTCCAGGAAATTTTTCCTCTTATTCAGTCAACCACACTCCTTGGACTTAGTATACCACTGGGTATAGTCAAAACAGGAAAGCCAGAAGAAAGATTTAGGGAAACACTGAACCAGATGATTTTGCATGTTCTTCCACCTCTAATAGGATCTGTGATGCCTGAAAGACAGAGAGCTGAGCAGGTACCAAAGATATACTTGATCTCATTAAACAAGCTCTTTTTCCCCCCAACCTAAATCTTACTGCAGACCAGTAAAATATCTGAATTCCTTGCCACAAACCCTGTGCTCTCTACAGGCTTGGTGCAGCAGCAAGTTCAAGGCACCCTGAACCTGAAGAGAAAGATCTAATCCAAAAGAGGATCAAATCCAAAGAGGAACAGGACACAGAAAGGCAATGGGAGCAATTGGAAAATAATGAGTGTTTTTTTTAATTATAGGTATTAAGAAAAAAAGATATTTGGTAATAAAAGTTTTGTAGACTTAGACTGGTCAAAGCAATCACCAGGAGCCAAACATAGATTAAACCAGTGTTAAAGATGAGAAGGTCTAACCAAGGGAAATGATTTGCCCAAGGTCATTCGATCAAGTCTCAGTTGCAGAGCTAGGATTTATACTTGGGTTTTTCTGGCTCCTAGTGCAGTACTTTCTCAACTAAACTACACTGCCTCCTTTAACTGGAGGAACTAAACAGTTTCATCCAGACTATTTTGCTTTCAATTGGCATATTATAATTTAAAAGCAACTTACTTGCATGATCTCATTTAATTTTCACAAGAACCCTGGGAGGTGGAGTTATTATTCCCATTTTGCAGATGAGTAAACTGATACTCAGAAAGCAACTTCCCCAATGCCTGTCATATGGGTAGCAAATATTGGAGCTAGGATTCAAACCCAGCTCTTCTGATTCTAAATCTCATACTCTTTTTATAACTCCAAAATATGTCACTTTCATCTTGATATTAATTACTTAATTTCAACATGCTTTCCTGAGTCTCCCACTGCAGTGGCTAGTGCCTCATGAACGACAAGCCTCCTCAAGAGTACCCTCTATCCTAGACTATCTTGTATTCCACTGGGGAAAGGAGTTGAGAAGAGAGATTGTTCTGGTGCTAGAGGACCTATTTGCTAATCTGATAAACAGTGTATATTTATGACCAACCTTCTCAGCTCATAGGTTACTTTTCCACAGGAGTCTTCCAGAAAATCAGTGTATTAACCTAAAGTAATGGCTCAAACTTAAGACCTTAGGCAATGAAACAAGTCAGTGTGGGGAGGTGCCTGTGGGGTTTATCTCTGTGGACAACCAACTACTCCACTTAAAAGTAGGCTAACTCTGAACTTAATAGCTATTGTCTCAACCCCAAGCCTCAAGATCCTTGTAAGCTTTTTTCTACTATGCCCTGGAGTGCAGAGGTGAGGCTCTTACCTGTATCTTCTTATGTACAGGAAAGGAAGCAGCTCCAGGAAAATCTCCCTCTCTGAGTGTGTTTGTCTCTTTACATGTCTCTCTCTGTTTTTGTCTCTGTCTCTCCCTCCCTCCCTCCCTCTCTCCCTTCCTCCCTCCCTTCCTTCCTCCCTCTCTCTCTCCCCTTCCCTGTGGTGACAGTTTAATGCTTCAAAAGCTTATGTTCCTTCCCCAGGGCAGGCAGACTCAGTATCTCTGGTCCAGACCTGGGAGGTGGATGAATAGAGGAGAAGAACCAGTAGCTTGGCATTTATTATCTCCTACGCCTCCTGGAAGGTTTCCTATTAACCTTTTGGCCTCTTTCTACTCCAGCACCCTAAGACACACCTTTGATATGGTTCTGTCCTTGCCAAGTGTGGATCAAGGCCTGGAGAAGTTGCAGCATCTCCTGAAGCGATTTAGACCTGGTGTGGATGGGAGAGAGGGGAAAGAATAGGGGGGAGGAGGGCAGGAGATTAGCCAGTCTGGATGCATAATGAAATGGGGAAGGAAGGTGAAAGAGGAAGGCAAAATGAGGACACAATAGGTGTTCAGCTCACACTGCCACCTAAGCCTCTGCTGGAAATTACAGGTCATACCCACATCAAGCCCCTCCTGGGGGGAAGGGGAGCACCTTGTCCTCACACTCAGTCCTCCTCCTTCTTCGTGGCCCATCCCCCTCCTCCCTGTCAACTCCAGCCTGCTTTTTCTTTGAGTGCAATAGCTCCCCCATTCTTCTCAGGACTGGAAGAGGCTAAGAAGAGACGTTTCGGAATCCCTCCCTAGGTTTTAGGGACAAGAAAATCAAGTGCTCCACCACCCCGAAAAGCAAGAGCTATCTCCTCTCCATCCCCATTGGGAAGCTGATCAGCCACGGTTTTGAAGAGGAGAGGGACAATAGGGACCCTCTACCTTCTCCTCTACTGCGCTCCCCCCCAAATCCCCGCAGCGAGCCGGTGCCCGTGGGGAACTACTTAGGGGTAGGGTGGGAGCAGGAGGCTAGCTAGAGTGGGGACTCCAGCACGCAGCAGGTGCGGGCGGGAGGGGGAGGCAGGCAGAAAGGCAGGCAAGGAGGGGGCAGGGAAGGAGAGAGGAGTTGCAGGAGAGGGGCGGGGGTGGGGGGTAGAAGGAGGTCCTGAGAGGAAGGAGGCGCTGCAGAGCCACAGCTGCCGCCGCCGCCGCCGCCGCCGCTGCACTGGCTGCTTGGAGGCTGGAAGCTGGAGCCGGGCTGGGAGGCGGCTGAGACCCGCGCCCCGGGCCCGGGAACCCTCCCCGGATCTCATGGAGCACACACACTTCCATCTCACCAACAGCTCGCTCCACTCGCACCACCGTTATGCTTGCGGCTTGGGCTTCGTGCCGGTCGTCTACTATAGCCTCCTACTCTGCCTTGGCTTGCCAGGTAAGGGGAGTGCGCGAGTGTCTATGTGTGTAAGACAGAGAATGGGAGGGGGCGGCGTGTAGGTCTGTGTGTCCCGGTGTCAGGGTGTCTGCATACCTGTGTGTGGCTCCTGGAGGGGACTGTCAGGGAAGATGCGTGAGGGCTGCAGGGCAAATCAACTGCGAGGCCAGAAGGGGGCAAGGGGTCTGATCAAAGTCGCCCCCATCCCATTCACCCCCCGGCTGACCCTGACAGAAAAGTTTATACCCAAAGGGCAAAGAAGAGATTTCCACTGGGAAAGAAAGTTGATATCCGCTAAGCACCTGGGATGTGCCTGCAGCTGGATCTCTGCTCCCGGCGCATTGTAGGACCGCTGCTTTGGCAAAGGGCAGGGGAGGGATGCGAAGGCGCCCGCCCCTCCTGTCCTCTGTCTTCTTACAGCCCAGGTCAGGACAGTCAGTTTCCTGGGCGCTCTGGTTGTCCCGACCCCTACGCCCCAAGCTCGCAAGAGGCTGTCCTGACTTAACCCTAAGATCAAGTCCAAGATCGAGGAGACACTACTGATCTTGCGCTCTGAGGAGAAAGGATGGAGAAGCGCTCCTTCTCTGTCCGTCCCTTTGTATTCCAGAACCTCTGTCCCCTAGGGAGTGGGGGAATCTAAAGAATGGCTGGGGAAGGGGCTGGGAGTTGGGGGATGGGATGGATCCCCAGGAACTGTGCCTTGGAAATGATGAGAGCACACGCGAGCGCGCACACACACATATACACACTCACGCACACGCACACACACGCGCGCACACACACACACACACACACACACGCGTGCACACACATACACACACCCATCACCGCAGCCTCCCGGGTCTCCTTGAGCGCTGTCCTTGCCCCTTGGCTTCGATTTTCTTTCTAATCTCCTGTCCTAGGAGGAAGCGCTGTGCAGATTATTCTTTTGCCTAAGCCTCTCCATCGTCTACCTAAAAAGTGTAGCTGAGACTCGTACAGAATTCCTGAAGGGAAGGAAGGAGTGTGGGTTTTCTTTATGTTCAGATCCGTTATGCGAAGAAGCCCACTGCACTTTGGATACCTCCGTTGACAAATTCTTTTCACGAACCTCAGCAGGAGTGGGGAATTTCAGAACCCCACATACACACTTTAGCTATAGATAAATCATTTACAACCATACTTGGGGGAAAGGGAAAGGGGAAGAGAGAGAAGAAAGTCTGAACAGAGACTATGTACAGCTACCCTGAATAGAATGTAAACCTTGGGGACAGGAACGGTTCTAGTTTGGACTTTGTATCCCCAACCCCTAGCACAGTAAATGGCACATTGCAAGTGCTTAATAAATGTTTATTGATTGATTCTTGATATTACCCTCCAAATACATTCAAACAGCACCGAGGGTCTCCATCAGTCATCACCGTTGTTTGTTTTTATCGCAATTCATTTTTGTTACACTGAAGTGGGTAGCCATTAAAAAAATTATTCGTTTTCAAGGTTCTCCACTTTCTAGAATCTAAGTGAAACCGCACAATATGATTGATTATTAAGAATTAATCACTTCTTATCTTGGAATAAAAAAGAAGGGAAATTATTGTCTGAATAGGCAAATGAGAATATATATTGTCATTATTGCAACCATGGACTAATTCTCGTCCAGCAAACAATTTTTTCTCTCCTGGACTTCCCTTGCTCCCTTTGATAACTGAGTTTTCCACTGGTAATAGCTGCCAGAGGGAAAACAGAAAACTCAAATCTCCTGTTTCTCCACAAAGTATACATTGCCAGGACAGAGTAATAGTTTACTATCCTCAGAATTTTCTTCCTCAGGATGGCAGGCTAACCTCGTTCACTTCATTCCCTACCTTTCTTCTTTAGTAACATCATCTCTAGAGACTGAAGGGGCAGAATGTCATCCCAAGGTGATGGCACTGAAACTGGGGACTTCTGTGTCTAGATGAGAGTGCTGGACAGCTCAGACCTTCAGCGTCTGGATCTGATGTCAATTAAGGATGTTTCAAAAGCAAGGACTTACCCAGACAGTAATAGGAGGTAGAGGGACTCTGAAGTGAAAGCACTTCCTCTCTACCCCCACTATCCCTGCCCCAACCAGGAGCCAGCCCTGTGCAAAGGGCCTGAAAGAAACCATGTAAAAAGATAAGTAAAAGTGAAACATTGGGGGGGGGGGGAACAGTGTAGTCTTTTGTGGGTGGGGAGAGGAATTCTGAAGGTGTCTGGCTGTGTAAGGCAAAGTGGAGGTGAATGGTTAGATGGAAAAGAGGGTGGCTGTAGGGAATGGGGATGGGGCATGTGCAAATTTCATGGTCTAATGATTTTTGAAAATTGCTTGCAAGGCTGGTTCAAGGGTCATGTCTCTGAATGAGAAAGGCATTGTTCTCATCTGTTTTTTGCACTGTTGTGAAGTCTACAATGAATACACAAGCAATATTCATGGGCACTAGACTTATTTAACAGAAAAGGCAGGTGGTTATTAGAAGCTGAGTGAGGGACCAGCTCCATGCATCAACCAGGGAAGAGCCTAAAGAGGCAGAGAGAGGAAAAAAAGTACTTAGCTCAGCATATTACTCCTATTACTGAGACTTTCACTGTAATACCCTCCCTCCCCCCAATTAGAGAACTCTCATTATTCTGCAGCTGACAGGAACACACAGTTAAGCTGGGTGTGAAGAAACAGACCACAGGGTTTGATGATATTGTTGAAAACTGAGATTTTAATTGAATTACTGTTCCCAGCAGTGGGCTCACCCAAAGTGTTCCAAATTAGCACAGCACGGTGGGTAGAAAATGTTTATGGGAATTTGGAGTTGAATGTGGAGTGGGTGTGAGCTATGTCACAGTGAAGGGGAAACAGGATGGTAATTAGAATAAGAGGACAGTCCTCTCCAGAAACTGTCCAACATTGTAAGACATGGCAGAAGAGATTGTGAAAGCCTACATGGCTAAGAAATATCTTGATAGAATACATAGGGTACTGGACTTAGAAACAGGAAGACCTGGGTTCAAGTCCCATCATATACGCTTGCTAGCTATTTGGCCCTGGGCAAATTGCTTCTCTGTACCTCAGTTTCCTCATTGGTAAAATGAAGAGGTTTGAATTGATAGTCTTTAAGGTCCTCTTAGTCAACAAAACCCCATGGACAGCATTGGCATGCTATGGTCCATGGCATCCTGAAGAATAGGACACAATTAAATGACTCAATAAGGACAACAATAAAGATTCCCTAGGATCAATAACGTCAGCCACATGCTCATAGGATTTAGAGTTGGAAGAAACCTTAGTAATCATCTAGACCAACTCCTTCACTTTACAGATTAAAGCAACTGAGACTCAAAGTGTCAAAATGACTTGTCCAAGGTCACAGAAGTAGCAGATAGGAAAGCCAGGATGTGAACCTTTTCAACCACAGTAAGTTGCCTCCAAGGCTATAACCACCTTACTAACAAGGAATCTTATAAACTAATCCAAATTTCTTAGATTGTCTTCATGGGAGGGCAGCTACTCTGTCAGCTGGTCCACACTGCATGTATCTCTTCTTCTCGACCCACCTTACCTGAAAAATTTCAAGTTGGAAATGCACAACAAACAGAGGGGAGGTTATCACAAGTTGGCTATGTAGAGTAGGCGGGCAGAAGAAAGAAAAAAATGGATGAAGGAAAGAGGAGAAAAGCATATTATATTAGAAAAGAGGAAAGGAACACTCCTAATAAGGAAGGGATGGCAAGAAATAAGGCTGACACATAATTTTTTTAACTTACTTTAAAATTTACTTAGAAACCTACATTTGTCATTTTTTAGTTTTTTTACACAGATTACAGTTGTGAAACCCATAATGGACACACAATCAATATTCATGGGCAATGTAATTATTTAATAATAAAGGAGGTGGTTGTTAGGAGTTATTAGAAGATATAACCCTGTGTAGTTAATGGCATGTGCAAACTCTGGCCAGTTCAAACAACGTGGAAAAGTTTCAAGTAGGGAGCTGAGAATAGGATATTTTTAGGAGCTCCAAGAAACTTTAACAGTCCAGTGATTTGTGACTTGTTCAAGGTCACCAAGATAGTAATCACCCAAAGCTGGATTTGAACCTAGATCTTCTGACATCATCAGAGCTGGAATTTTTCACATTGTACTATGAAGTTTGCAAAGGACTTATATATGTAGGCTCATCTGAGCCTCAAAGAATCCTGTGAAGTAGGAACTACAGAC
The DNA here is from genome assembly GCA_028658325.1 of Potorous gilbertii. Lineage (NCBI taxonomy): Eukaryota > Metazoa > Chordata > Mammalia > Diprotodontia > Potoroidae > Potorous > Potorous gilbertii. Next base: position 73,701,681 of record CM053772.1, on the reverse strand, counting down.
ATCTCCATTTTACAGACAAGTCAACCAAGATACAGAAGGTTAGAGAAGGGAAGGGAAAGGAAGGAAACATTTATTAAGTGCCAACTCTATTCCAGGCACTACGGTAAAGCAATTTATAAATATTAACTCATTTGATCTTTGCAAAAACCCTGGGAGATGGGCATCATTATTATCGCAACTTTACAGCTGAAGAAAATGAATCCTACAGAGGTTAAGTGACTTGTGTAGAATCGTGCCACTAATAAGGGTTTGCAGCCAGGTTTAAACACATGTTTCTGTCTCAAGGTCCAGTATGCTCTCCACCAAGCCTCTAGCTCTCTCATGGTCAGAGAGCTTCTAAGTGTCAGAGAATTATACTTGACCTCAGGTCTTCCCAGGTCCAGATCTAGAATGCCACACACAATGTATATGTCATCCAAAGGCTAGCCCTAGCTACATTCAAACAGGCTCAATGTGAGATTGTACAGGTAAAACATTCTTTGGGCCAAAGTAGCATTTAAAGTCCTTCTACTTACCCAGTCAATGAGGAACTATGATTTCTACCTAAATAGAGGAAAACAATGACATCATGATTCCTTGAACTGCTGATGTATTTACAAAAAAATCTCCTTAATACTCTGACATTCATCTCTAAGATCAGATGAGGGATTATTTGGACACTTCATTGAACTGCATGCTACATCATATAACAAAATCCTAAATCCACTGCTTGCTGCTTCAACTTGCAAGGCTGTTCTTGGTCTCACATCACGAACAAATTCTCTTAATATAGGACCTCTCCCCAACAGGGTTTGCAATATGCCTCCTTATAAAGTTTCCTTACAGGTGAGTTGTGTAGGAGACAGAACGTCATGCACCTGGCTTCAGTCATCGTCCTGCTGCCTTATTACGTGAGTGACTGGCTAAATTACTTTACCTCCCTGGGTTCGGAAGTATAAAATGAAAGAATCGGATTAGGAAGTCAGCATAGCAAAGTGGAAAGTGGCTGTGGAGTCAAAGGATTTGGCCTTGGGTTCAAATCCCATCTGTGGCATTTAGTACTTTTGTGACCTTGAACAAAACCTCCATCTCCATCTTGAGGAATCACAATTTTGAATAATATTCTTGATGGAAGATAGACCACACAGCTTCTGAGGTCCCTTTCTATCTCTAGAACTGTGATCCTCTGACGTTCTCTGGAGTTGTTTCCAGCACTGACCTTTAATAATTCTATTCTTTCTCTAAACTGCCTTATATTAAGCCCCATTCTATTGCAGACCCTATTCTAGCAAGATTCCAAAATATTAGGAGAATGGCACATGGGTTTACTGTTCCCTAACCTCAAATAGTAGTATGTGGTCCAGCAAAACCTCTAGAAATAATCAGATGTTATTTAATCTCACATAAAGTTAAAAGCTGTGTCTGGTGATTGAACCTGACAAATCTGACCTCTACACAGACTAGCTGAGGCTACTATCAAAGAAATGTTCTTCTACCTTTGTCATACCATTCTCATATTGCCTTGGGGGTAGGGAAGCAGGGAGTTTAACATCAACACTGCCAGTGGTCCTATACCCCAAAATATAGGTGATGTTGATACAGAAGTCACTGCAGAGAGCACCCTAAAATAGCAATAGGTTAAAATGGGTGGGACATCCAAATGAGGAATGAAATTGAGCCAGGTTCATGGGGATGGAAGGGCGAGAATGAAAAGAGAAACTGAAATATGTGTCTGAGAAATAAATATGAACTATGAATCTGATTCAGTGAATTAGAATCTCCAAGACAGCTGGAATACCATGAAATATCTTAGGGTGAGCTTTGGACTATGTCTCAGATGTGAATTTGCGAAGTGTTCACACTTAAGTGGGAAAAGGGGGAGTCTTTCTACTTCTCAATGAGGTCATGAAATGATACAACTGGAAGGGATCTTTTAGGTTATCTGGTTCAATACTTTCATTTTCCATAGAATGAAACTGAAGGGAAGTGATTTGCCCCTGATCATAGAGAACATCAGCAGCAAAGTCATGATGAGAACCCAAGACTCCAGTTCCTAACTTTCAGCTACAATTTATATCTTAAATCCCAACACATACCCATAATACTCCTTTCTCTTGTGTGTTTGTCCTTCACTGCCAAAGAAGAGAAATAATGACATGACTTGCACTTGACTTTGTTTATTGAGTGAGAGAGGGCTGTGCAGATCACCAGCCTCACTTATCCTCCAGGGTCATCTGAATCCAGTGACCAGATATTCCTCAGGATGACTGGAGATGACCCAGGATGAGGCAATTGGGGTTAAGTGACTTGCCCAAGTCACACAGCTAGTGAGTGTCAACTGTCTGAGGTGAGATTTGAACTCAGGTCCTCTTGACCCTTGCACTGGTGCTCTATCCACTGCACCACCTACCTGCCCCTGCTCCTTTCTCTTACCATTGACACTACCACCTCAGTCCTCTAGAGGGCTTTGTTCTATATCTAGGATAATTTTTTCATATGTAAATTTGGGCAGGTGTGTTTTTCAAATTAAATTTATTTATACTTTTCAACATTCATTTCCACAAGATTTTGAGTTCCAAATTTTCTCCCCATCTCTCCCCTCCCCCTCACCCCGAGATGGCATGCATTCTGATTACCCATTCCCTCAGTCTGTCCTCTCTTTTATTAGCCCCTTCTCTTATCCCCTTCCCCTTTACTTTCTTGAAGGGCAAGATAGATTTCTATACCCCATTCCCTGTATATCTCATTTCCCAGCTGCGTGTAAAAACAATTTTTTAACATTTGTTTTTAAAACTTTTGAGTTCCAAATTCTCTCCCTTCTTTCCTCCCCACCTACCCTCATTGAGAAAGCAAGCAATGCAATATAGGTTATACATGTGTAGCTATGCAAAACACTTCCATAATAGTCATGTTGTAAAAGACTAACTATATTTCCCTCCATCCTATCCTGTCTCTCAATTATTCTATTTTCTCCTTTGACCCTGTTCCTTCTCAAAAGTGTTTGCTTCTGCTTATCCCCTCTCCCAATCTGCCCTCTCTTCTATATCATCCCCTCCCTTTATCCCTTTGCCCCCTACTTTGCTGTAGGGTAAGACACCCAGCTGAGTGTGTATGTTATTCCCTCCTTAAGCCAAATCTCATGAGAGTAAGGTTCATTCATTTCTTCTCACCTTCCTTCTCTTCCATTCCATTGTGAAACCTTTTTCTTGCTTCTTTTATGTGAGATAATTTATCCCTTTCTATCTCTCCCTTTTTCCTTCTCCCAATATATTCCTCTCTTCACCCCTTAATTATATTTTTAGATATCATCCTTCATATTCAACTCACTCTGTGCCATATATCTATCTATTTATCTATCTATCTATCATTTATCCATTTCCTCCAACTACCCAAATACTGATAAAGGTTTCATGAGTTACAAATATCATCTTTCCATGTAGGAATGTAAACAGTTCAACCTTAATAAGTCCCTTATGATTTCTCTTTGCTGTTTACCTTTTCATGCTTTTCTTGATTCTTTTATTTGAACGTCAGATTTTCTATTCAGCTCTGGTCTTTTCATCAAGAATGCTTGAAAGTCTTCTATTTCATGGAATATCCATGTTTTTTCCCTGAAGGATGATACTCAGTTTTGATGATTCTTGGTCTTAATCCTAGCTCCTCTGACCTCCAGAACAGAATATTCCAAGCCCTTCAATCCCTTATGTTGAAGCTGCTGGATCTTTTATTATCCTCATTGTATTTCCACAATATCTGGATTGTTTCTTTCAGGCTGCTTGCAATATTTTCTCCTTGACTTGGAAACTCTGGGATTTGGCTACAATATTCCTAGAAGTTTTCCTTTTGGGATCTCTTTCCAGAGGTGATTGGTGGATTCTTTCAATTTCTATTTTCCCCTCTGGTTCTAGAATATCAGGGCAATTTTCCTTGATAATTTCTTGGAAGATGATGTCTAGGCTCTTTTCTAATTATGACTTTCAGGTAGTCCAATAATTTTTAAATTATCTCTCCTGAATCTAATTTAAAGTTCAGTTGTTTTTCTAATGAGATATTTCACATCGTCTTCTATTTTTTCATTTTTTTGGTTCTGTTTTATAATTTCTTGATTTCTCATAAAGTCACTAGGTTCCATTGGCTCCATTCTATTTTTGAAAGAATTATTTTCTTCAGTGAGCTTCTGGACCCCCTTTTTCCATTTGACCCACTCCACTTTTTAAGACATTCTTCTCCTCATTGACTTTTTGGACTTCTTTTACCATTTGGGTTAGTCTATTTTAGGGTATTTTCTTCAGTGTTTTGGGGGTGTCTCCTTTAGCAAGCTGTTGACTTGATTTTCATGATTTTCTTGCATCACTCTCATTTCTTTTCCCAATTTTTCCTCTACTTCTCTTACTTGATTTTCAAAATCTTTTTTGAGCTCTTTCATGGCCTCCAACTAATTCATATTTTTCTTGGAGGTTTTTAATGTAAGAGCTTTGACTTTGTTGTCTTCTGGTTGTATGTTTTCATCTTCTTTGTCACCAAAGTAATATTCTACAGTTTGAATTCTTTTACAATGTTTACTCATCTTCTCAGCCAAATTCTTGACTTTCTAACTCTTTGTCTATGTGGGACTCTATTTCCAGTGGGGATGGGGATGGGGTGAGTGTACTCTCCCAGGGCTTCAAGGATTTTGCATCAGCCACACAAATCCCCACCATCTATGGTCCCAGAGCTCTGGAAGCAGCCTCTGCCATTGCTGCTGTTACTGCAGCTACCACCAGACTGCTGTGACCCCACCACCACCCAGGGACTGTGGCCACACCTGGCCAGACCATGTGATTCTCTTTCACCCAGGTCCCACAGAGTTTTCTTGTTGATTTTTTTGGTGTTTGTGAGTTGAGAAGTCTAGAAACTACCACAGTTGCAAATGATTCTGCTCCTGAGGTCTGCTCCAGCCCTTCTGTGCTAGTCAGCCCACCCCAAACTGTGCTCTACTCCTGCCTGGTATGATAGACCTTTACTGTCAACTTTCCAGATTACCTTGGACTGAAAATTCGTTTCACTCAATCATTGTATGAGTTATGTTGCTCTAGAATTTATTTAGAGTCATTTTTATGGGTATTTGGAGGGTTTTTGGGGGAGAACTCAGGGAAGTCCCTGCTTTTACTCTTTTACTTTTACTTAACCTTTGTTTGCATGTCTCATGGCATGTCTGGCAGTCTGATAAAGCCTATGCACCCCCTTCTTAGAGTAATCATGTGTTGCCTAAATCATAATTGATGGAAATATTGAATTTCAGTTAGAAATTACTGAAAATAGTCTTTTCTCCATACAAGTTTACAAGTCCCCTGAAATCTATCTACAGACTTATTATGGGTTCATAGACCTCAGGTTAAAAATCCCTGCTCTATACCATGGCAGGGATAGTACTTTATATCAATACAAAGAAATATGGGAAGGGTTAGGAACCATAACTTTAAGTGGGCCTAGGTGGGGCAAGGAGGGTGTTTGCTTGGTAGAATGTACTTGGTTTTTAAGAGAGAAAATGACTTTGTATATTTAAAATTGCCTAGAAGTTTCACTTTTCTCGAAAGTAAGTCATGGTTTATTTTCTCCACCTTGGACCAGCTATTTTGAAATCACAGAGCCATTGAATTTTACAGCTAGAAGAAACATTAATCTAGTTTGACCCCCTTCATTTTACATGTTTCAAACAAGGAGACTCAGAAAGGTAAAGTGACTTGCCCAAGGTCATTCATCAAAGCCAGATCTCCTGACTATAATTTTTTTAAAAGGTGGAAAAAAACAATGATTTACTTGTAATAGTTGATATTTATATATAACTTTCATGTTTGCAAGTAGATATGTGTGTGTATATTTTTATAGCTAGATAGTAGATTGATATAAAATCTGATCCTCACAGTAACTCTAGGTGGTAAGTACTATTATTACATACATTTTATAAATGGATGAAGAAACTGAGGCACATAGAGATTAAGTGATTTGCCCCAGGTCACACAACTAGTGACTGTTTTAGACAGGATTCAAACCCAGGTCTTCCCGAAGCCCAAATCCAGCACTTTATCCCTTGCATCAACCAAATGCCATATTTACCACAGTAATTTAGAGCTGGAAAGAACCTTAGTGGTTGTCTAGTTTAGCCACCTCATTTTACATATGATATAATATGAGTTAAATCATTTATCCAATTAGATAATGTCATAGTCAGGACTAGACAGGAAATCTCCTGACTCCCAATCCAGTGCTTTCTCAACTGCGACACATTTTAAGTTTTGTAATTAACTTATTGCTACTCACTAGAGTCCCAATATGCTTGATATATTACAGTCAGTCGAATGGGAGAAACATCTGGCCCTGACCTTTATGGAAATTAACCAAATGAATCCCTAATTTGGAAGAAGGAGACAGGCTGAAGCCCACTAGCATGAAGGCCTAAGTATCAAGGGTTAACTTTTCTTCTGGTCTGCCAAAGTGTTGTTTATTGGCAGGGTCAGGGGAATAATGTATTGTTAAATCCATTTCTTTTCATTCTAATCTAATGTGAAAGGTAAGTTATCAGTTAAATTGTATAGAACAGGGGGAATCACACACATACATCACGGTGCATCACAGTACAGGCTACAGATAGCCAATGGCTAGATTCCAGGTGTTATCATGCACTGCTCTGCCTGATCAGCACAACTCCACAGAAAACAGTACAAGCAGCATCACCTTCCCTAATAAAGAAGATAAAGAGCTTCCCTTGAAGGTGGTGAAATAGGGCAGTGGCTGAAAAACAAACAAACAAAGTAAAAAGTGTCCTGTGGAACACAAAAAAGGAAGAATTTAGTCCCTGGCTTGCTCATTATAAAAGGGCAGTGCTTATGAGCCTAGTCTACCTTTATCACACCTGTGAACTTGGCAAGACACATCTAGGGCCAGGGTAGAGAGGGTAGAGTGACCCATCCATCCCTCTAGCCTTCATTCTAGGCATAACTGTCCAACAATGAGGTAAATTTGGTAATCATACATAATCATACAGGTGTCCACAGATGAGTGTTGACTCTTTCTAAGTGGTCATCTTGGAAAGAAGATGGACCTTTTCCAACAAGGATGCCATTGTTTGAAATCTATTTGGAATCCCTCTGTGGCAATTGCCTTCAGAACAAAACTGCCAGTCACAAAAGTAAATCAGTCTATTTGTAATAAAGTCTAATTATAGTGGTTTAATCTGAAAAAAAAAAAGACCAGTTCTGGCCTAAAAATCTAACTTATTTACTACATTTGGCCCTTAATACATTTCAGTTGGTTCCCAAAGTCACCAACAAAGGATGAAGAATTTGTCATCCTCAAGGACATTAAATTGATAAATATATGATCAAAAATAATAATATATAAAAGTATTTTCAACATATGCAAAATATGTTTGCTACTAGTGATGAGAATAATTTTTAAAGCGTAATATGCCACAGACTCTGAAGGAAATTTCCAAAGAGAAGCTCAGAACGTTTTTGGTATAATGAAAATAGCAGAGACCTGCATTCCAATTCTAGCTCTGCTGTTAACTGACTGCATGTCCTTGCATAAGTCATTTAAATGCCAAGGGTCTCAGTTTCCTTTTCTGTATAATGACAGGGCTAGATTAGATGTACTGTAAAGTTTCCTATAGCTCTAACAATCAAGGACTTTGTGTTTGTCTATTTTAAAGACAGTAATATTACTTTATCACCCTACCTCATATATTATGCACAGAAGCACAGCTATCACACCCCCTCCTTCCTATAGCGTTTCTCCCTGCCCCCTACCCCCATCTTTGCACTCCAGGCAGAAGGATGGCGAAAGGAAATGAGAGAATCCAGGATGCCCTAGCAAGGACATCTTTTTGATGGGAAAGTTAGAAGGCAATATCTTAGGGGACTTAGGAGAAAGCCTGAAGCACAAAGATAATTCTCATCCTGGTACTATCAGTAGGTTCTCCTGCTGATGACCGAGCTGTCATTTTTCAGGGTCTAGACAACTGAAAGAACACTGAGCCTCCCTGCATTACCCCTGCACAGTGAAGGAAGATGAAAAATGTCACCTTCACGGCTGTCATTTGACAAATGAAAGCCATTTAGTCTGGTCAGCTTGACTGGGAGAATGAGCCACAGCAGCACAGCAATGCCATTGACCCTTGGTAGTCTATAAGAGAGACTCCAGGACAGGGGAATATGATTAGGAAAGAGACCTGGAAAGGAGACTTACTGGTCATATCAAGTGAGTCCAGGGCACCATATTCCTTCATCAGAATTCCCTTTCTGCTCTAATATTTTATAAATCTATTCAGAGTAGAGCCCAAGATTTTGTATAACTATTGACCAAATAGTTAGGCTGCCAGTAGAGGGCTATAGAAAAGGAATGTGGGATGTTTTTACCACAGGGGCATCATTTATGCTCTGAAAGCTTGATTCTCTCATAATTCAGTAGATGCCAAGTTCTGCCTACATAGTTTGTAATTATCTTCAGTATACCTAGCTTGTCACTGCCTGAAGGCAGGAAACTAGACCAGGTTCCTTCTGTCTGTGGAATTCTTTGATTACTGAAAACTGGATGGAAATCCCCTTCAAAATATAGGAGAATCACTTTCATATTTTGCCAAACCAAACTGGATGATCATTTTTCAAAGACACTTGACTTTCATCCTGAAAATGAACTTCAACACTTGAATAATGTAGTGGATAGAGCGCCAGCCTCAGGGTCAGTAAAATGGGGATTTTAATTCTGTCCCCAATACAGACTGGCTATGTGACTCTGGGCAAGCTTTTTAACTTCTCAGTGACCCAGGCAACTTTCTAATTCAAAAAGTTACATTGCCATTTTACAGTTCCCTATTTACAATAAAGGAAGGTCCTCAACAGGAATTCTCTATAAAATATCAATAACGTAAAAGGTCCAGTCTAAAATAAACGCCAAACCCTGTAGGACCAGTCTCAAGATTGTCATGAAAATGGGGGGACATGTGTAATATATAACTGTCAGTTATCATTATTTGCACCATCTATTTCCTCCTACTGGCCTAAGGCACTGTTTTTTCAGTTATAATAGTGTAGTTTTGAGCATTTTTTGCATGAAGCAAAAAACTCATCTTTTATACTACTATAGGAAGGGAAAAATGCAATTCTCACTCTCCTCCTTTGGCTCCCACCCTTGGTAAATAAGTGTCTTCAATCTCCACTCCTCTTTTCCTCCTACCAGGTGTGTTCTACTCTCCAGTTACTTCCCACCCTTCAGGGGGTGGGCAGAGGCTGAGCTTGAGTCTGTGCACATGGCAAGAAGGAACAATGGGGAAAGGGCTACATGACCACAACAGTCTCTCTGCCTTCTTCCACTTTTTTTTAGTATTTTCAGTTCTCATTTTGGCCTGACCAAAAAAAAAAAGATGAGATTCTTGCTTGTTCTGCTTTAGAAAATTATTTTTATTAAATAATGAAATCACTTAGGTTTTCTCTCATTATCTTCATGGAACCCAGCCACAATCACAGCAGAAAGGATCCACGTTTTTTCCTTTCTCACCTGTATCCTTTGCCTTGACACTATTTACTTGATGACTTCCTACTCACAAATCATGAAGCCTACAAACTAGAAGCAGCTGTGATCAGTCACTTTATCTAAACAAGCATCATAACTAATTAAACAAACTTTAAAGGATAGGAAAATTTAGGATTTAACATCTGACCTGTCAGACATGAGGGGTGGGAAATAAAGAAGAGACACAGAAACTTTACTGTTATCATTCTTCCCAGAGAAAAGTCCCCTCAACTGATCTGTCCACTCCAGACACTTCTCTCCTCGAGGCCAAGACTGGTCCAACATACTTCAAGGAAGCTAAAGACATCATCAGACATAATTTCCACCGAAATTCCTCTAATCCGACCAAACTCTCTCAATCATCCCTGTGTCCCATTCTTCATCCAACTTTCCCTAAGGTTTCTCCTCCTGCTTAAGAGCAAAACAACACTATTTCTTCAAGACATTCACTTTCTCCATCTCCACAACCTCCTGTAGCTAGGTGCTGAGAGCTTTTTTTCTTTTACCACAAAAAAGTGTCTCCATTGTCCTTCTATACAAGAAAGGAAGAATATTCTCAGAAGTTTATTTTGCCTGTTTTGTTCAATTAAAAATTTTCTCTCCCTCTGACTGCTTTCCCTAAGTGGAAATTAGGGAGGTTGGGAATGGGGAGTGGGGAAGAGGGGTTGTAGAAAAATCTTCATATCAAATATACATATCCAAACAAAACAAATTCCTGCATTGGCCATGTCCTCAAAATGGATGTTTTTATCCTGCACCTTGAGTCTATCATTTCTCTCTGGAGAGCTTGGCTTCACCATTGCCCTCTTATTTTGCACCAAAGGCAGGACACAGAGAGGAGAAAAAGTGAAGACAATAGGAATAAGAGAAGATTTGAGGATCCAAAAGGCCATGTTCTTAGAACAGCACTTGATTCTCTCAATTTCCTCAACTGGGACTGGCAAGAGGACACATAGATAGTGTCATTCTATATCTGCATCTTGTTCTGGGATGCCTTTCTTATTTCTTTGCTAGCATCATCTGCTAATGCAGGTAGTCAAGCAACAAGTATTTATTAAGCAATGACTACATGCCAGGGACTTTGCTAATCAATGGGGATATAAATATGAACCTCAAGGAGCTCACTTTCTAATAGGAAAAAAGAGCACATAAAAGAGCACATCTGAAGGGAGACAGAACTAATTAATGTAGCCACATGCAGGCATGTTGTTGAAATCCGTAGAGCTAAAACACAACTGAGAAGAGGACAAAGCATGACTGGCTGTCCCCCAAATGAAGACCTGAAAGAGAGAGAAGGGATCCGTCTAGTGGAGGCATGTTCCAGGTAAGAAGACTCCAGAGGCTGAAGAACTTTCAGTGACAAGGCATCATGTTGTCAGAAACACAGCCAAGATGCTCCTGTACCACAACAGTGACAGGAAATAAAGGTGCTCTATGGTCCCATTCCATTTAAGATTCCCTGATCATTCAATAAGACAGTTTCCTTTATTCTTGTGTAGTTCACTAAGCAGAGAAGGGATAATCAACTACCTCTCAAGAATGTTAGTAAGGAAGATTTCCACTTCAAATATGGTGTGGTCTAGATGACTCTGGAGATGCTTCAAACTCCACAGTTCTATGACTGGACCTTACTGGGGTATATGTCTTCAAAATATATTGTAAGGTATCACTAAATGACAGAAAGAGACCTCAGTTTTAGAAGCTTTGGATTCTAGTTTTGACTTTGCCCCTAACTAGAAAGGCACTTTTCTCGGATCTTCAATTTTCCTATCTATAAAAGAAAGTGAAATGTACTTCATTGAAATGTACTCAATGACGTCTAACTTCTCTTCTAGCCAAAACTCTATGATTAAATGATTAACATATAGGCCATTACTAAATACATGCTAGCCAAAACTCTATGATTAAATGATTAACATATAGGCCATTATTAAATACATGATTCCCATGATAGAACTGAAAAACATACATATTATGGGAATAAGATGGACAGAGAGGAAACAAAATTGTACTATTCTTAATAAGTTGATTTGCCTTCTTGTCATGAAGTTCATGTTGAGTTTCAGAATTGTAAAATGTTTGTATTGATGCATTTTTATATCACCATAGTTTTCCCCTGGGATCCTTCTCCTTACCTATCCCACATAGCCATCTCATATAACAAAAAGTATTTTAAAGCCAAAAAAAAAAAACACAGGAGAAATCAACATAATTAATCAAAATACAGAAGTCTGAAAGCAGGTACAATGTACAGCATTTGTGGACTGCATGTCTGCAAAGGGATGAGATGGGAGTGTCTTCTCATGTCTCTTCTTTCAAGTCATGCTCATTTACCATAATTTTTCAACATTCTCTTATGATTTTTGGTAGTTACTTCTATTTATGTTGCTGTAGTCATTGTGTACATGATTTTCTTGTCTCTGTTTACAGTTTTAGAATTAAAACCTTCACCCCACATGCTTAAATCTTTCTCTAGATGAAGTAATCTTATATCAGGTTTCCTGCACTATGCATCAGAACTTTTGATTAATATTCTGCAAGGGGACAAGGGATGTTCAGATTCTGAGTGGCTCATTAATGAAATAGAAGCTTTGGAAATTCTGTGAGTTAATACATCAGTACCAGAGACCATAAATGCTTCTATAAGAAACCATCCTCCATAGACTGTTGGACACAGGCAAAAAACTATCAGTGCTCCTCTTTGGTTAACTTCTCCAAAAGCAGCCTAATAATAGTACTAGAGTTTAAGATGGAAAAGAGGGAGGTGGGGGACCAGGGTTATTCTGAGAGAGGAAGACTTTAAATTTCATTACAGCTCTTCAAAACAGGTGACAGCAGTTTGAGAATTCCCATCAACAGTCAAATTTGCATGGTTGATCCAGTCAATCAATAGCTATTTATTAAGCACCTACTCTGTATTTGTGTACTATGCTAAGCAACTCCAGGGAGTTATAGAGAATTTAGGTGATTTTCAGGACTTGTCTGCAGTTGCGGATGGAGAAAAAGACTAACACTATTTTCATTCCTTTATCACTATCTCAAGTGATGGGGTAGCTTATAGCTGCCCCTTTTCCTGCCAATGCTGACAAAACAGTCATGTCTTGCTAAGTGCCAAAAAAAGTCTCTCTTCCCACCTCTGTTCTCCTGAATGGCACATAAATTCCCTCAAAAGGTAAGAATTCTCCTTGTATTGGGTTCCCATTGCTTTGCTAGCACTGAATGAAACCGATAGCTTCAGTATTTCCCATACCTGAGGTGGACCTTTAACTTGGCCATCTAAAGAAAATGGAATGAAACAGACAGTCAAATGTAAATTCGGAGACAGATGGAGACCTACACAAGACTCAAGAGGGTCAAATATGGAAACACAAAGATACCTGCCTACATACCACCTAGAGAGAGACCTGAAAAATCTATGCAGTCTTACCAAGGAAACCTTGGGATAAATAAGGGCCAATGGCAGAGGGTAAGTAATGTGGAAAGAGAGATGGGGCAAAGGGACAAAAGGAATCTGAAGCGTAAATGGGAGTCAGTCAGTAAACAAACATTTATTAAGTTCCAGGCTAAGGATACAAGGAAGTTGAAAAGTGGAGGGGAGTGGGGGGGCAGGGATTACTCATGGAGGAATGATGAAGATCCACTCCCTGTGTGTGAGCTGGGTAATAGGTGCAGAGTTGACTTGAGTACCCTGCTTAAATAGAAGTTCTAGGAGGAACTCTCCACTCTCTGGTTGGAGGAAGGTGAGAAAGGAGGCAGAGCATCTGTCTCATCTAAACTTAAAGAGGGGGCCCACAGGCTATACCATCTTTATGGTGCTGAAAGGAAAGAAGAATCAGCATAGGAGGGAATCACATGCCTTGAAAAGCCATCCATAGTTATCCCTTCACAGGTACTATAAGCCTTGTAACTGGTAAAGGTACTGAGGAAAGATGGGATCCACCAGAGGGAGGGTTACTCAAGGTCCTCAAGAAAAGAGTATTTTCCCAATTATTGAGGAGTTTGTGCATGAAGCCATTTGTGTTTTCTATCAGATTAAATAAAACCCCTCCTATGCTTAATATCCTGTTAGCCTGAGTTGTGGGAGGGGAGCTGAGGATTTATTTCAAGAGACATGCAAACCAGACTCTGCTGGTCCCAAGAGAAACCCTGAGTCGTACACAAGCAAAAGAGATCTTTTGAAAGACACCTGTCCTTGCCAATGATTAGGCCCAAGTCTATAGTGTCAGGGGTCATGCTTCAATTCACACATTGATTGCACTGTACTTAGTAAAAAATCATTTCCCCCTGAAGAAAATAAATAGGGCTAATTAAGTCACTTTGCCTTGATCTGTCATGGAGATGCTTAAGAGAAGAATAATAAATCCCTAAGCATGACTTAGTAGATAAGGCACTGAGTTTATAGTCAAAAGGACATGGGTTCATATCCCAGGTCAGAAGCATAATAGTTGGATGACCCTGGATGAGTGTCTTAATCTGTGTCTTAGATTGTTCACTTGCCAAATGAGGCTGGTTTTTGATCTACAACGTCATGCTGCCTCTCCTGAGTGTTTCGTCAATGAAATTCACTCCTTGAGCCAGGTGTCTCCTGAATGCAGATAAATAATATTCTTCCCCTGCTTCCCCACCATGAATGTAGGGAGCCCAGGTTGGTTTCTGTGGCAGCAATAGGACAGACAAACAATTTAGAGTCATAGCCAGAAGTCACTGACCAGCAGGCACTGAGTACTTGGTTTTTGTTGTTGTTTTCATTTGCAACAAGTCTTAAGTTTGCTGCTAGAGAGGTAGTTGCCATAGCAAGAGCTCTTGTTGGATACTCAGGTTCTTGATCTGGGTGGTTGTGATTTCTATGCCAACCACGAAGACTAAATAAAGGGAAAGCCCAGCGCCACCTTTGAATTAAGCTAGTTTGTTTATTTTTCTGGATGTATGTGTGTGTGTTTCACAATCCTGCAGAAGTCGGTGCTAAGCACATCAGGGCCATTTCTTCTGTGCATTCGTAGAATCAGAACGCTTCTCTCTGTCCTTGAAAATTTTGTTTTCTGTTGGTCTCTTCAGCCCTTGCTTTGACGGGCACATTGACTGGCTATCTTGTCTTTCCTAATCGATGGTTTTCTTATTGTCCCCATTTCCCTCTCCTGAAACAGATGATTTAATTATTTAAAATTATTTTTAAGTAAGACCAGATAGATGAAACCCTCTCTCCTCCTCAACCCTAACCCATTTTACTTTTGTTTGAAGTTCTAGACCTGTGGTAACCTAGCAATTCTAATGGGAATGGAGGAGGGAAGAGGGAACCTTCCCTAAGGCATGCCTAAAATTCCCATTCTCATCCGTAGGTGGCCCCAGCTGAAGTCAAAGGCTGAAAGAGTGGCATCATGGCATAGTAGCTTTCTAGTAAGCCAGCTTCACAGTCAGGATAAATCTGACTTTCTTTTTGACTTCTCATGACCCTGGACAAGTCATTTAATGTTTTAAATACATTTGGCAATATTCTCTAAGTTGCCACACGTATCGATCTGTATTAGTAGAGGGAAACTCAGTAAATCAAAATTCCGCCTTCCCCCCCTCCCATTCAAAATTACAAAGCAGATCTGAGGAGATGAGAAGAGCAGGGAGAGAAGAGCTGACATGAGAATTTACCTCACATGTAGCCTTGCTAGGGGACAAATCCCATCTGTGAGCTAAGAATTCTCAGAGCTTATATTCTAGCCTATATGCATTATACTTAAACTGCATGTCTATCTTCCCAATTCATTCACATACACATGTGCGCGCACACACACACATATACACAGACAAAATATAAGCTCCTTGAAGGCAGGGATTATTTTTTTTTTATTTGAATCCCTAGCATTTATTACCAAGCTTTGTACTTGATAGACACTGGATTTTTTTTTTCAATTATTAAATTGAATCAAATTAAAAATAATAATTTACATTACAATTCCTCCAAATAGGGAGTTCCCCAAATTCGCTTATATCTTCACTAATGGCTCATTAAGGATTTATTTGTAACCTTAGGTGAAACACTGTACCAGACTCAGCATTTCTTCATTTGTAAAATGGGAGAAATAATATAGCCTACTCCTAATGTTGCTGTATGGATCAAATGAGATAATCTAGGTAAAATGCTTTGCAAATTTTAAAATGCTATTTAGATGTTACCTTGGCTAAAATGTTAGGAACTCATAGAAGACATATTCCCAATTGAAAATCACAGTAGAAGTCAATGAGCAAAGACACACTTTCAACAGGCAAAGGTTCTGTCCCCAGAACTGTAACTGATTTATTTGTCTTCAATAAGCCACATGGGTAAAATTTGCTCTCTTTTCCCAATGATAGTGTGATACATGAAATTAAAGGGAAAATATATTCCCTAACATCTCTAAAAAAAGAACAAAACTCAAAATTTAGAGTTAATGCTGTTAGAAACTGCTCGACCCCTCCCCTTCTTCATGATGCTTACAGACTTTGGGATTGTTATTGTGGGGTTTTGAAAGTTGCCAAATGCTAACAAACCATTTCCATAATTATGCTTCCTTGACCTGAATGTCATTCTGTTGTCTGCATTCACTATATGAACAAAAACAATTTCTCCTACTGAAGAAAATTACCACATTGCTGTCTCTGAATAATGGGGCTTGACTCCTCTTTTCAATATGCCTGTTGTCTGAAGATGACATTGCCTGACCGCTGATGTTGCAGTCATTTGACCGAGGTGGGCCTTCGGTTTTGTATATTCCAAGAGAACTCAAATTATAATGTTGAACCCAAAGAGAAAGAAAGTATTCCCTGGCACTCATCTGTGCAGAGATCCTTGGTGGGTGTTTATGTGATAATAAATTTTCTGACAACATTTAACAGCTTCTTGGAGATTCTCCCCTCATCAGTAAAAGGAAAATGATAAGGTACTATATAAAAGATGGCTCTCGCTAATTCTCCCCACATCTATAGCCTCTGTGTTCCAAGAGTAGGATGGAGGGAAGGCATTTTGCCATGATGGTTACAGAGATAACAAAAAGGATGAAGGAAGGAAACAAACATTTATTAAGTACCTACCATATGCCAGTATTTTACAAATATTATCTCACTTGATCCTCACAAAAACCCTGGAAGATAGGTGCTATTATTTTACACTTGAGGAAACTGAGGGAAACAGAGTTGCCCAGGGTCACACAGCTGGTAATGTCCTGAGGTTTGAACTCATGCCTTTCTACACTGGGCCCACTGCTTCACTTACCTGTCTAGCAGAAAGGACAGAAAAAAGGCTGAACAAGAGAAGGAAAGGTTGAATAAAATGAAGGTCACTGTGGTTCAGTGGAAAGAGCACTGATCACTGTCAGAAGAACTCAGGGTTCAAATCCTCCCTCTGGCAAGATACCTTCCATGACCTCAGTTTTTGTCTTGGTAAAATAAGAGGGAGGGGAAAGTTGAACAAGATGGTCTCTGAGGTCCCTTCCATCTCTAAATTTATGAAGTTATTAAAAATTATTATTTACAAGAATGATAGCATTAAGTAAATACTAGTAATATTCATTTGATATGTAAAAAGAAACCTGGACTTGAACTCAGAAGACCTTAGTTCAAATTCTGGCTGTGCCACTTTAGTGTGTGATTTGGAGCATGTCATTTCATCTCTCCAAATCCCAGCTCATTTACCTGTGAAATAGGGGTAATCATGCTTGTACCACCTGACTCAGGATGGTTGGAAGAAAAGCATTTCATAAGCCTGAAGGTGATATGGAAACCTGAGTTAATATAGAGCAAATGACCACCAGCAGGTTTTCTATTTTCATGGAAAGCATAGCAGGATATAGGCTTAAAGCATAGCAGGAGAGGTTTAAGTTTGACATAAGAAAGTGAGAGACACCAGGATGAATTTCCCGAGGATAGTACAGAAAATATTTCTCTGGAGATTTCTTTAAACTTTTACCCCCAATTAAGCAAGCACTTACTTTCTTTCCCTTCTACTACCTCCACCTCCATTGAAAAAGAAGAAAAACAAAACTGTCGTGACAAATATACATAGCCCAGCGAAACAAATTCCCTCACTGGAGACATCCAGAAGAGTACCTGTACCCTCAGTCCACCACCTCTCTGACAGGAATAGGGTAGAGTGCTTTATCATCAATTCTCTGGGATCATGGTTCGTCAAAGTTCTTAGATCTTTCAAAGTACTTTATCTTTAAAAGTTGTTATTAGAAAAAGTGGATATCATATTTCTTGTCTTTTCAATTGGTAGGGGAGAAGGGGAGGAAGGGAGAGAATTTTGAAATTAAAATAAAAAGAAATAAACAAAAAGAAATGAATAGACAGGTAAATGAATAAATAAATGGATAGATACATGAATGAATGGATAATCAAATGAGTGAATGGATGGATGAATGGAAAGATGGAGAGATGAATGAATGGATAAATAAAAATACATGACTAAATAAATGGATAGATAAGTGAATAAACAAATGGGTAAATGAATAAAAGGATAGATAGATGCATGAATGAACGAATGAATGAACAGATAAATAGAGAGACAGATGGATAGATAGCTAGATAGAAGAATGGATTGATTTTTTATTATTATTTTAGACCAGTCCTACATGCAGTTCCTGACCTTACAGTCTTCACTCTCAGTTTTCTTCCTCTTTGTCCAACCGTGCTTCAGTCTTCTTTGCTGGATCTTCATCCCCTACAATATGGGTATCCCCCAGGGCTCTGTCCTAGGCCTGTTTCTCTTTCCTCATTCTCAAGGTTAGTATTAGCTCCCATGAGTTCAATCATTGTCTCTATGCAGATGATTTCCATATCTATACTGCTACGCGTCCTGTCCACATCACTATCTCCCTATTTGATATTTCTCACTGGATGTCCCATGGGCATCACAAATTCAAACATCCAAATAGAACTTTATCACCTTTTCCTAAAACCCATCCTTCTTCCCAACTTCCTTATTTTTGTTGAAGGCACCATAGCCCTGCCATCAGTCACCCAGATTCACAGCCTCGAAGTCATTCTTTCCTTCTTATTCTCTCCCCTCCCCACCATGGTCAACCAGTTGCTAAGTCTTGTCAATTCTACCTTTCCTTTGTGTTTTTCCTCCTAATTGGTATTTCTGCCCTTCTATCCCTATCTTGTCCCAGCCTCTAATCGGACATCAAGAGGGTACAGTACAGAAAGTGCTAGAGTTGGAATCAGGAAGACCTAAATTCAAAACCTGTCTCAGCCACTTATTTACTTACTTACTAGGTGTGATCTTAGACAAATAATCTGGGCATAATCTCTCAGCTTGTATATCCTTATCTATTAAATGATACAAATAATATCATCTACTTTACAGGACTCTTGTGAGGACCAAATGAGATAATTTCAATAAAGTGCTTTGCAAACCTTAAAATGCTAGCCAATACTCAGGTGTCAAAGTGATTTTCCTAAAACATGGTTGTGACTAGGCTACTTCCTTTCTCAGAATCCTCCAGGGACATTTTGATCTCTTCAAAATCTGGGAACAGGGTACTTTTCCAGGCTTATTACATATCATTCTCCTTAATGGTTTAACCAAACTGTTCTAACTCTTCCTCAGTCCTGTGTCCATGCCTTAGCACAGTCTGTTCCCCCCATACCTGGAGTGCATTCCCTCTACATCTCTGCCTCTTAGGATACTTCATTACTCTGAAATCTTAGCTCCTTACAAAAGGCTTTTTCTGATCCTTCCCTAGTTTCTAGAGCCTCCTTGAAAGTAATTTTCATTTACTTATATTTATACCTATGGTTCCCCCCTAGAATGTCATAAGATCCTAGATCTATTTCTGGAAGGGACTTCAGAGGTCATCCAGTCCTAGCCACTCATTATACAGATGAGGAAATTGAAGCCAGGGAAAGCTAAGTAATTTGCCCAAGGTCTCATAGGTAGTAAGTGTCAAAGGCCACATTCGAACCCAGGTCTTCTTGTGTTATTTCCACTATGTTATACTAGTTTAGACTGTTTTCTTTTCTGTCTTTGTATTTCTGGCAGCTAGCACAGTGCTAATAAATTCTTGTTGGTCAATTGGTTGCTAAGAGCATTGCTTTATCCTTACGCTATTTTTTCAATGGGTCACCCAAAGATCTTAGAGCTAGGTGGACCCCAAACTGCCCTTTTTAGAGAAGAGAGACGTAAGACCCATAAAGAGTAAGTGGTTTGTCCAAGGTCATACAAGCACTAAATGGCCCAGCCCACATTAAAACCCAAGTCCTCTAATTGCTCCAGTGTTTTTTCCATTATGTTGTGTAATATATGTAGTAACTCAGTTCTAATTCAGAAAACTGAATTATCAAAATACCTTGCTGAATTTTATATACTGCCAACCTGCAACATCTACACACACACACACACACACACACACACACACACACACACACACACACCTGTGTGTATGGAGATGTTGGAGGTTGGCAGTATACAAGTAGATATAGCTGTTCTTTCCTTCTTTAATAATTCCTATCAACAAAATTGCATGTTACTTCTATCACTTCTTTTCCTGTTCAAAGATGCCTTTGATATCTACTTTAACTTGATCTCTTATTTTGCTGTTTTGAGGGATTTGCAGTGTACAGGAGTTGGATTCAAATTCCAATTTTGTTACTTACTACCTGTGTGTCTTTAGTCATGTAACCTCTCCAAGGCTCTGTTTCCTCATATGTAAAATGAAGGGGTTGGACTATCATCCCTTCTAGCTTTAAATCTGTGATCCTTCCATTCCATGGATTTGTGATCTCCCTCTGATGGAGGTGTTTTTCTCCCTCCCACCATTTAGACTTTAATCCCTTGACTCTTTTTATCATTTGCCAATTTTGTCAGTGTCTTTCCATAAAACTACTATAGAAAATCTACCCAAATATGTTGGAAACCTTCTTCTGAATCTTTTAATAATTCAATGCAGCATCTACTCAGTCTTTCTTGCTTTTTTTCCCTCATTCTGTTGATAAGTCAGTAAATTAATAAGCATTTAGTAAACATCTACAATGTGCCCATACGGAAGGAAGCATTTATTAAATGCCTAGTGTATGCCAGATACTGTGCTAAGCCTTTTACAAATATTACCACATTTGATCCTCGTAATTACATTAGGACGTAGGTGCTATTACTGTGATCCCCATGTGATGGCTGAGGAAACTGAGGAAGATAGAGGTTGTGACTTACCCAGGGTCACATGGCACTAGTATGTATTTTAGGCCATATTTGAATCTAAGGCTTCCTGACAGGTCTAGTGTTCTACCTACTAGCTACTGTGGATACAGATACAAAAGGGCAAGAATCTTTCTCTTAGGGGGCTTAAATTCTATTGGGGGAGACAACATGTACATACATGTGAAAAATCAAGATAAGGTGATACAGGTTGTTAAGGGAGGGAGGGCACCAACAACTGGCTGATCAGGAAGAGTTTCATATAGAAGGTGATGTTTTAGCAGTGACTCAAAAGAAGTAAGATATTTTGTGGGGTGAAGCTTTGGAGGCCATACATTCCCCAGCATTGGGGCTGGCCAGTGCAAAAACATAGAGATAGGAGATAGAGTATTGTGTGGAAGGAACAAAAAGGAAGGCTAGTTTGGCTGGATCAAAGAAGACAAGAAGAAAAATAAAATATAGTAGAACTCCTGAGATAGTTTCAGGCTAGGTTGTAAAGGTCTTTAAGAGTCAAATAGAGGAGTTTATATTAGAAGCCATAGGAAGCCATTGGAGTTTGAGTAAAAATGACATGATCACATATGCTTTTTAAGGAGATCACTCTGGGAGCTGTGTTGGGGACGGATTGTAACTGAGACAGACTTGAAGCAGAGAGCCCAATGAGGAGGTCATTGTAATAGTCTAAGAAAAAGGGGATATGGACCTAAATTAGGATGGTGACCATGTGAGTGGGGAAAATACATGGAAGAAATGTGGGAGATGTGATGGAAGAAGTCAGTGAATAGAGATTAAATATTAGAAAGGGTAGATGGAGGGATCAATATGCCAAAGAAGAGGGAGATGAGATCAAGTGTAAACACAGAGAGATTAACTTTGACAAAGGCTACCTCATTATAGGAAACCAAAGGAAAGAGGAGAGAGTGGGTAATAATGTTGAAAGGTTAGGCCTTAATCTTTACAGTAAAATTAAGAAGTGAAGTCCTAACACAAAAGGGTTTAAGGATAGGAAAGTGTAGAAAGATTGAATTAAGAAGAGAATGTCTGGAAGAGCTTCTATGATGAGTGAGATAGACAATCAATTAAGAAAGAAGAAAAAGATTGTCTTGCTTTAGTAAGAGTCCAGTTGAAGTTAAATAGCATATATTTATTTGTTTGTTTATTTCAATCAGCAAAAATCTATTTTCTCTCGCTCTCATCTCTCCCATTAAAAAGAAAAAAAAATGTTTGTTACAAATATGCATAGTCAAGCAAAATAAATTCCCAAATACAACATGCCTAGGAGGTGAGTGGCGTATTTCATCTTCATGTTTCTAGACTCTTGGTTTATCATAGTTCTAAAAGTTTTTTTTAATTTAAAAGTTTTTAAGTCTTTTTTAAAAAGGTCTAAAATATTGTAATCTTTGGCTAAATTATTTTTCTAGTTCTGCTCATTTTTTCAAGTTTAGTATACATCACATATGTGCGTATAACATATATTTGTAAATTTTATATATATAAAATAACACTTGTGAAGTTAGTGTGCATATATACATATATATACACATGTATTCAATGGTCTATGTGTCCAACCATATGTCATAGTTTGAGCAATTTGCATTTTTCATCCATTTTTTTCTAGTATGTGTGGTTAGACTTTTTTTTATGTCTGGGGGAAAAAAATACAAAAATTGGACTTCACTTCAATTAAAAAATTGATCAAGAGGCATAAAACAGATTAGGAGTGGCCTAGCGACTCCTATCTGAGTCTAAATACAGCCTAGAAAAGAGGAGTCTAAGAACGCTTAAGAAGGACATGATATTATCTACAGATATTTGAAAGTCTCATGGAGAAGAGAGAGACAATTTTTGTATGTTGTTCCAGAGAACAGACCTAAGACCAGTGGGTGCAAGTTCTAGAGAGACTAATGTTGGTTCAGTGTAAGAGAATTTTCTAGCTGTTTAAAAATGAAAAATGGCACTTTATGTAGTAAGTTTACCATCACCAGGGGCTTAATGGTAAATGTTTGCCAGTAAAGGTTAATGACCATCTCTTCATGAAAGAAAAGGTATGCTAGAAATGTTTTCCCATTTAATCTACATTATTGCACTTTTTAAATTTTCGGACAATCAAGAAAACAATAAATTAAATCCAAATTCACACTGAAAATTTAACAGTTGGTTCTCCCAGCTGACTTGAGCTGGCTCCAAGCACACCTCTGACCATCACTGAAACTGTTCAAGTCAAATTAAGGTGAATATCCATCAGGCATGTTGAATATCTAGAATGTCCTCTCCTCTACTGTCTCAACTAGTTGAAAATTTTTCTTTTTAGACGACTCAAGTGTCACTCACTTATGAAGTCTTCCTTAAAACTTTCAATCAAAAGTGATTGTGTTTGTGTTTTTCTAATGCATTCATCACATTCCATTTTCTTAGGTCTCTTACTATAAGATCCATGAAGGTAGGACCTTATCTTTATGACTGCTCCAGTACCTAACACAGTGTTTTCCATACTATAAGTAACAAATTGTTGAACTGAGTAGACACTTAAAAATGTGAACTGAATTGAATTCCTACATTGAGAACTGAACTATTTCTTCCCTTGCATTTCTAAGATACAGTGATGAATAAATCTGTGACCTCATTTTCCAGTTATGCAAGAGATAAGAGAATTTACTAAGACTCCAAATGTTATATATTATATTATAACTTTTTTGAGTCCATCATCAACTTACCTACATAGAGAATGCAAAGGCATTCCCATTTCCCCTCTCTTAATAACCTTCGCACAACTAGAAATTAGTCACATGATCTCAAACTGTATTAGTGAAAAAAACCAATTTGCTTAACATATAAGCTAAGTAACATGGAATACAACAGAGGCTGCATATTCTCTCACCAGTCAGGCCCCCAAATACAATCTCCACACACCATGTTTCCTAGAGGGGGGAAGATGCTACAGCTATAAATTCACACTTCTCCGAACCATTTCTTGATTTAGCTTTGCAAGCAAGGAACCATTAAAAAGAAAAAAAGCAATGACATACCCATTGGATGAATGCTAAAGTCTTAATGCCTGGAAATCCATTCTCTCTTGGCACTAGACAGGGAAGTTTCAGGGTCCTGCACACAAACTGTGGGGTGGGGAGAGGCTCCCAATCTAAAGAAAAGTACCATCATCCAAACATCTAAATTGGCACAAAATGGGGAAAGCTCTAGAAGTTTGGAAGCCAGGTACCTTTAAATCTAACATTGACCTTGAATAGGAAATGCTTCTGTGGATAGCAAAGAGTAGGACATGGTCTAGGACCTTGGTCCTTCATCTATTTTCTCCTCTTCTGAATCTTCCCACTTCTTTTCTCTTGTGATCTGATCTCTCACTTCAAATGTTCCAATCCAGCTTGAGTTTGTGCTGGGGCAACCTCTTGCTCTTCACATATGTTTGTGGAAAATAAAGTCCCCACAAAAATATGACAGTCTCCTTATACTGATTAATTTGGTTTGCCTTTTATTTGTTTTTAAGTTAGATGGATTGAAGTGGATGCCCTGGGGAAACACAACTGGGAGAAAGATTTGGTATTAAAAAAATCAGTAATTTGTTCTCCAACTCCAAATCCCTCCTAAGCAAATTCTACTTAAAAGGAAGCAAGAATTTCCCTTTAAGGTATGGCCTCTGTGAAGAAAATAACTTCAATATTAGCTGGACAGTGGTCTTAAAACAATCACAAAACTGAAACTCCACTTGTTCTTGAGGAAAAGACATGATTGAAATTCAGTGTCAGTTTGGATAAATTTTATATGCAAAACTGTTAAACTATTTGCCCCACAGCTAAAAATACCTGCCTTTGGCACCAACTGTTGAAGAGACAGATGGAACAGTACTTAGCATAAGATATTTAATCAACTAGCTAAAACCAGATAGAAGTTGCAATTAGCCTCTGACATCCACACTGAACTCCAGATGAAGAGCCTCTGATGCTTTTGACTTTCTATTGGTCACCAACTACCCAGTCACCACCACCCAGAGTCAAAGAAAAAGGAAAAACAAATGAACCTTTTCTCCCCCAAGGCAGCTGCCAGATGGTGTGTTTGACAATAAGTAGAATTAGCCAAACTTCTGCATGTGGAGAGAGAGGAAGAGACAGAAGACGTTTGGATGAAAGTTAGATCTAGCAAGAAGTTTCCAATAGTGAGGGCCACTGGACATTGGAATTGGCAACGGAAAGAGGTTTTCATTTAATTCCTGGGATTGAAAGGTGAGTCACCAAGATGGAGTTGTAACTTTTTCTGCCCTTTGTTTATTTTTTTTTTAATTTTAGCAATGACAAAGATTCAGATGATACATCCTGTGGACAAGATGGAGAGATGTGGGCTAGATTCTAGTACAACAAAAATTGATTGAATTAATAGACTCAAAGGCTAGTCATTAATGGTTTCTTGTCAACATGGAAGAAGGACTTGGGCTCTGTTCTGTTCAACAATTTTATAAATTATTTCGATGGAGTCATTAAGGTATTAGATGATAAATTTGAAAAGTTCGTGAAGCTGGGAGGAAGCTAACACATGGAAAAAACAGTAAAGTTCCCGTAAGGTCTCAACAAATAAAAATCATGAGCCAAATCTAACAAATAAAAATATGAAAGGGAAAAATATAAAGATCTATCCATGAATTCTAAAAAGCAACATAACAATTACACGATGCGGTGGGGGTGGTGGGGGAGGATAGTTAGACAACACCTTGCTCTATACAAGACCTAGGGGTTGGGGTAGATTTCTAGTTTAATATAGTCATTTAATTTTTGTTTGCCTCAGTTTCTTCAACTGCAAAATGGGGTTAATAATAGTATCTACCTCCCAGGATTGTTGTGAAGACTAAATGAGATCTCTGGAAGCCAAGAAAAAAGGAGAGATGTGAGAACTGTCTTCATTCAAGTATTTTAATGGCAATCATGGCAGAAGGGCACCTCAGAAGACAGAACTAAAAGCATTGAGTAGAAGTTGCAGAGAGAGCTTTTCAGGTTTAATGTCAGGTTGTAATGAGAGCTAAGCAAAAGTGGCTACCTCTCAGTGGAGTGATATCTCCATTGCTGGAGGTCCTCAAGAAAAGTCTGGATGACCACTTGTCAGGGATACTGTGGAAGAGATTCTTGCCCAGAATAGATAGAACAAGATGGTCTTTGAAGTCCCTTCCAACTTTTTGGTGAGATTTTGTGAACTTTTTGAGAGATTTTTGTCAAGACATCTTGACCTTCCCCTTCTTGTCCACTAACCTAAAAATGAATTTTGACCCTCAGTTAATGGTCACATAGATGGAAGAGCAATCAGCATTTGTGAATTGTGTTTTAATTCCTATTCCCATTCCCAAGGCTAATTATTTAAGTAAGGACTCCTGCCTTGTTCACAGCTATTAACATGTGAAAGGCTCCCAGGAGTGAAATTCTAACAAATTTGTGACATCCACACACATTTTCATTTAGTAAAGATTATAATCAAGAAAGAAGTCCTAAGTAAAGAATACCTTTCTCTTAAATTGAAAGTTTAATAGAAATACAGTGTATAAATTTGATAAGTGGTTGATATCCTAAATAAGGAAACTATTGCATGGGTAGTACAGTTAATCTGTCTCCATAATATCAAGTCCCTATCTCCATGAAACTATGAGAGCAAATATGATACATATGTTCCTTAAATGGAAGGAAGGAATTGATATTATTTTAAATTAACCTTAATTTTAAAATCATCTTTTGAAATAAATATCTATTTCCAGCTGGAGCTTAATACTTTTCTTTTATTCTATGTATAACGGTTGTGGTGCCATAGTCCTCTAATATTTGCATCTCCAGAAGCTGAGGATCCCTTGAATTCAGAAGTTCTGGGCTGTAGTAGGGTTAAAGCCAATTGGACCACTTAAGGGAAGGTGAACTGGGCCAGGTTGGACCATGAATGGTTACTGTACTTCCAGCCTAGGTGAGATAGGGAAAGAAAGAAGGAAGGAAGGAAGGAAGGAAGGAAGGAAGGAAGGAAGGAAGGAAGGAAGGGAGGGAGGGAGGGAGGGAGGAAGGAAGGGAGGGAGGGAGGAAGGGAGGAAGGGAGGGAGGGAGGGAGGGAGGAAACATCTAACTTCAAAGAAGCAAAGATTAAAGCTTGGATGTCTCTCTGAGTCTTGTGGTTGCTCACCAGGGCTCAACTTCTACCCCATACTCCTTGACCTTAGGCCACAGTGGTTCTAGATAACCACAAGCGTGACTCCCTTCCATGACCTCAGAGTCAAGCAGATATGGGTTCAAGCCCCACTTCTGATACATACAGACTATGTCACCCTAGGTAAATCACCTTACCTCTCAATGCTCTAGGCAAGTCTCTAAGGTTATAAGTTGCAGAGAAGGTGCAAATCCCCATAGAGAGAATTTAGTCATCTAGGAATTCCCTATACCAATTAAATCTCCAGTCTCGTTCCTATCCCTATAACATACAAGGTCCTTATGTTTTAAAACCATATTGCTTGGTTTATAATGTAAATTCTAGAGAAAGCAGCATGGATTCCACCCTTCCCTTGATCACTTTGAATAGACCCAGAGCAATTAATTCTTGATTGATGATGATGATGATGATGATGATGATATGGGTCAAATGACCAGTCCTATTACCACCTTCACTGCCTGGACCTGGCTATGGTTGCTATGGTTACTGAAAGGCTTGTGCCACCAAGCAAGCTTCCAATGGCGGGCAGCCTGGAGGAGGAAACTGGCAGCCAGCAGGTCTGAGGTAGGGAGAAGGTCAATTAACTGACTTGGCTGGCTCCAACACTGAGAGCCTGGTGCTGACTCAATTTTCCCGCAAGCTTGAGTCAGACTTCCCCTGGCTGGTGGCCACCTTGGTTATGGTCTGGCAAGGGTTAGGCTTCTTGGGTCTCAGCAGGTACCAACCAGGCCCTGGCAGCCACTATCATATTCAGTTCTAGGGAGAAAGGGAAGAGAGGAGGAAGGATGAACCAGTCAACCAGTATCATGGACCAAATGAGTTCAATGTGGCACCCGATAGGACACAGACAGGCATCAGGCAACAGGAGAGGATGACATAGACACTTGTTCCTGTCCACATGATGCCAGGGGACTACACTCAACTATGGGCATAGGAGCAAAAGAAAAGTAAGGAAAACTAAGAGAGGGGCACGCTGGAGGGAACCCCAAAAAGAATTTAAATAATGGTGAATTTTGACTCATGAAAAGCTGAAACAATGAGGAATACAGTGGAAGTTGGGATTGGGGTCAAAGGACCTCAGTTTGAATCCCAGCTTGGCCATTTGCTTCCTGACCTTTAAGTTGCTGCTTCTTTAAAATGAGACCTTGACCCTGATGAGGGGTTCTGAACTTTCTTTGGGTCATGGACCCCCTGGGCATTCTGGTAAAGCCTAGGGACCCCTTCTCAGGTTAATGTGTCTCAATGCATAAAATAAAATACATAGGATTACAAGGGAAGTCCATTATACTGAAATACAGTTAGTCAATAAGTTAACAAACATTTATTAAGTGTTTATTAGATGCTAAGCATAGCTGGTCTTCCATTGGTATAACCAACCATTCAGAAGAGCAGAGTGCATTTTCTGTGTGAGATCAGGAGTAGAAGGATGCTGGAACATGGTGGAGAAAGTCAGGAGTGGAGCCCAAAGAGGAAATCAAAATATTAAAGTTTTCGAAACATTTTTTAAGTTTTTTAAGTTTATGCACACCAGCTTAAGAATCCCTGTAATCATCTCCTGCTCTAAATTTATGGTCTCATCCTTCTGTTTCTGAGTGAGATTTTTAAATGTCCTTCAAAAGTTATATGGTAAACAACATGAGCTTTCTCTCTATGATGCATAGAACAAAAGAAAAGTGTTACACTCCAGCTGGAAAGATTTAGGTTCACTGTAAGGAAGAGCTTTCTGGCAGTAATGTATGATTGGCATTGGAACAGGGAGTAGGAGGAGGTTGTGGCATCTTCTTCTCTAGAGGTGATGATCCACCTGGATACATTAGGTGAGATTAAGCCCAGAGGCCAAGGATGGACTACATTCAAATTAATTCAACACATATTTATTATACTTGTTGTGGGAAAAGGTATTATTTATTGAAGTACAGAACTTGGAATCCAAAGGACTGTAGCTAGTTTGCTCATTTTATATGGGAAAACATTGGAACTCAGAAAGAAAAAAGGACTTGCCCACAGACACACAGACAGTAAGTATTAGAGCCGGGGTTTAAACACGGTCCTTCTAGCTCTCAATTCTACAGTTCCAGGATTTATTGACTTTCAAGTCCCAGTTAGGCTTCTTATGGCATCACCTTGGACAAATCACTTTCCTGCCTCTCCTCATCTCAAAAATAAAAGTTTGTAAGAAATGATTCCCAAGGTCCCCTCCAGTTTTAACACTCTGTGGTTCTGCTGGGGGCTAGGAGAGACACAAAGATCAATAGCATTGTCCTGGTCCTTTCCATGACCTAGGCAGCTAGAGAGCACTGGGCCTGGAGTTTGGAATACCTGAGTTCAAATTCAGCCTCAGGCATTTACTATCGGTGTGATCTTGGATATGCCTCCCTGTGCCTCAGTTTCCTCAACTGGAATAAAATAAAATACTGTGTATAATAGCACTTACCTTCCAGGATTGTTGGGAAGATCAAAAGAGATAGTATTGTAAAGTACTTAGCATAGTGTCTGGCACACAGTAGACTTATTCCATTCCACTTATAAAGTTCTCTTGCAGTTTCAGGATTATGCATTGGGTGGCCCTACTCCAGGACTCCAGTGTCAGCCCCTAATTCTCTATGAAGTCCTCGGGACCATGTACCCTAAGTGATCCAATGAAATGAGCAATCTGACAAGAAGTTACAACATTCAGAAGCCCCTGCCCTGGGATTTGGAGAGGCAGGAAACCAGGAAACACACGAGTATCTCTTACAGACATTTGGGCAGTGGCGGATGCTGGAAGCAGTGGTCAGACAGATGAGCTTGGCCTCCTGTCTCTTCTCACAACCTTTAGGGTGAATGTAACTTCTCTACAGTAAAATGTAGGTAGAGTTCTCTGCCAGAGGTCCATGGAAAAGGCTTCAAGTACTATCCTTGACCCAGATGAGAGGCATAAGGTGATTGTGTTCATGCCTGAGCTCATCAACCTTCTTCCTCACCTTTCTTAGGGCTCATTCCCAAGAAACCAGAGGGGTTTGGGAAACAAAGAGCAAAAGGAAACTGCAAGTAATCACAAATGATATTTAAAGGGTTAAAGTTTTGTCATGATCTTTTCATATATCTCACTTCATCTTTATAACAATGCTGTATAGTCAGTGCTGTATAAACATTAAGCATTTTTCTTCCCATTTTGTAGATGGTGAAACCAGAGCCCAAAAAAATTAGATGACTTCTCTGTGGTAATATAGCTAGTAAATGTCTGAGGCAATGTTTTAACCCAGGTTCTTCCAAATTTCTGCGAGCAATCTACTATAATAGCATTCCGGTTCTTTCAATCTTCTGCCCCATTCTTATGGGACAGTCAACACTGCCCCAAAGATGTAGACTCAGGAGAACATGTTGTGAAATCCCAGCCCTGGTGTCTCAGTGAGACTAACTATATATTGCAACAAGATGGCACTTTATATATAGCCACCTGGCAAGAATTACGGCATCAGTCTACCTAGGAACAAATCTCTGTAAGATGCAGAGCTTGGGTGATGAAATCTGACACTGCTCATGACAAGAGTGAGAGCTGCTAGGACAGTGGAAATAATTAATACTGATTGATCTTTCTAGAAGTCTGCAGTGAAAGTATGAGAGAATAGAAGAACTGAAGCAATGATTTTTAGCATAAGGGAGACTTAAATATGACTTGAACAAGAAGGGAAGAGAGTCCAATATATAGGGAAAGGTTAAAAATTAGAGAAAGAAAGAAACAGAAAAAAGTCCCAGAAACAATGGGAAAGAGTAGAGTCAAGGGCACCAGAGAAGACGTTAGCCTTGGCATGGAGGAGGACTGCCTCATCCTTGGAAACCAGTGGAAAGAAAGTAGAAGTGAGGAAGGAACCCCTATGTACAAAAATATTTATAGCAGCTCTTTTTGTGGTGGTCAAGAACTGGATATGGAGGGGATGTCCATCAATTGGGGAAATGACTGAAGAAGTTGTGGTATATGAATGTAATGAAATATATTGTGCTATAAAAAATGACGAACCCTCAGACTTCAGAAAAACCTGAAAAGACTTACATGAACTGATGCTGAGTGAGATGAGCAGACCCACAAGAACACTGTGCACGGTTAACACCCACAGTGTGTGAGGACTGTTCCTGATAGACTTAGTCCTTCACAGCAATGCAAAGACCTAAAACATTCCCAAAGGAATCTTGAGGCAAAATGCCATCCACATCCAGAATAAGAACTATGAAATCGGAACAGAGAATAAATCAGACTATTTTCTCATGTTATGTTTTGTTTTAGTTTGGTTTTTCTCATGGTTTCTCCCAATCACTTTAATTCTTCTATGCAACATAACTAATGTGAAAATGTGTTTAATAAGAAAGTATGTGTAGAACCCCTATAAGATTGTATGCCATCCTAGAGAGAGAGGGGAGGAGGGAGAAGGAGAAAATTAGGAACTTATGGAAGTTATTGTTGAACACTGAAAACAACTAAATTAATTATTAACAAAAAAAATTTTTAAAGAAATGGGTAAGGGCCTAGGATAGAGTTTCATAACCTTTTTTTTTTGTTGTTGTTTCATGGACCTCTTTTACAGTCAGGTGAAGGCTGTGGACCCCTTCTTGGCCACATTTTTAATACATACAATAAAATACTCAACTATACTGAAATATAGCTACCAAAATTTAAAAAAAAGTTCATGAGTCCTAGATTAAGAACCCCTGACATTGAAGGATTTTAAATTTTGGAGGAGGGACAAAGTAAGCCCTGAAGTTTCTCAATGATAGTCACTGATTGAGAGAAATAAATTGGAGGCTTGAGGAAAGTAGAAAAGATTTGGAATAGTTACTATAGGGAATATGAAAGAAAGTTCATAAAAAGGAATGAAAGGATTGCCATGAAGTGGTGATGGCTTAGTCAAAATTATCTAGAATGAGTTTTTAGTGGAAGATGTGTTTAATGCACTCCTCTAGTAAACTCTCAGAAAATTAAAGCTGGGAATAGAGAAGGCATATAGTGGTTGTGCCCAAGGCTGAGAATGAGGACAAAAAGCCAATGAGTTTGAGAGTAAATCCTAAGTGCGCTGTTGAAATGCTTGAAAGGTCAAGACTGTTAATGAAAAGAAGTAACGCCAGACAGAATAGGGCCGATGAATTGAGAGAAGGGAAAAAGATTAAGAACTTAGAGCTTAGCACCAGAGAGGAGATTTTCAGAGTCTGAGATTTGAAAATGAAGCAGCTCCAGGTGGTCGAGTGACTGAGGCAGAGTGGAGATGGATATCATGTGAATGAAGGAGTCCGAACCAAGAGATTCCCCAAAAACAATGATTCTCTTTTCAGCCACAGAATATTTGAATCCTAAAAAACAAAATGTTCATTTATTTTTCTCTCAGCTTCTTTTCTAAATCTTATTTTAAATTTATATCCATTGTTTCTACATCATCTTCATTTCCAAATATATTGCTTCCAGTTCCAGTACTCATCAAGCCATCCCTTGTAACAAAAAAAAATTAAGAATGGGTGGGGGGAGAGCAGGTCAGCAAAATCAAGTGACGGTAACAAAGTCTGACAGTGTATATACAATAGGACTATTGTACATATCCATAGTCCCCCACCTCTACAAAGAGGAGAGAGGGTTAAAGTTCTCAAATCTTCTCCCTGGCTAAATTTGATCATTAAAATTACCCAATGTTCCATTTCATCTTTGTTCTGGTTCTTTTCATTGACATTGTTGTAATCAGTGTGTATATTGTTTTTCTTGCTCTTCGCTCTATATCACTTGGAGGGGCAGCTAGGTGGTGCAGTCGATGGAGCACCAGTGCAGGAGTTAGGAGGACCTGAATTCAAATCTCAGCTCAGACACGATGCTGTGTGACCTTGGGCAAGTCACTTAACCCCAAATGCCTCATCCTGGGTCATCTCCAGTCATCCTGATGAATATCTGGTCACTGGATTCAGATGGCTCCGAAGGAGAAGTGAGGCTGATGACCTGCACAGCCCTCCCTCACTCAAAACAAAGTCAAGTGCAAGTCATGTCTTTATTTCTCTGATGGCATGGTCTTCTTCGGCAATGAAGGACAAACACACACACACACACATACACACATATATCACATGGACTTCTTAGGAATTCTCTGAATTCCTCATAGTTGTTATTTCTTTGGATGAAGTGACATGGAATGGATTTGCGAGGGTTGTACGGTTGAGCACTCTCTTTTGGTAGGACTCTACCTAAACCACCCAAGGCATATAGTTGGTGTGTCCTATACTTAAGAGACCTTCAGGAGACCTTCAGGGATTTGGATATAATAGTTTCCTGTTCCTTTTCATTTTCTTCTTCCAATCCCTGGGGTTATCAGAAAGTCTATGTCTATCCTAAATATTTCTAGCCATAATTTTAACTCATTTCCTCATTTATTGTTGTTCACTTTTTCAGTTGTATTTGAAACTTTTGATC
Source organism: Potorous gilbertii (assembly GCA_028658325.1). NCBI lineage: Eukaryota > Metazoa > Chordata > Mammalia > Diprotodontia > Potoroidae > Potorous > Potorous gilbertii. The sequence goes on along the minus strand of CM053772.1, from coordinate 73,668,391 downwards.
CCATTTTGGAACTTTCTTTGCAAAGATATTGGAATGGTTTGCTATTTTCTTCTCCAGAAAATCCATTTTATCAGGCAATCAGAGGTTAAGTGATTTGCCCAGGATCCCACAGCTAGTAAGTATCTGAAGCTGGATTTGAGCTCAGCTCTTCCTAACTCCAGGCTCAGCGCTCTATCTACTGGCTGCCTCTGTGCCAGGCACTGTACTAAGCACTAGAGAAGGGAAAGGGAATAGGTATTTATACCTAATATACCTAATATAACTCCTAATATGTGCCAGCCACTGTTGCTAAGCACTTTTTACAGATTTGATCCTTTTACCTCATTTGATCCTTACAACAAACCTTTGAGGTAAGTGCTACTATTATCCCTATTTTACAGTTGGGGAAACTGAGGCAAAGAGTGATTAAGTGACTTGCTCAGGATCACACAGAAAGCATAGGAAGCTAGATTTTAATCCCAGCTTTCTTGAGTCCAGACCCAGGGCTCTATTTCCTGTACCACCAGTGGCCTCCAAGGGATAAAAAGAAAAATAAAAGACAGTCCCTTTAAGGAACTCGCAATATAAAGGGAGAGATAGCATGTAAATAACTGTGTGCAAACAAGTCATATACAAAATAAATTGGAAATAATTAACAGGTAAAATGAACATTAGGAGATAACACCACAGCTGTGCTTTGAAGGAAGCCTATCTCTACAAGGTAGAGGTGAGGAAAAAGTACATTCCAAACATGGGGATCACATGTACAAAGGCAGAGAGGTAGGGGATAGTAGGGGGAAAACTAATCAGCCACTATCATCGAAATGGAGAGAAGAAGGAGGAGACAGAAAAGAAGAAGAAAGAATGAGAAGGAGGAGGAGAAGAAGAAAAGAAGAAAGGAAGGAAAAGGAGGAGAAGAAAAAAGGAGAAGAAGAAATAAAACTAGAAAGGTTAGTGGAATCCAGACAGCAAAGGCTATTAAATGACAGTCCAATGATTTTGTGTCTTATCCTCAAGGAAGCAACTGAAGATTTTTGAGTAGGCAAGTAACAGTCAAATCTGTGTTTCAGGACTCAGTTTATGGGTTATATGGAGAATGGAGCAGAGATCCTGGCAGCAGGGAAATCAGTTAGGAAGCTCCTGACTGTTCAGTTGTCCAGGTGAGAGGTGATAGGATCCTGAACTAGGCTCACTAAAAAATCTAAAAGAAATGGAATTGTAGCTAGAGATTATAATTACAGTTACTACTATTGCTTTCACTAATATCATATTATTGTAGCATTTTTTAAAGCACTTTATATACCTACTTTAGAGATACTAGGTGGAACAATAGATAGAGCACGAGGTCTGGAATCGGGAAAATCTGAGTTCGAATCCGGCCACAGACATTGTGCATGACCCGGGGCAAGTCCCTTCCCACTCTGTCTGCCTCACTATTCTCATGAGTAAAATAGAGTTAAGAATAGTATCTACTTCCTGGGGTTGTTGTGAGGGTCCAATGAGATAGCAGTTATCAAGTACATGTGTTCAATGACAGGCATGTGGTAAATACTATATAAAAGTTCATTAGAACAATTACTATGAGGGTGTCTAGGTGGTGCAGTGGATGGAGTGCCAGATCTGGACTCAGACTCATGATGGCTGTATGACCTTGCACAAGTCACTTACTCTGCCTCAGTTTCCTCATCTGTAAAATGACTGGAAAAGGAAATGGCAAACCACTCCAATATCTCTGCCAGGAAAACTCCAAACTGGGTTAGGAAGAGTCAGACGCTGCTGAAAACAGCTGAAGAACAAGAAGAAAGTATTATTATTATTTTAATTGTCTTATTATATTATTTTATCTTATTATATAAGCAATTCAACCTACCTACCCATTACATGCACCGGAGATCACATACACAGATAAACATTAATGCAACCATATCCACAGTCTTTTCCTTTCAAAGGTAAAAAAAAATGCCATTGTGAAAAACTAAGCTGATATGGCATTTTGGAAGTTGAAAGTTACAGCAAATGTCAAGTAATAAAAGGGGAAAATATGACTCTTCACTTTTTTTTCCAAAAGTCTCATATACAACACATCATTTTAATCCCCTCCAGGTTTCCTCATCTTAAGATCCCTAGGCATTCTCTAACTGTGCTTTATTTGCCTTGGGGTAAGGGGGTTGATAGGAAAGAGAAAACATCTGTACAAAGGAAATGAAATGTTCAATGTTCGAAGAGTTCACTTCACAAGAGAGGCAATTATTACAAACTTAGGGAAATGTCAAATATAAATACCTAGCAATTTAGCTTGTCAGTAGGATGGGGATGTATTACTAAAGCCCTAATTAAAATGGGTTAGAATATTTAAAAAATAAAGGTTTTGGTATATAGAAATTTCAGCTCAACACACTAAACTAATTCCATCTGTGGTTCAACAGAAACTGGTAATCGTGGCAAAAAAATATATACTCCCTTTAACTTACAAAAGCCCCTTTACTCTGAGGAACCTATGAGATTTCATTCATATCTTCTTATTCCTTTGGTACCTTTCTAGGAGGTAGGTGGAGGAGAGAGAGTTTGATTAACACCTTCTAGACGGGTCTTTACAAAAGAGCTTTGCTTTACAAAGGGGCAGGTAGGTGGTACAGTGCCAGGAAGACCTGAGTTCAAATCTAATCACAGGCACCTGCTAGCTATGTGACCCTGGGCAAGTCACTATCCTATTTACCTCAGTTTCCTCATCTATAAAATGATCTGGAGAAGGAAATGGCAAATCACACCAGTATCTTTGCTAAGAAAACTACAAATGGGATCACAAAGAGTCAGACATGACTAAAACAAGTTAACAACATCAAATCTTTAAAGGGCTATTTAAATGCTGCTACTGTTGGGTGCCATATAAATGCTGCTGTGTTGCAATCTCCATTCCAGTAAAAGTGGCCAATTAGATTTTGCCCATAGATGTCATTCCATCTCCCACCTCTTTACCTTTGTACAAGTGGTCCATCATACTTGAAATGTTCTCCTCACCTCCACAATTAAGAAAACCTAAGAAACTAAGCTGTCCGTCCAAGTTATCAAGGGAAGTTTAGGGAATAAGGTCTAAGCTGTCCTAAGAAACTAAGCTGTCCATTCAAGTTATCAAGGGAAGTTTAGGGAATAAGGTCTAAGCTGTCCTAAGAAACTAAGCTGTCCGTCCAAGTTATCAAGGGACGTTTAGGGAATAAGGTCCTTGTCCTATACTTCGAGTCATTCATTTTCTATTAATGATTACATCTCAACCCATGACATAAAGTTTATGTAAGCTGTCTAGAAGGTAGAATGTAATATGTTTTAAGTAAAGACCACACTCAACAACAACAGATGGAGGTGAGACCTCCTTCCTTGTTTATGAGAGGTGAGGGGCCATGGGTATGGAATGTCATATATCTGTATTCTCAAATGTAGTCACTGTCAGTCAGTTTTAACTGTTTTTCTTTGTCACAAAGGGGAGGCTCATTGGACATGCATGGGGGATGAGGTGGGGAGGGAGTAGGGGATATCCTGAAATTAAATGCTACTGAAATAATGTAACAATAGTAGTAACAAAAACAACTGGCACTTATATAGCACTATCAGATTTGCGAAGTACTTTACAAATATTTCTCATTACATTCTCATTATATTTCTCTGATTATAATAGAATTTAATATAATAACAAAAACCATCAATGAAGCTTTTTTCAATGAAAGAAAATAAATGATTGTGGGAAGGAGCAGGAGTGCCACATTTTAACTGACAAGAAATTCCAATCCTGCTATCTGGGAGGTGATAGTTCCACTGTATACTGTCTTCATCTGATATCTGTATACCATCTTCTGTATACTATCTTCATCTGATTCCATTTAAAGTATTATGTTCAGTTCTTGGCACCATGATTGAAGAAAGGCATTGATAAGGTAGAGAGTGCCCAAGACAGGACAACCAAAACGATGAAGGACCTTGTGCCTATGTCATATGAAGATTAGTTAAAGGAACTAGGCATGTTTAACCTAGAGACAAGAAGACTCAGCGGGATGTGTTAGCTGTCTTCCATTATTTGAAAAGCCATAATGGGAAGAAGGGACAGGCATTCCATCGCCCAGAGAGGGCAGAACCTGGAGCAATAGATGAAAGTTGAAAAGAAGCAAATTTTGTTTCATGTCAAAGGAATCTTTTCTGACCATTAGAGCTGTTCAGAAGTAGAATGGTCTGCCTGAAGAGTTTCTCCCTCTTCAGAATCTTTGAGCAGAGACTTTTGTCAGGTTTCCTTTCATATATAGGTTGGACTAGATGGCCACTTATATCCCTTCTGATTCTCAAATTCTGGGATCAACTGACTATCATTCATATAGGTCATTATGTTTCAACATCATGATTTGATTGGTAGTATATAAAAAGGCTAAGTTATAGTGGGCTTTGGCTACACCTGTTGGCTTGCCTGGTGGATTCCTCATCTGCTCAGATGGAAGCTGGATTTCATCCCCCTAAGGCATCTATGAAAGTAACGTACAATCCACAGTATCCTGCTAATGTTGAAACTCCATAATCCAAATAAGACTCACATTGCCTGTTCATGCCAGGGAACCCTAACACTCTGACTCCAAGAAGCTAAGTCAGATTCTGGGCCAGATGGGGCCTTTTTCAGATACCCTTTATGCCTTTACCAACCATGATGCCCAATGACGCATAACTTGAGGGCCTTCATCCCCCCTATGTGAATGATACCATTACCCTCAGACTCACAAAGAAGCATGGTTACTGGTGGAGGTCACCTTTTGAGACTTTCATTTCCCAAAGCTGATCTTGATTTTAATTAAAGATCTCTAATGATTTGGAAAGGCTGAGTAGTTCTCCCTATGTCTCCCTTTCTCCTGCACACACATGTGTGCATGTACGTAATCATCCACACCTGAACATACCTGCACAATCTTAACTAAATAGTTGCTACCTCAGCCTCCTCTTTTTCCCTCCCCTATTTTACTTAGTTCCTCCCTTACATCATTTCTTATCTCTGCCATTAGAGTGCCAAATTGTTCAGTCTTCAGTACAAAGCCTGGAGTCTTTGAAGGAGAAACTTGATTAATCTTGAATATAAATAATAAACCTCATTACCAGGTTGGTCACTGTGTAATGAAAATTTTCAGGTTGAGCAACTCTTAGAGACTATCTACTTAGTCGTGGAGGAGTTGCAATCTGTGTCGGTGGAGGGAGCACTAATCCCAATGAAATTAGAATCTTTGAAGTGTAAATAATGAAGGACAATTCGTGAAAATGGTAAGAGATAGAAGTTCCTTATTTTGTCCAGCCCCTAGGACTCAGGTATATACATAAGAAGGGGAACTTAGTTCCTAGTGGGAAGTATGGGATTAAGATTTTAGGATCCTAGACCCAGAAGAGACTAGATAGCTAGATAGTACTGGCTATCTAGTACAAGCTCTTCATTGTATAGATAATTTAATAAATACTTCATTCATTCAGAAATTAGGTCAAGGAAGTGAGTTGTCCAAGGTTATACAGAGCATAAGAAATTGAGCTGGTATCCAAACTTAGGTCTTGTAATTCCCATCTTACTACACTTTCCATGCTCTTTCCATCACAGGTCTGTGTATGCATCTTGGCCATATATCTAAACTATATTTCTTCCAAAATAGCACTTTTCAGTTTCAAAGACCTACGCCTTTTTTTCTAACATCTTTGTTAATGATTTAGAGCAAGGGTTCTACCTTGGAGATCACAGTCCTCTAAGGGGTCTCATGGATACATTTCAAGGGATCTGTGAACTTAGATGGGAAAAAAATTACTTCTATTTCCGTTAACTTGGAACTGAAATTTAGCATTTCCATTCTTTTAATTATGAATTTTTAAAAAGATGTCATTCTGAGAAGGGATAGGTTTTACTGGTCTGCTAAAGGAACCCAAAACCCAAGAAAGGTTAAGGATCCCTGAATTAGAGCAATATACTTTACCCCTTTGTATGGTCTTTTGGGAAATTTCTTGCTAACTTAAGATTTATAAGGCAAGATGACTCTGATTGATAACAAACCAATATGTTAAAACTACCCCAACGGCAAGGGCATAACTGAGGATTCTCAGGATCTAGATCTCTCACCTTTATGGGAAATAGTTCTGAAGAAGAAGGTAGCACAATCCTTTAATATGGTGGAGGGGTGCCCTGGCCTGTCACGTAGGAGACTGGGGTTTTTCTCCCCAATGAGAAGGTCTTTTCTCCTCATTTTGAGGCTGCTATGTGGGCAGTGTTGTAACTTCCTTCAAACTCACTTTCCTCATCTGTAAAATGGGGATAATATCATTTAACTCGCAGAATTGTTGTGGGGATCAAATGCATTAGCATATATAACATGATTTGCAAACCTCAAAGCACTATATAAATACTGGCTATTATTAATTATTGTTATTATAGCCGGCATTTATATAGCATTTATAGCATATAAGTACTTATGCAAACAAAGATTTACAAAGTGCTTCACAAACCTTAAAGTGCTATATAAATTCTGGCTACTATTATGCACTATATAAATGCTGTTTTTATTAATCATGAAGATTTATTCATATTCATAATTAATATGTGTTGCTATTAATAATTAATAGCCACATTTACATAGAACAAAATAGTAGATAACATTTATATTGTATTGTAAGGTTTACAAAAAGGCTCTTTGACTAATACAAATGCTTTCCCCACCTCCAGATGATCATAGGGTTCCTTTAGCCCAAGAACTCTGTTCTTTCTAGGGGTCAAAGTCAGCCAGAGACTACAAGGATTGTGTATCCTCATCACTAAGTATAGTACCTGGCACATAGTAGGTGTTTAATAAATACTGGCTCACTAAGGATCATGGGATGGTAAATTTAGAGCTGGAAGGGGAAAGGGACCTTCGATGTCATCAACTCCAACACCCTCATTTTCCAGATGGAGTCATTAAAGCCAAGAAATATTAAACAACAGATAGCAAGTAGCAGAGCCAAGACTTGAATCAGGTCTTCTAATCTATACTGTTCTTTCCACTACACCATCCGCTCAATAAAAGACCTCAAGAAGCCTGAGAGGTTTGTGGCAACACAATTCCTGACTCCATAATAGTCTGCTTGGGCTCCCCTTGGTAATTTGATCACAATGCCCTTAGGCTGTTGGTTCTGTCTTGCCTCTAACCCTTTCCTGCCTCCAAACTACCTGAGTTTGGTTTCCTCCATTCCTTGTCACCACCATAAGGATTCTGATTTTGTCACAGCCTCTGCTGCTAGAACTTTCTATTATTCCATTCAACAGCAGAAGAAGGAGGGGAGGAAACAAGAAAATAGGTTGAGGATTACGGGTCCACTGGGTAACATAGAAAGTAGGAAGCCTACTCCAAATGCCTGGTGTCATCACTTCCTGGTTTTGGGTCAATAAGGAAGGATAGTTCCTTGAACTTCAAAGTTCAAAGATTTTGATTTATCAATTTTTCAGATGAGAGGCCCCTTGGAAATCATTTCCAAAAGTTCTTCAGCTGATCTATGAACTTGCTTTTTTGTTTAATGTTTTGATAATTATATTTCACTATAATTGGTTCCCTTTGTAAACTTGCGCATTTTATTTTAGACATTGAAAAACATTCTTCTGGGTAGATTTCATCAGATTGCCCAAGGGGTCTATGACATAAAAAAGGGGAAGACCTAGTCCAACTATGAATGGAATATAAATTCCTCAATCGATCAATATTTAAGTGCATACTATGTGCCAGGCACTGTGCTAAGTGCAGATGACAATGTTATTGCTGTTGTGAGGCTCAGATACGTAAAGTGACTTCTTAACAGGCACATAATTTGCCAAAGATGATACATCACTAAACATTTTCTTCTCATCATCACTCCCAAAGGCAGAAGTTTTCCCAGGTCCAAAATTTGTCCAGCAAGCCCTTCTCACCAGCGTACACCATTGCTACCTTTCCTGAAAGGCTGAGTCAGCCAGATCTGTCTCCAACATGTTTTATTCCAATGGGAAATCTGGAACCAAGGAAACTTGGGAAAAATGGATGGAAGCAATGAGTAATAGCAGGAGGAAAAAAAGAGCTTGCTGGGGGTCCTCCAAGGGAAAGAAAAAAATGGTTTTGTTTCTTCTAGTTATGACACAACCTTTTTTTTTGCATTGTTGGAGAAGAGACTGAGAGCATCTGTTGTGCAAAAATGTTACTGCTCTTAGTGCTTGCCAAATTCCAAACACGCATCTCGGGTGCTAGATCAACTTGGCAGGAGAAAAGGGCTTTCTCAGATACTCCCTGAGGACTGAACTTGCCATAATGATGAACTACATTAAGGATCAACTACTATAGAAGTCAACCATCAGTCAATAAGCATTTATTAAGCACTTCCTTTTGCCCAGGTACAGTGCTAAGCATTTGAGATATTAAAAAAATGTAAAATGGTCACTATAAGAATATTACATTCTAGTTGAGACACCAAGCAAATAATTAGATACATACAAGATATGTTCTGAGTAGATGAAAGACAGTATCAGAAGGGAAGACACTAGCAGCTGGGAGAGAAGGGACAATGGGAAAAAAAATCTCCTGGAAAAGGTAGAACTTGAGTTAGGTCTTAAAGGAAGCCAGAGAAGCCAAGGTGAGGAGAGAAAGAGATGGATTATTCCAGGCATGGGTAGAGCCAGGACAGGGGAAGTTATCTTGGGGAAATAGGCCAGGCTCTACTGAATCACTGATTATTAAGACATCTGCAACTACCTTCAACACACAGACCATGTATTTTACCTCTTTTGGAATATTTACCACCCCATTCCTCAAATCCCCCATCTACAATGGCCAGAACAATGATATGAATCAGTAGTTATTTAATAAATGCTTGTTGGGTAAGTGATATGCATTTATTATTTGGGTCCCAGTTTTGTCACTGTGTAACTCTGGGCAATTTGCCCCTCTAAAAAAAAGAGGGCGTTGGATTGGATGACCTCTAAGATCCCTTCTAACTCTAAATCAAAGAACCTGCATTTCCAAACCATGCACTCACATTGTCCTTGAATTCACCATTGTACATGCCCCCCATTCACACACAATTTCATTATTGCATTCTTTCACATACTTGGACTGGCACCGCTTTTCTTATCAAGTAAACCAGGTGCCGACTCTCCATGCTCAGGCATGAGTGCACACGCACACACACATACACACATTATTTCTTTACTCCATCACTTAGATATTGTCTTAGACTCATCTTGCATTGTTAATTAACTCCCATGTTGTTTTTTATACGTCTTGTCACTCCACCTAGATCGGAAATTGTTGGTTAGCAAGCCCATTTTGGATACAAACGCTTAAAAGCAATGTCATTTCTCATAAGATTACAGACTGAGAAACCAAACGGACCTTGGAAGTCAGCAAGTCCAACACCCTCTTTCTATAGATGAGGAAACTAAAGCCCAAATACATTCAATGATTTGCCCAGGGCCACACAGCTAAGAAGGGGGGAATTTGAATGTCAATATTCTTGGTCCCAATGGAACATTCTATCCATTATTCCATTCTAGCTCACAGAATGAAGATTTTCCAAACTTTCTTACAAAAGTAAACACATGCACATGAAAAAGATGGTTGCTTGTTTTTTTTTTAATTCTTTTGCAAGCAACCTATTAGCAAGTACAAATCAGTGGAAGTATATCTTACTTTAAGCATATGTCAGTTTATGAAAATTCAGACTTGAGAAAAGAGCAAATTAAAAGGCACTGCTATTTCATATACAAAACCAATCTTCACACTAGGAACTTTTAATTGATTAATACAATAAGAATAGGAACAGTGATTGAATCTGCTATTATATAGGTATAGAGCACTCCCAGGTGAGAAACCCTCCTCTAACAAATATAGGTTGACACCTTCATGGCAACTTAGAGTCTTGGGGAGATGCCAGAGTACTGAGAGGTTAAGTGAATTTCCCTTGATCACACAGCCAGTATGTGTGAGAAGTAGGACTTAAACCTAGGTCTTCTTGACTTAAGAGACCAGCTCTCTCTATATATACTACCCCCAGACTGCCTCTCATTGTAAAATATTTCTATAAAGCAAAATTTTATTTACCCTTGTTGAGGTCTGGGGTGTTGGGGACCCTGAAATACGGACAGTCCAGGTCCTGCTCAAATGAATTGGACGCAAGCCTTGTTAAAGCCAAAGAAAAACAAAATTTATTAAAGATTTGTCATGCTGGGTTGACTCTTAAGGAGCCTAAGCATTTGTAATGCTTGTATTCACAAGTGGGCCAGATAGAATCTCAGCTAGACAGAATCTGAGCTGGATTGAATCTGAGTGCCTTCATAGAGGCAAGATGGAACTTAAATACCTAAAAGACTGAAGGAAGCATCCAGGTGTTTCCAGGTAATCTCAGGGTCCTAGAGATGGTTATAGATCAAACCCAGGGAGGATCCTGATGGGAGTGGCTGGTAATAGGATCAAAGGGAGGAATATCAAAAGAATGCTAAATAGAAGATAGGGAGTATCTGACCTGGGAGAAATGGAAGGGGAATCCAAGAAGCGCCCCCAAGGCCAGACTTTCCGGGAGCCCTTCGGACAAATGTGACAAAAGTCCTCCTGATCCAAGAGGAAAAGGTCTTGGCTTGGACTTGTACCCCATCCCCCTCACCCCTCCCCAAAATGTCAGTGTATACACATTCTTTAAGAGTGACAATATTAGCCAACATTTAGATAGCACCTACCATGTTTCAGGCGCTGTGTTAACCCCTTTACAGATATTATTTCATTTGATTTGATCCTTGCCACAACCCTGCAAGGTAGGTGCTATGATTAACCTCATTTTATAGATGATGTTAAGTGACTTGCCCAGGGTCACACAGCCAAGTGTCTGAAGCTAGATTTGAATTCATTTCTTCCTATCTCCCAGCTCTCTGTCCACTACACCAACCAGCTGCAAGCACTGGGGAAGATTTGGCTCAAGAGGTAGATGTGCCCCCACTCAAACTTTAGGGCTTCAACTGATTCCAAATGATCTCAAATCCCAAACCCCAAAAGGTCTAGCTCAATTTTCATACTGGCCTCGTGGAGGGTTGTTTTTATTTAAGTGTTGGACTAATGCCAGATCATCATATATTTTACTCAATTTATTTTCATAGCCTTGCAAGCAGTTAGTTTTTGCAGCAACACTGTTCCTGCACACACTGTGAACTCAAACCCTTGAATTATCCCTAATCATGTGGGTAAAATTCTATCAGCTCCAATGAAAGCTGTTGGTAATTTGATTGCCATCTTATTCTGCATGCAAGTAAGATATAAACCTTTTAGAGCAATGATCAAGGCAAATCAAGAGGGACAAGGTAAGAGCCCAGAGCCAGTCAACCTATAATGTGATTTGGGCACTTAACTTTCCACCACTTCAAAACAATTTTCCATAGCATTTTGAGTGCGTGAGAGGGGAAAAATAGGCCTCTCAAAACCAGTTGTGTCACAGACCTTCAACATGAGCCAGAACTAGTGTGGTTACATTGTGGAGACAAATGGCTAAGTATGTTCTCATATTGTGTTAAGAGGATTGCTCTATGTGGAGATTTCACAGTGTCCCCTGGGCATTCAGGGGGTAAGTGTATCCTTATTGAAGTCAAAAGAGTTTGTCTTACATATTCAAGACTTTAAGGATTGCAAAGAACTTTACAAATATTTTCTCCTTTTGAACTTACAGATGAGGAAACTGAAGTAACTTTCTAGCCATGGTAAAAATCAGATGTTTTTACAGGAATCCAAAACTTGGGGATATTTATATGACCTCTATGGGCTAGCTGAGTTAAAGTATTTTTTTTAAAAAAATTGAGTAAACTAAATGTACTTATCAGTCGCCCTGGGGTTACTAGCTCTCTGCACCCATCTTTTTGGTCTGTAGGATGGTCTGTACAACCCATCTCCTGAGAGAAATGGTGAATTCAATACCCAAAAAGAAACATACATCTTTAGATAGGACCACTAGATGAATTCTTTTTTGTTTAACTAGGCGTAGTCATTCCAAGGATTTTTTTTTATGATTTTAAAGGATGAGAGAACATGTGGCCATGGTAATACCCAAAAGGTGAGCTACTGAAATATTTGTGAATGCACAGGAGAGAAGGAGGTTTATAAGGAAACATGACAAGCTGAACAATTTGAAAGTAATATGGAATTATTATCTTGGGTTGTTTTCTTTTCAAAAGAGAGCCGGATGAAATAGAGATTTGTGCCTTCATATACAACCCCCTTTTGGTGTTATGGTAGGCATATGGAAATGGACTTTTTTGGTGTTTATGCTCAGAATTATAAAAAAATATATAACTGCCTGGTCCCAGAAGAAAAAAAGAACATGAAAATATACTTCTCCTTCTTATTGATGGGAGGTTGAAGAATAGAGTGGGAAGGGACTCTGAGTGGTAGACTGCATATCAAGTCAAATTTGGTTTATATCTTGATTAGTTTTGCTGAACTGTTGTTTCCTCACACCCCTTTATTTTTTTTGTTATAAACGATCCCTTTGGAAGGGGGAGAAAAGGGAAATATACTGGGAAATGTAAGAGGTATAAAAATAAAATACATCAATAAAAATCTTCAAAAGAAGATATCTTTTTAGTCCAACTTTCCCATTTCAGAGAGGAGAAAACTGGGGCCCCAAAAGATAAATTAAGAGTGAACTATTTCCAAAGAATCTATAGATAGAGCCTCTGAGTAAGGGAGCCCATGACTAAAGAAACTGATACAAAACTAGAATGTGAAATGAACGTGAAAATCATGTTCTTAGAACCCTAAATCTAGAATTCCCAATCAGAAATCAAGGAATAAATCAATAAACATTTATTAAGCACCTACTATGTGTCAAGTACTCTGCTAAGTGATGGGAATACCAAAAGAGGTAAAAGACTTTCCCTTTCCTTAAGGAACTCTGTCTAATGGAGGAGAAAAGTCTCCAGTCAATGTCCATGCCTCCTACCAGGACCAAGTTAAATGGTGGTTGTCCATACATTGGTAAAGTATGCATTCCCCATTTAAATAAATCTGGGCTTTTGTCTCCACTTTGCTGTGATTGCCACTGCATAAACCCATGAGATGCGGGCTTGGGAAGTGATATTAACCAAAAAGTCATGTGGGCTTCTAAACAAAGTTAATTTCTCTTCTCTCTGCAGCTAACATCCTGACTGTGATCATCCTGTCCCAGCTGGTGGCTCGTAGACAGAAGTCATCCTATAACTATCTCTTAGCCCTGGCTGCGGCTGACATCCTGGCTCTCTTTTTCATTGTCTTTGTAGATTTTTTGCTGGAAGATTTTATCTTAAACAAACAGATGCCTCATGTCCCAGACAAAATCATAGAAGTTCTGGAATTTTCTTCCATTCACACTTCCATTTGGATTACTGTCCCATTAACGATTGACAGGTATATTGCGGTCTGCCATCCACTCAAATATCACACCGTCTCCTATCCAGCTCGCACTCGGAAAGTCATCATAAGTGTCTACATTACCTGCTTTCTGACCAGCATCCCCTATTACTGGTGGCCCAATATATGGATTGAAGATTATATCAGCACCTCTATGCACCATGTCCTCATCTGGGTTCACTGCTTCACCGTGTATCTAGTGCCCTGCTCTATTTTTTTCATCTTAAATTCTATCATTGTGTACAAGCTTAGGCGAAAAAGCAATTTCCGGCTCCGCGGCTGCTCCACAGGGAAAACCACAGCCATCCTGTTCACCATCACTTCCATTTTTGCCACACTTTGGGCCCCCAGGATCATAATGATCCTGTACCACCTTTACGTGTCACCTGTCCACAATAGCTGGCTGGTGCACATCGTATCAGACATTGCCAATATGCTGGCCCTGTTGAACACTGCCATCAACTTCTTCCTGTATTGTTTTATCAGCAAGAGATTCCGTACCATGGCGGCTGGAACGCTCAAAGCTTTCTTTAAGTGTCAAAAGCAGCCTGTCCAGTTCTATACTAACCATAACTTCTCAATAACAAGTAGTCCCTGGATTTCACCAGCCAATTCCCACTGTATCAAAATGCTGGTTTATCAATATGATAAAAATGGGAAGCCTATAAAAGTATCCCCATGACCAGGTTGCTATAGCCACTTCTGCTCCATTTAATGGGGCTTTAAGATCTTCCCATTATACTTGCTGAAACTTCTCTTCTCAAGAGTGGTAACCAGATTTCATGTCTCCGTAGCTGGAAAGACTATCAAACTGGTAGAATGAACGCATATTAGGCTGGTAGCAAAGGAAAAGAAGCATAATTTTGTTTGGGGTTTTTTTTTGGTAAGTCATGTTCAGAGCCAAACTCCCTGCCAGTTTGATACCTCTATGGAGGGCAAGAGTACTCTACTTTTGGATCTGTATGGATTAGTGGCATAAAAAATAGGATATAGTCAAGTCTCATTACACTATGTGATCACTGGGAATAACTCATTCTTTTCAATATATGTAAGACCCAATAGTGCTTAATCGATACGACATTCAATGAGCCTAGGTAATCTCTTCATCATGCCATTCCTAACTCCTAAAATTGAATGTTTCTGCATTTTTCAAGGTGTTTGCATTTTGTGCACTTACTGAAAAAGGGGTTTTGACTTGACATATCCCACTCGTCAGTTGCTGGTGCTAAAGACGACACTTTGAGAAATAGAAGCGTCTTTACCTGTCCTTCTCATTCCTGATAGGTTCTCTTGGAAAAAGCTCTGGAACAAAATACTTTCTGTTCATATATCCTGGGCAACCAAGAAGCATCCCTACAAACTAACATTATGTATAAATTTTTTTCGTCTTATCCAAGACAAAGGATCTTCTGAAAAGAAAAGGAAGATTTCTTGAGCCCAAAACAACAACAGTAGCAAATTATTGCCATTAGTTTTCATTAGATTTCCCAGAGGCTCATGAGCTTGGGAAAATATACGTAGACATAGCAATCAAATGTTTTTCATCTAAAAGACTTGTTATGTTATTGTTTTTTCAAAAATCCAAATAAACCTTTTAAGCGTAGAATTTCAAACTTGCTCTTTATGGAAGCCATGTAGCAATGAAAACAAGATCAACAGTTCTTTTGGTATGGACATTCTCTGATTTGCTTTTTTTGAGGTGAGGTAAAACATGGGCCAAATATTTGGGGTTCAGTTATGAGAGTTCTCCAAATTTTAGACATGGACAAAATCAACTCTCCCCAACAATTCATATGTACAATTAGCTTTCCCAAATAGTTTCCCAGACAGAAGCTGTTAACATAACAGGGAAGCATGCCTGCATCTCCATATTGGACTCCTATTGGCCAGTAGGGTTAGTTCTGATTTACAGCTGGACTATTATAATGGTAATAACTTATTTCCTTCCATACTCCCAACAAGCACAAATACAGTGTCAATGAATCAGGTTTTCCATATAATATCCTGCAAACATATACATATGCATATACACATACACACCCAAATGATTTGAGTTCATATGCATCCAGTTCTCCATTTCAAAGAAGGAAATCCATTCAAGAAATTCCTCTTTCAATAGCTCACCACTCTCTGACTGAAGTTATAGGGCTGCAAATCATCTTGTTTTAGAAGAATTTCAAGTAGATCCTTCCAAAATGACTCTGAAAATTCAAAATGGAATGCTTTTATTACAGCCTTTTTTTGATTGAAAATCTATTAAGATTCTCACTATAACAAATTACCTTAGTGATCAATTTAAATTCATTTGGGTCCCAAAGTTGAGTGTGTGTGAACAGGATTTGCAATAAATGACTGGAAAAAAGACCACTCTATTGCAGTTAGTCATGATTCCCCTGAGCAGCCCAAATTCCAAGGAGTGGCTATATTTTAGTGTTTAAGTCTTCACAGACCTACCTGTTCCCTATTAACCCCTTAAATGAGTGCTTTCTTGTGAATTTATATTTACCAAAGTGTATTAACACATAATAGGTCTATTTATTTTTTAAATGCTTAGTCACAAGGAATGCTAGTTTAAGTTTTATGTGAATGAGTTCAAGTGCAATATCTATAAAGATTGATTCATTTTTGTGAATGTATTTATCATGGAAGATAATATTTATATGAATTTCATTGTTCTATACTAATCACATATAAACTTGAATGTTGAGGTTTGTTAGGCTGTTTGTTTTTTTAGGACGGAGCATAAAGAATGTTTTCCATGTGCTCCAATTTATTACTTTTCTTAACAATAGAGATTCTACTGACTAATGATGTCATTGATTTTTCTTTGGATTATATTTTATATTTTGATAAATAATGTTTAAAAGGGATCTGATTTTCTGAAGTCATTCAATTGAGTTCTTACTCTCTTCTGGTTCGAATTCACGTGAATGTCTTTATGTGTCTCTTGAACAATTTCATTATGTATCTCTTATATGCATCTCTTGAACAATTTTGCTTCAGAGAAATTGAGGGCTTTAACTTATTATTAATGGTTAAAAAATAAATAAGGATAATAAATACTCTGAAGACCTTTAGTTCAGACCAGTTTGGGAAACAAAGCCTTGACTAAGGAAATCTGCCACATTGGAGCCACTGTCCATGATATGGAAGGTGTGGTGTAACTTTTGGTCTGTGAGGCTTCTTGGAAAGACTGCTAATGAACCAAACTCTTGCTGTATGATTTGAACTTCCTGTTGAGCATACAGTAAAGTTAAGCAAGCACATACTGTATTTTCATTGAACCACTTGGAAACTAGAATGTCTTAGAGGGGCAAGGAATAGAAGAGAGAGGAGGAAAGAGAAGATGATAAAGAAAAATCAATTTACAGGAGAATTGAATGCCTATTACAGTAACATGTACTTGGGAAAAAGTGACTTAGTTTTGAGGGGCCAGTTGGGAATGTCTGAAGTGACTAAGTAAATTAAATTGAATTTTAGGTGTTCCAGGTTTAAGAATGAGAAGGATATTTAAATTGTAAATGTTCATATTTTCTTAAGTAGATACTATATTGTGTTTGGAAAACTTGTTTGTATGAATAATAAATTCAAATCTGGTGCATTCTTTGTTTTTTCATGTTTATAGCTATTGAGAGTGTTCATGTAAGCAAGCGAAAGGCTAAAATGATAAACCTGAATTTTGTATTTTACCTATTCAATTCAATAGACATCTATTATTAATTTATTACATCCAATGTACTATACAAGGGGCACTTAATGCAGTACCTGACACAAAATGATGTTTAATAAATGCTTCTTGACTGACTGGGAATACAAAGACAAAACTGAAAAGTCATGGAGAAGGTAGGATATAGTAGAAAGAGAACTGGATTCAGATTCAGAAGACCTGGGTTCAAATCCCAGCTCCACCACTTGCTATCTGTGTGACATTGGGAAACTCCTTTTAGCCTAAATTTTGCCCTCCTCTGAAATGAGGGAGTTTAACTAGTGAACCTCTAAAATCCCTTCCACCTCCAGATCTATGATAATTCCCTGCCTTCAAGGAACTTACATTCTACTTGAGGGATGCAGCGAGTGCACATATAAGCAAATTTAAAGGAATATCAGGAGGAAGTGAGTCCTGTCTCACCTCATGCATTGCACTAGTTTTATGTAAAGGAAGTATGAGTATCACCCACCCTGTGACCAAAAGATATATTTTTGTTCCTTCAGAATAGATTTGAAGGAAAGAGATACCATTCTTCCTATAAGCATAGAAAATAAAATCGGCCAATTCTATAACTGAGAAATCTATTATTTCTCTATTAATAAATTCTCCTGTGTGTATAAAGTCATACATTAGTATAATGGTTATGATACAACAATGCACTATAGTTATAATGATGCAAGAATTATGTAGTGGAAGTTGCTTTGTAATTCAAATCCTCATCATCCTACTTACTTCCCATGTGACTTTGGGCAATCTTTTCTTCCTTGCAACGTCAGTTTTTTACGTATAAAAGAGTTTGCACTAGATGGTCTCTAATGCCTCTTATAATTCTAAGTCATATAATAGCCCTGAGACCGCAAAATTCTCAATCACCGAAAAGAGATAGAATTATGTACAGTGTAGGTAGTAGTTTTAGTGCTTAATATATTTTATGATCTTCTAATCTTTCAATTTTAGGTGGTACATATATGAGACCTAGGATCACATTCCATTAACTACAATACTGGATGAACTAGGATGACCCATTACCTGACCATGCTAGAGAATGGAACATTGTGCCCAGAAATCCTCGCTACTTAGCCTTTAGGTTTCTCATTGTTCCACTCAAATGGCCATTCATACTGACAATCATATACCTAGTCTCAATCTATTTCTACATCAACTTGGGAATAAAAACTACAATACAAATTTGTAGAAGAAAATTACTAAATGGTTGTGTTATAACTTCAAAGCAAAGATCATGCATTTGTGTTTAGCCTTCTAATTTTCCTACCAACCCAGGGAGGCAGGATAAAAGGCAGTTTATGGAAGCCAAACTGTTAAATAATAATCCTTTTATTAGTGCACTCAGCTAAATGTGATGGCTCAGCCATTATGGCAGTATGCAATTAATCCCTTGTATTTGCCAGACACAACAAGGTAGTTAGGAGGCTTGTGTCTACTGGGATAAATAGACACTGTGAATTTCCTGGGTTTATTGGAAGGATGTGTCATTGTCATGCCAGGAAAGAAACAGGAAAGAAATTCTCTGATTAAAAGGAGGAGAATAAAACTACAGGAGACACAAACTCATTATCACCATTCTGAAATTAGTTACCATGTCAATGGAGAGTACCCTAAAGAATGGTCATTTAATATTCTCCATGATATAATATTCTCCATGAATATGAGACATGAAGAAATGGGCTTAAATGATAGCATCTAGGGATCAAAGTTAGATCTACTTTTATACTTTAAAAGAGTCATGATCTCAATAGTATAGATATTCTCTTTACTGATGAAGATGGCAACTTGTATGCTTCATAACCTGACATACTAGAATAACAACAACCAAAAACCTCTTACCTGAGATCCAGCTTTCTGAAGATGAGCTTCACCACTCTTAGAAAGACTGGTCCTACATTAAAAAGTAGACAACACCTTCACCAGTAGAGCTATAACTGGCAATTCTCATACCCATGACAAGTACTATCAAAAGCACCTGGCATGAATGGGATAAATGACATTTTCTATTAATGTTTTAAGATAAATTTTGAGGGAGAAAAGAAGCCTTGAACATATGGGAGGTTGAGATCATAGTGTGTTCCATGGATAGAGGAGGAGGGATAGACAAAAACCCAAGGACAATTCAAGATCCATGCTGGGTAGTAGAGGCCACTACTGAAGAATTGAGCAAGGTTGGGTCCAAGAGGAACCCAACCTTCATGAAGCCACAGTTACTGCTATACTCCAATGAGGTGTCAGAATGGGACATCAATGAAGGAGGATAGTTATGATGAAGAAAAAGATCACCACTGACATTTACTAAACATTTGGATTGATTCCCATGGGAAGATGAGGTATGTCCTTCTTCAGAGAATTTTTTTTTATTATATGGGTTCTTATTTCTGTGGCATAACTTCCTTTTAGTTCTATTTGAAGACAAATTAACTAAGTAACATCTCAAATTTCCTTTCCTCACTGGTATTCTAGAATTACTTATGACAGTTTAATAGTGTCTCGTTTTCCCCAATCTCTTAACCTATTGGTCCAGTGCTCTTAGAAAGCTAAGTCTCAGAGATATAATAATGGTATTCTTGATCACCAGGTCAGTACTTAGGGTATGTCAACAACGTTTGATAAGTAGAATAACCAAATCCTCTAATTCATGGTAGGTCATAATCTTTATCTTCATATTCCTTGATCCTATACTGTAAGGCTATCAGATAAAAGCCCCCAAGAATAGACAGAAGTTTAGGTGACTGTAGCTAAAATGATACAGATCTAATTTTCAGGACAGCAATACATAAATAGCCTTTCCAGTATTCCCCATCTGCTCTTCAGTGTTGGCTTCCAGCAGTTGTCCAGCACCTACTCCTTAAAATAGCTTTAACTTATTACACTTTTGCTTTAGTTCTCTTGAGTAAACAGACTTCTGTTTCTGTCCATGGTTCTGAAATCATCTTAGAGTCTTTTAGTTTTGTTAATTTCATAGCTGTGACTCATTTTCGGTGAAAATCCAAATTTATACAAATGCATACACACATGCACACACAAATGAATTAGTGAGCATTAGCTGTTTTTACAAAATGATTACTGATTTCATAATACTTTTTTATAGTGAGCTTCATTTTAGAAGTAAGCCTTGTCAGTGTACTTAAAATATCCAGCAAATTCAATTCAACCAACATTTATCTAATTGAATTTGTAGAATATTGATTTAATTTATTAAAATTTGGTTTAGGAAAGGGGACTGGACTGAGAGTCAGGCGATCTTACCTCTTGTCCTAATTCTACTAATAAATTATTGTATGGCCTTCAGGATGACACATTACAATCCATGCAGTAGGTAATTGCAGCCAGAGCTATAAAGGAAACCAGGTTTGCCTTGACAAACTATGAAAAGCTTTGAAATGTAGTAAAGGGTCCCAGCATAACAGTTGAGAAGTACTATTCTGAAGTATAGTATTCATAGTTATATGGACCAGGTTAGGATTTTAGCCATCTTCACTCACTGTTAACAATGAAAGTATCTGTATATATCAGAAGACAAAAATGATTTTAAAAGTACATCAATAGCTACACCATTTAGAAAATTGACCAGCTACAAATTGAACAGTAACTGAGAAGTGGACAAACTGTATGAATAGAGAAACTTGGGTCAGTGAAGTTTAGTATGATCTGGAGGAGCTGGTAACTGCCTTTTTTACAATCTGAAGAATCATATAAAAGTTAATATTAAGATCATTTATAAAGAGCAATAGAATGCATCTGGAAACTGATGAGAGTCATCATGGTACAGTGGTGAAAGTGCTGGATTTTGAGTAATAGGACCTGGGTTTACATCTTAGCTCTGTAAACCTTGATCACTTAGCCTCTCTCTCCATCTCATTATGTGCACAATAAAGTTGTTGGACAAGATGGACTCTATAATCCTTGTTAGCTCTAAATCTGTGATCTTAAAACCTCTCTGGTTCTATTTCTTCATTTGCAAAGTGAGGAGGTTGGACTAGATGATTTCTTACATACCTTCCAACTCTAAAATCCTACAAATATATATACAATTTATCCATTGTGAAAAAAATGTCTACACCTTTAAGATGTCTTGATTCAAATCAAGATTTTTCTAGTTCTTGAAGCAGTGTTTATCAGTAAATTGGATACCTTTGATAATATTTGCTCTTTTAAGTTAGCAAGTAAAGTTCATACAAAATACCCAACTAATTCAGAATGTAGCACTTCAGGGGCTGAGATTATGTTTATCTTTAAAAAGAGAACTTACTAAAGAAGTTACATAAATAAGAATGCAGAAGGAAATTAATCACATATGGATAAACTGTTTTGAATTATTTTTAAAGAATTAATCTAGCTAAAATGAATATCTTATTACAAATTATTCTGGCCTACTTTTTTAGATCAGGGATTTGTGGAACCCTTGATGTGGCCACAATTTGTTGGACATCTTAAAAGAAATTCAATTTATTTTTCAAATATTTTGTAATTTAGATATTTCACTAATCCAGGGTGACCTTCCCATAATGAATCCAAATTGGTGATATTCTGCTATATATTTCTCACTGTCATGCCCTTATTCTTTCCTTCTCAATAACTAGGAATTCTCCAAATATGGTTCACTGATTCTCTCAAACCACCCAGAGACAGGCAGGATGTGTTGTCACTAAAACTACAGAACAGGCAATGAAAGGTCCTGTTGATCCTTTCTAGACACATCACTAAGATCATTGTCTTCCAGCAGAGACTACTTGAAATCCCTCAACCACACAGAGTGGTGCCCTGGTGGGCACTTCCCAGATTATTAGTGGGAACATAGTTACTTTTTAGGACAGTTATTCCCAGTTCCAAGTTGATAATACCCCAGGCTGTTTTTGATTATCTTAAACAGTGTCGTACAACTCTCAAAAGTTCAAAAAAACATTTGAGTTGACTTTAATTAAATATGCATGTGTACCATTTGATACATACTTTACAAAAATAAAATAACTTCAAAGTGACACAAGTCCCAAAAATTGGGTGGGAACTACTGCCCTGGGGACATTCAGTCTAATTATTAGCAACAGCTCCCAAAAGAAATTATGCTTCTGACATACACTATTGGCCTTTGTCCAAGTCAGTTCCACATGATAATACAGAATTCAAAACCATGTTGTGCAGTGCCTTGGACTAAGGTCCAGAAGTTAACCTTAACAAATATTTATTAAGTGCTTAATTGTGCCAAGCCCTGTGCTAAACACTGGTAATACAAATAAAGGTAAAACCACGCCCTTTTCACATTCTAATGGGCCTGGGAAAGACCATATGTCCATAAATAAGCATATACAAGATTCATACAGAATAGATGAAAAGTAGTCTTAGAGGGGGAAGGCTCTAACTGTTCAAGGGACTGGTAATTCCTCCTGACAAAGTAGAAGGTATTATTTGACACGGTATGTTTTGAAAAGCTGGAACCCCTTCCAGGAGTAGGAAAGTCACTGCCAGGAGGAAATGACTTGGCCATGAAATGTTTCAGCAGTTTCCACCTTCAAGACAGCATAAATACTGAAATAGTCAGGAGAGAAGGGAGCAGTACATGTCATTCATTCCCTGTGCCTCACTGGAATATGGCCAAACATTAAGGATTAGTAGTAAAAGAGAAAAACCATAAATCTTTGTACTCTCCATTCTCTATACCTAATGCCATGAAATATGCTATGCCATGGCACATAATTCTTTTCTACCAAACAGCTTTCCTCTAACACTTCAACACTGCAAACCACTTCAAGAGTCAGCATGTAGAGATGGGAAGCTATATCGAATCAATTACTAATTCCCTTAGGACAGTGATCACTTATTTAAGTGGTGACGAGAAAGTGGAATCAATTTTTGTGGTCTGTGAGGGGACTGGTCCTCATCATGTCAAGTGTAACTCCAGGATTCTTAAAGAAAACCATGGATATATGTGTTCCTTGGCTAGAGAGAATTTAATTAATTTTAAAAAAATAACCTGTTTAAACATCTGACTTCTAAAAGACAAAGATTAAAATCATCACAAATGACTCAACACTGACAAGTCAATTCATCTTTAGGTCATGAGATGTTATGGTTGTTCAGCTACATACCTACCTTCTTCCAAAGTCCCATTATCCTCTGTCTTAGTTATACTGGCCATAAAGTGTAGCTCCTTTTCCGTCACCTTCCTGAATAAACCAAATTTGAAAACATGGTTCAGGAACCATGTCACTCTACCCTCAATGATTCAGTATGTAGCATCCTGCTTCAATATCCAAAGAAAACTCAGCTGGGTCATGTTACACAGAATTAAGGATCCAAAATCACCCCAACAACCTGTAAACCAATCCAGATACTCCACTCTTTCTTTTATTTTTAAAGATCTTCAGAAAAGATGGTCCCATAATCAGCAGACTAAACCTCCTTTACTATCAGGATATTCTTCCTTACATCTAATCTAAAATCCCCTGTATAGAATATCATCCCATTTGTTTTTATTCTTTCCTTGGGGTTGAAATGCCTCTGGCTAACATCCTCTGTTTCAAAGTCATCTTTATCAGAATCTTGGGAAGTAGGGAGATAGGCACACAGAGTTAGGACCTTAGCTTTTGATGTCAAGGGGTTGGCACTAATTGAAAAATATAATATGAAGCCATGAATTATCCCATTAAGAGTGACTAGCAATTTTTCTATCTCTTCTGGCAAAGAAGGTAAAAAAAACGGTGTTTAACTCAGAGCCAGTGAGATGAGACAATATAATATATTAGGAAGAAGAGTGGCATGAGGGAAAAATTAAAAATTTAATTTAATTTAAAAATGAATGTTAGAGGTTGTTTATACATGCAACTGAGAAATAAGATATATAGGCAATGGGGTATAAAAATCCATCGTACTCTACAGGAAAATAGAAGGGAGGGCAGATTGAAGGAAAGGGCAATTAAAATACATGCTGGCCTGGGGCGAGAGGAAGGGGGAGATGCAGAGAAAATTTGAAATTCAAAATTTTGTGGAAGTGAATGTTGAAAAGTAAAAATAAATAAATTTATGTGAAAAAAGAAATGTGGGGCAAATAGAACGCTAGATCTAGAGTCAGAGGACCAAGAAACCAGAGTCTGAAGCCCAGCTTTTCTTACTAGCTACACAAGACATTAAACCTTTCTGACCTCCAATTTGCTGATGTATAAAGTGAGACTGTTGAATAAAAGTCCATTGTAGCTCTACATCCTACAAATGAGGCATTAGTAGGAACATCCTGTCAATGAATATCCTTGGGTCTTGGAAAAATATCTAATAAGGAGCATGCATCACTTTCCCCAAGAAACCTTTGGCCATAGAACCAATAGTTAACTGTCTTGACTTGAGATTGTTTAGTTATGCTCAGAGGCAAGGAACTGGCCTTGATTACCCTTGGAGGTCTCCTGATGGATAACTCTATAAAAATGTCGAGACAGTGGAGAGGGAAAGAGGGACTAAGTACTAAAGAGGCTTAGGGACTAACACTTGTCTATGACTGAGCTGATGGTGATTCAAGTTGAAATTGAGAGGCCATGTGAGAACTTTAGTGAAGCAATGTCTGCAGGAGCAGGCACCAAATTACTTGGCTGTCGTTATTCCCTTCACTTTCATCAGCCTTAAGCTTAGACACAAGGATACTGTAGCTCAATGAACTAAAAGTCTACCTACTATCTTTGATTTTTGCCTGTTGATTTGTAATGGGAAGAACATTCACTCTAAGGGGTCCGAGTGAGACCTTGTGCTAACAGGACTTTTCCTCTATGTAGCATTATTGGATCTCATTTTTCTTCCTGGAGTTTGGGGATATGTTTTAAAAAAAGTTGTGTGGCTACAGAGCCTCTCTATAGCCATTTAAGGTAAAGCCATTTTCACTTCAGAAGAGGATATTAGGAGTCCATAACGTATTTGCAAATTTCAAAGAATCTTAGGCACTTTCTTCATTTTCCTAGCCCCCAAATACAATTTTATTTCTTTCTTTCAAGTAATCACTTCTCCATGGGTTAACAACTAACTCTACAACCCTGCCTTGTTTCATAAGCTTGTTATGAGTATAAGGGGATCCAGATATGATCAAAATTAAGAAGAAAACCACCAGTTTAAATAGATAGAGTACCTTTATATAGAACACTCCAGTGTCTTGGGACAAATTCCAAGGAAAGGCATTACTCTACGGCTTTGGGAATAATTAAGATGGTCCATTGTCCCTTACATAAAGAAGAAATTTTCAGGCTTATGTGGAACTCTTCACTAAGCCCAGGGAAAATCAGAGGCCTGAAAGCTAGATGAGGGTGGAGAAATTTTCTTTGGAGAACCTTCTAATTCTCACCGATTTGGAGAAGATGCCAGGGGAAAGAGGAAAGAGAGAGGAAGTGGTGCTAGACAAGAAATAACTAAGAAGAGCCTTATCCAAGGTCCCCATCTTGATCTTTTCCAGCCTGGGTAGAGCCTGGGGTTCAGTACCACTACTATCCTAACCAGAACAACAGGAGTTCTTAGCACAAGAGATATGACTATACAGGAGGAAAAAATGGTCCAAAGACTGCTGCCTCCTATCAGAATTAAAGAAGCAAGTGTCTATTGGTGAAACCAGCTTGGGTTATTCCTGGTGACCTCTTAAGAGTAGAGAACCTCTCTACTCGTCTCCACCATTATCAACTTCCTGCTTTTATTCATCCCAACAGGCAACAAGGCAGAAAAGGTGAAAGTCACTAGTATTCCACCCCCTACAGATCTAGACCGAGTGGCTAGCATTTTAAAATGTTATCTCTTTATGCAGCTTTTTGGATTTCTTATATATTTGAAACATTAAAACCATATAGCTATCAAAGTTTTGTTGATGTTTGGTTGTTTCAGTTGTGTCCAACTCTTTGTGACCCCATTTGGGGTTTTCTTGGCAAAATACCACATTAGTTTGCCATTTCCTTCTCCAGTTTATTTTACAGAGGCACAAACCAAGCCAACAAAGAGAAGTGACCTGCCCAGCATCATAGGTAGTAAGAGTCTGAAGCCAGGTTTGAACTCAGGAAGATAAGATTTCCTGGCATGGCATTCTATCCACTGTGACACCTAGATCTATTTTCTGAATTTACATGGGGAGATTGGAAAGCAGAGGAAGAAAATTCAGAATGAGAAAAATATAAATTAGTGGAAGTTTATAAGCACAATTTGGATTTTGACATTTACAAACTATCTGGGGGTTCCTATCCACACATTTACTAGAGATGTGAGTTTATTAGTTTGTCACATTAACTGTCCAGACAGAGAGAGAATTGTCTGTGAGAAGATACCTCTAGTAAACTTGAGTTGGTACAGTATGACCACAGAAATGAATGAGTGATCCTCAGCATGCAGGTAATTTTTTCCTTTCCTTTGGAAGGCAATACATACCAGTCTGGAAAGGAAAGTCACACTCAAGGAAGATGATCCTTTCTTTTCATTAAGTGGATCCTTCAGTTTTCAGGGAAAATAGATGATCTCCAGGCATTTACCTCCAACATTACCATTTCTGTAGTTCTGTTTGGTGAATCAAAAGGCATAACCTAAACTTTCTACTTGGATTTATCTTGATGAATGAATTTTGTCTTTCATTTCTTAAATATTATAAATGTAAGATGACATAGCTTGTTTGGAAAATTTTCAATCAGTAGAGGATATTTTCCTATTTGGATTTCCCTCCAAACAATAATGTATATATATTAATATCAGACTAGAAAGATCCGTGATTTCGTTAGCATAGGGAATTCCAAGATGATGAAGGTTTCTCTACCGATGCCACTGCATTCTCCCTAATTAATTGTCTTAGAAAGTTGCCTAGAGCACTAGGAGGTTAAGTGACTTGCTACTGTTAAGTGACACAGCCAGTATGTGCCAGAAGCAGGACCTGAACCCAGATTTTAGTGAATTCAAGGACAACTTTCTATCCTTTCATACTTCCTGCACTGAGAGAGAGAGAGAGAGAAAGAGAGAGAGAGAGAGAGAGAGAGAGAGAGAGAGAGAGAGAGAGAGAGAAACCTACACTATATGCAACATTCAATATATGTCTCCAGTATCTGCAGATATGTATATATATATATATATATATATATATATATATATATATATATATATGTATGTATATGAAGAGAAAGAGAAGGAGGTAAGAGGAAAGAGAGAGAGAGAGAGAGAGACAGAGAGAGAAAGACAGAGACAGAGAGAGAAAGAGAGAGAGAGACTAGAAATTCAGAGTCCAAAATTTTTCTTCCACATTACTCACAAGAAAGACTTAGGACTTGTGAGAAGCTTATGATAGGAATCATGAAGAATAATGGGTAACCAGGCGGCACAGTTGGGATGAACTGAGCTAGAATCCTGGCTTATCTAGCTGAGTGAATCTGGGCAAGTTATTTAATTAGTTTCCTCATCTATAAAATGACAATAATTATGTCACAGGCTTATAGTAAAGATCTTTGTATGTATGTAAAGTGAACCATGTGAATATTAGTCATAGTTATTATGAGAAGTAGTGGATGGCTTATGATTCTTGAATCACTGAAAGGAGGACTCCTGTTGAAGTATAAATTGATTTATTAAGAGAATTACAGGATTTGGAACTGGGAGGAGACTTAGAGGTTAAGGTTGGACTTAAGTCGAACCTCTCATTTTATAGATGAGGAAGGATAGACTGAGCACAAGGTCACAGATGGTAGGCAGAAGAGCTGGGGTGCTGATCCATATCCTCTGTAGGATGGTAACGTCTTAAAGTTAGAGTCAGTCTCACTTTTGTATTTGCATTCCCCAGTACCTACCACAGTGTGTGCAATATACTAAGTGCTTAATAAATGTTTTTCTGCTTGGTGGTTCATCCTTACTTCAAATCTAGGACTCTTTGAGCTACAACATACCAATCCTCAACCTTTTAAGGACTATGAGAGATTACCTGGGGTTCTTTGAATATGAATTTAGACAGAATGAAGAGTTAAATAACCTTCAGATATTTTGCAACCTATATATTTGGACATTTTTAGAGATCACATTCATTTTCATTGCACAGAACTTAAGAGATAAAAGGGCTCCAGTCTAGTCCAACCAATAGTTGAAAAGAATTCTCACCATCACATGTACCACAAGTAGTCATCCAGACTCTACTTGAAGACTTAAGAGAAAGGGAGGAATCTCATTCCATTCTTAGACATCCCTATTTAATAGGATTTCCTGACCACAAGCCTAAATTTTTTCTCTTTATCACTTCTGTTCATGGCTCATAGTTCTTCTCTCTGAGACTAAGTAGAAAAAGACCAATCCATCTGCCCTCTCACAGACTTTCAGAAACACAGTTATCATGACCCTGAGTCCTCCAGATTAAACATCCCCAATTTCTTCAATGCATTCAATTATGGCATGGTATCCTGGCCATCCTCTTCTGTCTGCTCTCCAGGCTCTCAGTAGCCTGTTTAAGCTATGGTGTTCCAAATTAAACATAGTACCCCATATGTAGTATAGCAAGGGCAAAATACATTGGAATAATCACATCCTTATTCCTGAAAGCTGTGCTTTTCTTCACATAGCCCAAGATCACTTTTTGGTCTGTCATACAATGGTCTAGACACATATTGAGTTTGTAATCCACTAAAACCTCCAGGCCTTTTTCAGCCAAACTACTATCTAACCATGTTTCCTTTATCTTGACTTTGTGAATTTGACTTTTGGAAACTATGTAAAACTTCACATTTATCCCTAGAGAATTTCATTCTTAATAGATTTGGCTTAATGTTCTCACCCATCAAAATCTTTTTTAGTTCCTGATTTCACCCGGGGTATTAGCTTTACCTCTAAACTTTAAGAAATATGAAATTCTTATAAGCATAAGATCTCTGCCTTTATCTAAGTCATTGTCACGAAAATATTTGGTAGCATGAGTCAAAGCATGGATTCATAAGATACTGTACTGGAGATCTTCTTCCAAGTTAACACCAAACCATTAATAGCTTCTCTTTGAGCCTGGCCATTCAACCAGTCCTGAATCCATCTAATTGTATTGCCATCTCTTCCTGTCTCTCCATCTTTTCCCATAAGATACTTCATTAAATGCTTTGCTAAAAATCTATGTAGAGTATATCTAGTACATTCCCTTGTTCTATTCCTTTCAAAATAAGGAAACGGGTATAGTCTGTCATGACCTATTCTTAATAAAGTCCCTGCTTCCTTTTCCCAGATCTTCATTTATCTGTTATTTAACAGTCCGTTCTAAAACTTTTCCTAGGAATCCAAGTCCAGCTCATGTGCCAGTAGGTTTCACACTCCATCTTTTTACCTTTTTTTAAATTGGGTTAACACTACCCTTCTCTAATCCTGTGATACTGCTGCTACTTTATGTGATCCTGCAAATACCACTAACAGTGGCTTGCCAGTCACATCTGTCAGTCTTTTCTGGAGATGAATTTTCTGAAGTTCATCTGGGTCAAGTGACTTAAATTCATCAAGGCCAAATAGGTTTTCTCTTATTATCTTCCAGGAAACAGACCACCCAGAGAGATGGTTCCACTGTAATGAGAAGGTACATCCCTGTATTTACATGGTGAGCTACATCTAGTATATAGCCCACCCATCCCCAGGTGGATGTGGATATCCAATGCAGGACTTCCTACCCACAAGCTTCTCTCCCCAGGCCCATTTCTTTGGTATCCTATCAACTACAACAGTTGTCAGGGAGTAGATCATCCAGAAGGAGAGTCTCACCATATTGAAAGGGTATTGAGATAACGAAGAAAGAGGCGATTCACACCAACATGGTAGCAAATAGGCTTTATTCAAAGAGACTTACATACAAGGCCAGTGCTGGACAGCAGCAGGATAGTGGTAGATCTCTGCACCGCACTCAGACCTAGTCACATTTTATATATGGAAAAAACAAAGAAGCCTTGGTGCCAAAAAATGGCCCATGCTCTCATGGGTGGTTATGTAACTATGATACCCAGATGTAGACCATACTGAGGTCACATCCTTGTGTTCCCCATTGCTTATCTTGAGCATTGACTCTCCATTAGCTATTCTAGTTCTGTCATTTATAGAGCAATAACAGAATGGGGAAAAGAATAGATCAAGGGAATGTACTAGATACCATTCTCCTAGGTAGAGAAAACAGGAGCAAAGTAAAAATTGAGCAGCTCTGCCTCCTCTAATCATCTGTTTATCATTGTCCCATATACTCCAAGTATTTGTTTCTCCTTTTTCTGAGCATCTTCTTTTCTCAGTATAGCTTGAAAAATCATTTTTCTTATCCTGAGACTCTTTCAATGCTCTCAATTCATTCTGAGTTTTAGCACTCCTTACATTATTTTTACAGTCTGCACCATCTCTTATATCCATCCTCTACTTTCTTTACTTTTTTTAAAATCTAAGTTGATTGTCAAGTCCCCAGTGTCACATAGATCCCTCCAGACAATTTTCCTCCTCATTGAAAGTGTTTCCCTTTATGTCACTCAAATTTCCCTTTTACAAGTTAACCATGCTCCTAAGTTGATTTCTCCAATCTGAAGGATCTTAACTATCCTTACTTTGAGTCCTTTTAAATCAACTATACCTTGCTCTGCCTGATTACTTCCGATTATTCCTCCCTTCAGTTTCTATTATTTCCACCCCAGCAACCAATTCTTCCCTCTTAGTAAGAATCAGGTCCAATATAGAATGTCCCCTTTTTGGTTCATCCACATTTTAAAAGATGAAATTATAATTTTTTTAAAAAAGTAAAGAAGTTTTTAGTTGCTCTGCTTTTGACAGAGAGCTGCAGCAGATGTGTAGATATCAAGCCTTCCTTCACTAGCACATCATGCCTCTGTGGCAGGTTTGTGATCTATTTCCCAAATTCATTTACTTCCTCTTTTTTCCCTAAGTTATCTATATTTCCTCAATTCAGAAGGCAGGTTTGTCTCATGATAAATTCACTTGTGTTTCTTCCCACATTGAGCTCTATGCTCTCTATAACATTTTCCAAAACTGCCTCTGATTTCCTTAAAACTTCTTAATACATACTACCCTATACCTCACATTAATTATATTATTTCTTTTGAATAAAGTATACCCATCCCAGATACAAGTTCATCATGAGATTCATTCCATCCAGTCTTAGTGACACTTATAAGGTCAAAGTTGACCATTCCTCTTTCATATTTCCTGAACTTCGGGCATTTGTATATAGAATATGAGGCTTTTGGTTTTGCTACTAGATTCTTTCTTAGATTTTGCCTCTGTTAGTTTCTCGGCACATTATTCTTCCTTCACCATAGATACACTCTATTTTATCTATCTTGCTCAATATACATAGGCAGTATTTTTTTTCTTTGTCTGAGATCAGGATTGCTATCCCTGCTTTCCTTTTTTTTTCAACTTCAGCTGAAGCATAATAGATTCTTTACTCTGTGTTTCTCTCTGCTTCAAGTGTGATTCTTATAAACAATACATTGCAGCATTCTGATTTTTGATTCACTCTGTTATCTGCTTCCATTTTATGGGAGAGTTCTTCCCATTCACATTCACAGTTATAATTACTACCTGTATATTTCCCTCCATCCTATTTTTCCTCCTGCTTGTCCTCTTTCCCCTTTCACCCTTTCCCTTCTCACCAGCATTTTGCTTCTCTCTACCCCTCCCCCAATCTGTCCTCTCTTCCTCCCTCTTAATCTCCTCCCATCATGCTACCTTCCTATCAAGTAGGACAGATTTCTATACTCAACTGATTGTGTTTATTATTCTCTCTGAGCCAATTCTGAGGAGAGTAAGGTTTAAGCATTGCCCATCTACTACTCTCCCACATCTTTCCCTCCACTATAATAAGTTTTTCACTCCTCTTCGTGTGAAGTAATTTACCCAATTCTACATCTCTCTTCCTTCTGCATCCAGGGTGCTCCTCTTTCTCATCCCTTAATAATTTATTTATGTCATTCCCTCAAATTCATCTTATAACCATACCCTCTCTATGTATACTCTTTCTAGTTGTACTAGTAGTGGTGCAATTTTTAAGAATTAAAATTGTCATATTCCCATGTAGGGATGTAGATACTCCACCTACATTGAATCCTTTATGTTTTCTTTTCTCTTTTTGTCTTTTTAGGCTTCTCTTGGGTCTTGATTGGAAACCAAATTTTTTATTTAATTCTGTTCTTCTTATGAAAGTTTGAAATCCTTCTATTTCATTGAATGACCATTTTTTTCCCTTGGAGTATTATGCTTATTTTCACCAGGTAGGTGATGCTTGGTTGTAGTCCTAGCTCCTTTGCCTTCTGGAATATCATGTTCCATGACCTCTGATCCTTTAATGTTGAACTGCTAAATCCTGTGTATCCTGATTGTGGCTCCCTGGTATTTGAATTGTTTCTTTCTGATCACTTGCAGTATATTTTGCTTGACCCTGATAGTTCTGTAATTTGGCTGCAATGTTCCTTGGAGTTTTTCTTTGGAGATTTCTTTCCTAAGGTGATTGATGGATTCTCTCAAAGTCGATTTTGCACTCTGGTTCCAGGATAGGAGGACAGTTTTCCTTGATAATTTCTTGAAAGATGCTGTCCAAGTCCTCCCTTTGATTGTGGTTTTAAGGTACTCCAGTGATTCTGACATTGTCTCTTCTTGGTCTATTTTCCAAGTCAGTTGTTTTTCCAATGAGTTATTTTATATTTTCTTCTATTTTTCATTCTTTTCAATTTGTTTGATTGATTCTTGATGTCTGATAAAGTCGTTAGCTTCCACTTACCTAATTCTAACTTTTAAGGAGTTGTTTTCCTTAGCTTTTGTACTTCTTTCCTATTTGGCCAATTGTACTTTTTAGGGAGTTGTTTTCTTCAGTATTTTTATATCTCCTTTACCATTTGTCCAATTCTACTTTTTAAGCAGTTGTTTTCTTTTTCCAAGCTGTTGACTCTTTTTTTTGTAATTCTTGCAACATTCTCATCTCTTTTCCCAATTTTTCTTCTACCTTTCTTATATGATTTTAAGCTCCTTTTTCAGCTCTTCCATGAATTCTTTCTGGGCTTCAGATCACTTTCCATTTTCCTTTGCCCATAGGTATTTTGACATTGCTGTCCTCTTCTAAGTTTCTTTTAGTCTTCCCTGTCAGCATAACTTTTTAGGGTCTGATTATTTTTTGTTGACTTTTACTCATTTTTGTGGACTGTTTTCCTATCTTTTAAATTTAAGCTCTGCACCCAGAATGGAAAGGGCACTATCTCAGGTCACTTGTGCCAGTTGCTGCAGATGTTGACTGTTTACCTGATGCAGCACTGATGTTATCCTGAGGCCCACAGAGGACCCTTGTGTCTGGTGCTGTGCTGAGGGGATAGGGTGTGGGATGACTGAAACTACTGGAGTCTGTAGAGATCTGGCAGCTTACCTGATGGTAACCTGGGGTCTGAATGAGTGCTGAGGCCTGATGGGGTGTTTCTGCATTTCCCCAGAGTTACACTGAAGCAGCACTGAAGCTGCAGGAGGATGCCTATTTGCTTAAGCATCTATAGGGTTGGCATCTACTTGTTAGCCCAGAGCTGTGCTGAAGTATGTGGAGGTCTGGCCACTGGAGGATTCCTGCTTGCCTGGGATTACACTAAAGCACATGGTTGTTCTTGAAGCTGGAGTCTGCGAGTTCCCCTGGCTATATTGAGACACATGGAGGGTCCTGGTGTTTGATGTTTGTCTACTCCACAGCACTGGGGCTTAGGGCCTCCTGTTGCTGAGGTGAGGTTTGCTGCTAGCTTACTGGGATGTTTCCTGTCCTGAACTGTGCTCCCCTTCTATCTGAGTGACAAGGACCTTTCTTGCCAATCTTCTCAGTTTCTTGTGCTAAAAGATTGCTTCACTCCATCTTTTTGCCAGTTCTACTATTCCAAGATTTGTTGGGGGGAGGGGGACTACTTTGTGGTTGTTTGGAGGTAAATATAGAAGAGTTACAGCAATTTATTGCTTATTCTGCCATCTTGGCTCCCAGAACTAGTCTCTTCCCTGTGTTTTAAATCATGATTCAGAAGTCCAAATCATTTTCTGAGACATCACGTTCTTTGCTAGACTATCCACTTCCCCAAGCAATTTTTCTCTTCTGTGTCTCTGACCTTTGATGGGTGACAATAAATAAAATACAATGTGTGCTCCTATGATCATCTCTTCAGTTTATTGTTCAACACTTTGACAGTGTTTTGAATAATATTCTTTAGGTTGCTTCTGGCAGCATCATGGGTGCCCACCAGAACTGGACAGTAATCACTAGAAATGGGTAGCAGTCATCCATTTTGAAAAATCTTGGGAGACTCTGTTATATTTTGAATATATGCCAAAGAAAGATACAGAGCAGACTTTATTATTTTGTTATCAAGGTGCAAATTGTTACTTCAGGACCCAAACCAGCCATTGCTTTTCTTAGCTTCTTCCTCTGACTTTAATGTTTCTCATCTAATAGCTTTTGAAATTCTAGCATATCATTTTTGGGAGAATGAGTAATTTCTTCATATTTAGAGCATCTAGCTCCCTTCTCTTAAAAAGAGGCCTCAACTAAGTTGTTTAGTTTTTTTAGTTCCAAATGTGCAGTTGTCCTTTTTTCTCCTTTTCTCCTCCATGGGACAGTTTTCCATATTCCCACCTCTTGACAAGGGCTATCCCCCCTCTTCTATCTCAAATTCCTTTTATTTCCTGCTGAAACCTCACTTCCATGCCCTTTAGGAACATTTTATTATCCCTAACAATGTGGAGAGTGGAGAAGCATTTTAAGTCCCTTCACCTTCTCTTCGAGAAGCAAGTCTGCCTTTGGAGCATAATAGTAACTACAGGTTACCAGGTCAGAGCTTAATCTTAATTAATGGTACAGTTTCCTTTGCCAAGGGACATCCTCCCATAATGGAGCTCATGCTTACAGCATGATCTGTCAGTGTGACCTAGAAACAAACTCTACCAGCGCTCTCTCTTCCAAGATTGGAAAAGTAGAGCAGGGCCCTTAAGTGACTCACAAGCAAAGCTGTCTGCTCTGAGAGTAAGGAGATTGTGGTACCATATGCTACACTTCAATGCAATGAATACCTTTTAAATAATAAGTTGAATCTGGCATATGCTGGCACTAATTAGAATTGGAGAGGAAGGCTAGGATTGAGGTGAAAGAAAAATGATATGGGCAATAGAATAAGCACAATTGGGTATAGCATCCAAGAGCTAATGCACTAGAATTCTAAACTCAGAAGTCTAGAGCGTGGGATAACCTGTTTTTGAAATGGAAAATTGGTAAGTTCTTCCAAGTAGAACCTGGAGAAAGTTAAGAGAAATAGATAGGAAGGGGATTGAATCGGCATTTGGAAATTCTGAGTTTAATACTAGAAAAGGATCAAAATAAAATAAAAGCTTCAGGAATTTTCCAGGGCTAACCTTCAAGGCCATCATTGATCAAAGAATTGTGTTTTTGGCATGCTATCCCTGGGAATAAGGGAGATACAAAAATTTGTAAGCAGTATGATGTTGATACTTTAAGTACAAAATACCTTTCCACAAGCACCACTTTGAGTAGGTAGTATAGATTGATATACCCATTTTACAGAGGAAAAAAAACTGAATCTCAGAGAAAGGTAGTAGTTTGGCTAAGGTTATCCAGCTCATTCCACTTGTGAGATTTAAACCCAGGTCTAAGGACTTGAAATCCAGAAGTTTGCAAGCCAACTTATAAATTGCAAAACTATCCAAACTGTCATGGAGTGCCCCAGGAGGAAATGGGTTTTACTTAGAGTCCCCTCGATAGCTACTGTTTGAGGATGATATTAAGCGAATTCTTATGTCAGTATGGCTTAGGTTAGATGGTCCCAGGTTCTGTCCTACTCAGGGGTCTTTTGAAGTTATAAAGTCACATGCCTAAGAAGTGGCAGATCCAGAACAAGAATCTGGGTCTTTTGAATCATATTCCAGTGCTCTAACTTTTGGCATATAGTAGGCAGAAATAAGGAAACCAAGTTGAAATCTCACTCTAATATATGGACAATCCAAATCCCCTGAAAGAAAAGTGGAAGAAATAAAGGTTGAGCATCACGTCTTCAGTCATGAAGCATTTGGTCAGTATTGAGTATGTACTGGGCACTGAGCTATATACTAGGAGTACAAAGATAAAAATGAAATAGTCCCTACCCTCCAGGGAAGAGTAATGGGAAGACAACATCTACACATGCAAGTATATGCAAAATATATACAAAATAAATACACAGTAGTTTGAATATAATCTAGCAACTGGAGAAAGAGGAAAGACTTCACATAGAAGTTACCAGTTGAACATAAGTTTGAAGAAAACTGGAGATTCCAAAAGGAAAAGCTGAGGAATCATAATATTTTTTCATCTTTTTTCCAAGTAAATATGATACAGGCATTTATTGCCACATGTAGTATGTCCCATGTGGGGTTTACAAGGTAAGAAGGAAACAAGCTTTTATTAAGTATCTGTTCTGTATCAGATAGTGTGCTAAGGACTTAACAGATACTATCTTGTTTACAACCCTAGGCACTAGGTGCTATTATTAATTCTATTTATAATCAAGGAGAGTGAAGCAGACAAAGGTTAAGTGACTTACCCAGAGTCATACAGCTAGTAAGCATAGAAGACCATATAATACATGTATGATGTAACATTGTCCCTTTCGAGTATTTCACTTGAACCCTAATTTAAAGGCAGCTAGGTGGCACAGTGGATAGAGTGCTGGACTTAGAATCAGGAAGACCTGAATTCAAATTCTCTCTCAGACGTTGCCTACTTTGGGGCAAGTCACTTAACTTTTCTCAGCCTCAGTTTCCCAATCTGAAAAATGAAAATAATAACAGCTCCTATCTCAGCACAGTTGTGAGGATCAAACGAGATAATATACATGTGGCATTTTACAAATCTGAAAGTAGTATATAAATGCTAATGGTTCCTATTGCTGCTGTTTTTAATAGTAGGTACCTTACATGTTCTTTGTTCTATTATTGCTTGCTATCTCACTGAATCATTGAGTTCTGTTTTCCAGGGAGTCCAGTACTTGGGTAAGGTTTTCTGCTTTCTGTTCTAAGCTATTTATTCTCTTTCCATTTGTTTTCCTGAAGAGTTCTTAGAATTTCATTTCTAATTTAATTTTTTATCTCTTGAAAATGCTCAAGTTTTTATAGTCAAGTCATTCTTTTCTTCAAAGCTCTATGTATACTAATCGTTGAATTACTCTCTTTTTCTGTATTTACCTCTTCTGTTTCTCAACCTATAGAATATTTTCATTGTAGTCAGAGTTTGCCCCCTACATAGGGATCTATGAGGGCTGGCTCTTTTTACTATTTACTGCTCCAAAAGTACATGATTAACCATTTGCTCTGTCTTTGTTTCCTTCTCTCCTGGTGCATTCTCTCTTTGAGTCTTATCTTACGCAATTCAAGACTGTATTATTTTCTTTGGCCTTCCTTGTCATTATTTCATATTTTGTTGGGACATTTGATGCTTTTCTAGGACTATCTTAACTGGAAGTTCCAACAATTAATTTTGCCAATAAATGAATATTCCAGCTATATGGCTTTTCCAGAAAACTGAAACTTAATATTTGAAACATTGCAACAATATTTTTAATAAAACAAACTTATTTTACAAAAATATTCTTCACACTCAGAAAATCTTACAAGAAATAGGCAAGGACTACTGTAAGCTTTCATATCAAGAGAGAAGGGTAAAGCCAATGGTCTATTCTCCTCACGGTCAACATGTCGCCTAGGAATGAACAGCTCCACTGCTGCTTCAGTCCCTGTGATACAGTTCCTTTCCTTTACCAGCTGGGAGAGCTAGGTGGTGCAGTGGACAGAATAATGGACCTGAAATCAGTTCAAATCCAATCCCAGACACTGTCTTGCTCTGTGACCCAGGGCAGCTAACTTAACCTCTGTCTGCCTTAATTCTCTCATCTGTAAAAATAGGATAATAGCACTTCCCTCCCAGACCTGTTTTAAAGATAAAATGCTATAATATTTGTAAAGCGCTTCGCAAATTTTAAAGCTCTGTTATTAGCTATAATTATTGTTAGTCACCAGAGAGATTAACTGGCCTCAGTGCCTTTCTTAGAACATTCATTTTCAACTCAGCAGCCAATCAAAATCCTTTTCTTCCTCACTCAATATGAATGCTCTGAAGTAAAGAGAAAGGATCCTCTATTCCACATCATTAAACACTTCCAGAAGTAGCCTCACCAATCATGCAGCCTCCAACTTGCATGCTCCAAAGACTAAACCCTCATCGACCAGTCCCCTTTTACATAAGATGGGCAAAAACAATCTGTTATTCCAATTCAATTTTTTTGTTTAATTCCTACTGTTGTAACAATATTCTGTCTGCTTATTTTTCATTAATGATAATTTATTTATGGGCCTCTATCTGGTGCAGTGGAGAGATCACCAGCCCTGCAGTCAGAGTGGCTAACAGAGAGTGAGATACAACTGAAAATTGAACAAAATGATGATAGTGATTTATATAGCAGACTTGGAAAGCACTTCTCTCATGGTGACTACGAGGTAGAGAGGATAAGCACGTCCCAACTTTATCTTACATATCAGGGTAGAGATGGCTATAGTATCCTGTTTCCTAGAGTCTGATTTGCATCATAATGATGGAAGCACATTGATTTATTAGTATAAGGGAATGTCTCTTTCAGATCATGATCATTTTGCAAATTTAAAGTTTAAAAATAAAAACAAATATAAGACTTGTATATCTGAAAAACTCCATGATAATAAGTACAGTATTCTATTTACTATCATCTCATTTGAATATGACTGAAAGGAAGGATAATTGATAGCGGAGAAATCCTGGACATCAAAATTATTTTGAGTATCACGCAAATATACATTTCCTGATTATAGCTTAACCAATAAAAACGAAGATTCTGTTAATCACCATGAGCTAGAAATGAGATTTCTCACCAAAATGATTCAGCTTTAGACCAGGAAAAGGTTTAAAGAAAGATTTCAGAGCTAATTTACTTCTCCCTGCATTGCCACTGGCAGCTTGGAAGAGGGCTGACTCGTGACAAACTTTATAACCCTTCTCTGCACTTCCTCTTGGAATAGCTGAGTGGAAACAGAGACTTTATCTCTCTCTGGCTGACGCTGGTTTCCTAGGAGGTAGACACTGCTCAGTCACTAGTCAAATCCTAGGCCAAGGGTCTTTGACCTTTCTAAGAACAAACAAAAACCCCAGAGGGTTAGTTTATAGTGAGCCTCATCTAGCAGACACTAGAGCAGCTCAGAAGAGGAGTGGTCCAACAAAAGAGCCAACCATCCAACACTGATGACAAACCCCCTCGATTTCTTCTACCAACAACAACAAAATGGCACATGGGTTCCTTGAATATGTGCTTCACTAAAATAATACTTTAAGTCTGTGCCCACTCTCCCTAATTGATATCCTCTGCCACTATGATAAAACGTGCCCCAGGTTTATAGGTACAATGTTATGTCATAATTACCCTTCTTTTACGTTCTTTTAACCAATGTCTCAATTAATAGTTAATAAAGTAAACAGACTGATTTCTTAAATAGCAGCACATCAGCAGGGAATCAGGAGAAGGTTTTCTACAGTGTCAATACTGAGAAAAGGCCATAGCATTCAGCAATAAAGACATTACTTCAGAGAGAGAGAATGGAAGCCAGATTTCTTCTGATGTAGCCTGCATAGGCATATTGAGAGTGGGTTAAAGGGCACCAGTAAAGGATAACATAGGCATTGAGGACAAAATTTTCCTACTTCACAATATGGCTGTATTTATCTGCCCATGGCATCAAGTTAGGCACCATACAAAATAAGCACAGCTCCCAGCATGGTCCTTGCCCTTTGAAAATTCAGGGATTGTCCATGCTGCAAATAGATTCAAGAAAGGTTTAAATAATTTAGAGAATGACATATCCACAAGCTATTAAGATGTTTGGACTTAATATTTTGTTATCACATCAAAGACGATAACCTTACGCTCACACAAAACATCCCCATTTGGGTTCAGCTGCCTGGGGAGTCTAGGAGGCACAATTATCAATAGAGGATCTAGAAGACAATCAAGTGTTGGAGGTTGGATCTGAGAAAAGATTTACAGAAAGGAATTAGATGATAGTAAGAATAAAATGGTGAAAATGGTAAAAAGAATACAAGAAGGGAGAAAAGGGAATTTGCCTTGATAAACTATAGAGTTCCTTTCAAGTCTAAAATCCAACTACCCTATGAAAAGGTAAGGGAAATTATAGAAACTGAAGATTTCTGGTTACCATACGGAATTGGAAGAAGTGTAATTTGCTAAGACATGATGAAAACCAGTCTCTAGTGGACATGGCTAATTCAGGAATTTTTTTTGCTTGACTTATTCACATTTGTTATGAGTTCCCTGTTTTTCCCAGTTGGGAAGGTAGAAGTGGGAAGGAAACAAATCATTTTTGTTGATTCAAAAATATACATAATTTTAAAACAGCAACAAAAGAAGATAACCAATCTCTGCTAGAGTCAGAGATTTAAAGCTGAGAAAGAAGTAAGAGGTAATCTAGTCTGGTCCTCTCATTTTACCGGTGAGGGATCCAAGGTGCAGAGGAGATCATGAGCCTATGAGGCCATGCACCAGAAGTAAGTGACAAAGTTGGGATCTAAATCCAGTTTCTGAGACTCCCAAATCAAGCATTCTCTCAGGGATACCATGCTACCTCCAGCCTGAGAAATGGGGGAGGGGAAGGTGGTCAAAATGATAGCAAAACAATTTTCTTTGACCTGACCTCTCCTAATTTTGCTCCAGGAAGTCTAATTGAGAACTGTTTGTAGATCTGAAAAAGAATCCTTACATCCTACCCCCTAATCCACCAAAAATAATTAAGTTCCTCTTTGGTCTTTTTCCAAACATTGGAGAATGGTAATCAGGTCTGTAGTATATGTGACCATAATTACATTTTCTTAAGACAGAAAGTCTGGGGTCCAGGCAGTACGTGACAGAGAGCCTGTCATGGATCCTGGTGGCTGAGACCACAACCTCAGCTGTGCCATCTCCACCCCCACCCCTAGTCGCACAATCCATGCAGAAACTACAAAGACCAGAACTGGGCAATTTATCTACTCCTGCTCCATGGTAATAAAGGGGGAATATGTTTGTGGCTAATGTGTTGCTTTCAAATCAAATCACTTTTCAAAAGGCTCAGAGGATGAAAAA
Organism: Potorous gilbertii; assembly: GCA_028658325.1. NCBI lineage: Eukaryota > Metazoa > Chordata > Mammalia > Diprotodontia > Potoroidae > Potorous > Potorous gilbertii. The sequence continues at coordinate 73,627,121 of CM053772.1, read as the reverse complement.
GAGACGTGGAGGGGGGACCCTGGTGTAGAGATGAGTCCAAACAATTTGCCAACACACAACTAGGCACCCAGTCCTCTGTTAGGGCTAGCAATGCTGGGAAATGAGAGACAGGAAGAGAGGAACAAAGGAAGGGTGTCCCATAAACAGAATTCCCAAATTCCTGTCAGATCACCCTCTTGTCACCTCCAACAAAAGAGCAATATTTGGGGAAAGAATAGTTCTATAACTTTAAGTGACAGTTAAGCACAAAGGGGATCTTCAATAACATCACCTTACTCAGTAGGCATAGATATTCAATAAATGTTTGTTGACTAACTGATTGACCAAGAGGAGGGAGCCTCAGAACAGGAATCAGAAAAACAAGCAATCAACAAGCATTTTTAAAATACCTCCCTGTTATGTCACTAGAGATAAGAAGATAAAAATGAGAAAATTCCTCCTCTCAAAGAGCTTGCACTTTCTGAGAGAAAACGTGGCTTGTGTAAGTAGATACAAATGTACCCAAAGAAAATACTAAGTGTAGGGATAAGGGTAGGGATGGGAGTGGGGGGGAGTCAGGATATGGGATAAATCAGAAGGGTGTTATGTAGGAATTAGTACTTAAAGGCAGACTGACTCTAAGAGCCTATCTAAGGATAGACAGCCTGTCAGCCATAAAGGCTAGATAGCCTTATACAAAGGCACAGAGAAGGAGTAAATAGAAGAGGAAGAGCCAGTTTCACTGGAGAGTAAAGAATGTGATGGGGAGTCATGCGTGATCACCCTATAAAGACAGTCTACAGCCAAATTACAAAGGGTCTTAAATGACAAACAGAGGAGTGTATATTTTATCCTAGAGGCAATCAGGAGCTATTGAAGCTTCTTGAGTAACACAGTCTTGAGTAACATACCTAATGTTACTCAACTATACCTAAATCTACCACTTACTGTGAAAGTCACAAATTCAAATTTCTCATCTGTAAAACAGGAAAATAACACCTGCCATTACCTCACATGAGAGAATGCATATGAAAGTTCTTTAAGATTATCAGTTAATTAACCAAGAAACATAAAGTGTTTACTATGTGTCAGGCCAAAGCAGCTAGGTGACTTAGAGGATAGAGTACAGAGCCTGGAATGAGGAAAACCTGAGTTCAAATCCAATCTCAGATACATACTAACTGTGTGACTCTGGGCAAGTTATTTAACCTCTGTTTGCCTTAATCTACTGGAGAAATAAATAGCAAAGCACTCCAGGATCTTTGCCAAGAAAACCCCACAGTGAGGTTCATGGTTTCGTGAAGAGTTGGACACAACTGAACGATAGTATACCAAGCCCTCTGCTAGGAGCTAAGGATGCAAAGACAAAAATTAAACACTCACTGCACTTACAAACTGTTTGGGGAAACAGGATTTATGGCAGTATAATTATTATTAGACATGTTCCATAATTGAAAAACTAATGAGAGAAAGATTTGCTTTCAATCCCTGAAACTGCTATGGATGGTCTCCAAGAAAACAGATCAAAGATGATCATTTTCTATTGGAAAGATTTCTGGAAGACGAAGCTGGAGACCTTGGCTCTTCTACTAACTTAGCTATGTGCCCTCAGACTTTACCACTCTGTGCCCCAGTTTCCTCATCTGCAAAAAGAGAGGGTAGAAATAGATTATCCCTGAGATTTCTTCCATCCTGTATTCTGAAGTAGAAAAACAATAAGTCCCTCTAATCTCTCTAGAATTCATCAGTAACATGGAAATAATTCCTGTCTTTCCTCTCTTCAGTCTTACAAGGATATGCTGGGTCTGACATCAGGGCCATGATTTTGCATTCCTACCTCCTTAAACATGGCAAAGAATAGGCTGGCAATTCCCCAGGGATGAAAAAGGGATTGTGGAAGGAGAGTGCCTCCTCCCTCAGGGAGCATGGTGCTAACACCCTCCAAAGCATTAGGAGCAATTAGAGAAATACAGTGACTATTGCACATTAATACAAGTATCTTCAAATCAAATTATATTATTTGACAGGATGTTAGCTCTGGAATCAGACCAATCCTTATAGAGTTTTTTCAAAATTCAGAACTAGAAAGGTGATCTCAAGGATTGAGTTAGTTCTTTGGAGCCTGTGCTCTCAAGGAGGGAGGGAGGGAAGGAAGGAAGGAAGGAAGGAAGGAAGGAAGGAAGGAAGGGGGAAGGCATAAATGACTCACAAGAGCAGAAAGTATTATTTCTAGCAGCGATATTTGCAACTAAACAGGTTCACAAACCCCACCCCAAACCTATCCCTTTTCTCTCCAGTCACACAGATTCATATTCTCCACTTTTCATATTTGCTAACCCCCAAATCCAAACAGGTGGGAAGTCTTGTCAGTTCCTCTCCTACCACACCACCTGCTTCTCTCCCCTTCTTTCCTCTCATATCACAACCACCCTAGCTCAGGGTTTCATCACCTCCAGTGCAGACTATTGCCATAGTCTAACAACTGATCTCCGTTGTTCAGGTCTCTGCCCTCTCAAATCTATCCTCCACAAAACTGGGAGAGATAGGGAACAATAAATGTCACAATATGCTAAGATATTGACAACTATTATCTTATAGTTGAGGCAAACAGAGGGGAAGTAACTTGCCCAGGGTCACCCAGCTGGTAAGTGTCTAAGGCTGAATTTGAACTCGGGGTTTCCTAACTCCAGCCCAGCACTTTACCTACTGTGCCACCTAGCTGCCTCTAAAATATTTAATGAATTCCCCCAGCAAAGGTCTAGCCATGTCACTGTATTGCTGGTAAATCTTCAGACTTCCTTTACTCTAGCATAAAATGTCATTTAGAGCCCTCTACAAGCTAGTTCCAATCTACTTTTCCTGGATTATTATACAGTGCTCTTCTTCACAGGTTCTATGTTCCAGCTATTCCTCATAGAGGCAATGAGGTGGCTCGAGTGCTGGATATAGAATGAAGAAAGTTCTGAATTCAAATTTGACCTCACACGCTTACTAGGTCTATGACCCTTGAACCCTGCCTTGATTTCCATTTCTGTAAGCTGGGGATAACAGCATCTACCTCCCAGGGTTGTTGTAAAGATAAAATTAGATGTGTTATATAAATGCTAGCTGTTATGGTGAGGAAGATGAAGAGAAGGGCATTCAATCTTCTTGCCTGTAACCAAAGTGCCCCCCCATTTGGAATATTCTCCCACCTCACCTCTGCCTTTCCTCTTCTCCTTAAACGTTTGTGGCCTCCCCCAAATTACTTTGCAATTGCTTTCTTTATATCTTGTATTTACCTACATGTGAATGTTTCCCTGACCTCTCCCCCACAAAAGAATGTCAGATCCTTCACAGAAGAGCATGTTTCATTTTTGTCTTTGTATCAACAAAGCCAGGCCCACAGCAGGCTTAATAAATGCTTGTTAATTGATCATTGATCACTAAAAGCCTTAACATATGAAGCCTTGATGATAAATTTTAGGCACCAACTGCTAAATGATGGAGGGGTAAGGTGGAGAGGGGTGGAAAGTTGTAGGGGAGAGGAAAAGGAGCCCAAAGCCTTCCCAGAACTCCTGAAATCACCCCATAAGTGTCATTACCAAATTTACCTACATGTTGGGCAGATCTGGCTCAGAAGCACCATCTTCCTATCAGAAGGGCAGAGCTATTAGTCAAAAGCAACTTGTTCCCAGCTGTTCCAAGAGGAAGGCTTTCCATTCAGGGGTAATTAATTAGTGTTCTGTCCTCCTATGGCCTCTATTTGTTGATGAAAGATCAAATAATTTCCTGGGACTTTGATCTTTCTTTTATACCCAGCAGTTGGGAGTGGATACACAGGCCATAGTCACTAACCTCTTCTGGCTGATGGTGATTGGAGTGTAATTCAATGGATAAGGCTACATCTATTCAGCATGTCAGAGAAAACCAGCAATTTACAGAATGCCCTGGAACAAGACTATTGGAACTTTAAAGCTGGGTTTTGAAAGCAAACCTGGGGCTTTGCATATAGTCCTAGAACCTCCAAATGATCCCTTCTTAAAGCAGAATACGAGATATGTTCCCCCTTCTCCTTTCACCCCAGAGATATCCTAGTACTGAGGCTAGAGAGGACACTTGAATCTCTATTTTATAGGTGCACAAACTTCACTGAGGCAGTAGCATGTGGTACTAACTTCTTTTAGGATAGAACAAAGCCGTTGCTGAGCCAACATCAAACTGTTTTTATGATAAATGATTCTCTATTATATGTATATTTTTTAATTTTTTAAAATTTATTTTATTTTAATTTATGGAATAAACAATTCCATGATGTAGTATAATAAAAAAGATTATTGCTTATGAAACTGCATATCTGTTATGTACAACTTGTCATCCTTTTTAAATATATAATAAAGTTATCATGTAAATTTCTTTTTTTTCCTTCCCTCCCTCACCCTAGAAATGACTATCATTAGACACAAATAGGTATAGATATAATATTGTTCTGTACATCTATTTATCATTTCTTTCTGTGGATGCAAATAGTGTTTTTCTTCATATATCTTTTGTAGTTAATTTGGGTATTTGTAACAGTCAAAATGATTTATTCACCCAAAGTCATTATTAAAACAAGATTGCTGCCATCTCAGAAAGGGAGGGGGAGAAAATTTAAAATTTATGGAAGTGATTGTTGAGTACTGAACATAAATTAATGAATTTTTGTAAAAAAAAAAATATTGCTGTTACTGTATACAAGGTTCTTTAGATTCTGTTCATTTCACTCTTCATTATTTTACGCAAGTCTTTCCATATTTTTCAAACATCATACATGTCATCTCTATTAGATGCATATTTTAAAGTACCTTGGATGGACTGATATACAAATTAATTTATAGGTTTGTATAAAAATATTCAAGTATCCCAGAGGTTAGAGTCCTGGATTTGAGTCAGGAAGACTTGAGTTTGAATCTTGACCCAGAAGCTTAACTAGTCATATGACTTTAAGCAAGTCCCTTAACCTCTCTAAGCCTCAGTTTCCCAGTTTGAAAAATGATGATAATGACAGCAACTACCTCACAGGGTTATTGTGGAGACCAAATGAGATGACATATGTGTGTGTACATGTGCATATATTAACTATCATTAGGGAAAGGTGAGAAGGGGGAGGAAACTGATGGAGAACAGAATAAGTATATAGCACATGTTATTACCAGGTACTCTACTGAGAACTTTTACAAATATATTTTATTTTATCTTCAAAGCAACCCTTTGAGGCAGGTGCTGCTGTTATACCCCTGTTAGATGGAGGAAAAGAGAAGTTAGATAACTTTTCTTGGGTCACACAGGTAGTACATGTCTGAGGCTGAATTGAAATTCAGGTCTTTCTAAGTCCAGGCCCCATGCTCTATCCAACTGTGCTTCCATCTGCTATCATCCTCATAATCAATTCAATTTTCCTTCTAACAAAATAATTCATATTATTCTGGAAGGCAACATCTACTTGACTGAAGTTTGAGGAACTCAGGGGTACAAGCAATATTCAGCTGGGTAGATAACAAGTCAATTGAATAAAGCTCTATCCCCAAGTCAGGGCATCTAGGTGGCACCAAGAGCACCAAACCTGGAGTCACAAAGACTTGAGTTCAGATTTGACACTTCCTAACTGCATGACCCTGGACAAGTCACCTCAATTTGCCTCAGTTTCCTCATCTATAAAATGAGCTGGAGAAAGAAATGGCAAATCTCAGTATCTTTGCCAAGAAAACCCCTAAACGGAATCACAAGGAGTCAGACAAAACTAAAACAACTGAATGACAAGAAATTAACAAGTCCTCAGCTTTTCCACACATTCTACCACCCAAATCTGGCTTTGCCAGTTCCAATCTATTTCCCCCTTGGGTCATTTAGGCTAGTTGTGTCAAACTCAAATATAAATAGATGTGCATAAGGATCCCTACACTGAAGTAGAAAGCCACATGTTACCATTATCTATATTCTATTGTATTTTTATTCATTTTGTTAAATATTTCCCAATCACATTTTAATCTGTCTCAGGCCACACTTGGGAATTGTGACACTGATCTAGGCTGTTTTTCAATCTCATTTCTTGGGGTTATAGAGGATGTTAATTTCATAATGAGTCAGAATTAAGTGAGAAAAACAAACTCTGATGACAGGTGTCTACAAGCCAGAGAATCAGGGTTCCAGGGGAAGAAAAGTGAATCAAGGAAACCATGACTTGTCATATCAAAGAGAAAAAAGATCCACTCAACAAAAAAGAAATGTAAGAGGGTCATTGAAAGCCAGAGAGAGAGGCTGAGAATGCAGCTGTTTGTGGAATTAAGTCCAAGGCTAGAAAGAAAATACATAAGTATATACATATGAAAATAAAAATACATATAATTACCATTTATATCCTACTTTGGGGGTTTTAAAGTGTTTTCATTCGTTATCTCAGTTGGTCCTCATACTTTACAGATGAGGAAACTGACACTGAGAGAAGTTAACAAGATCATTCAACAGTTAATGTGGGAGGCAGGATTTGAACTCATCTCCCCAAGTTGAGGGCTAGTGACCAATCCACCAAATCCCTTAGCTGTCTCAGTGAGATAAAGATATGATCATTTTTTGTGGAGACTATCTTCATTAGGAAAAAGATGGACTGATCAAAGGACTTAGAAACCCAAGAATCCATCAGGGTGCCACACCGTGCGAAAAAGTCATTTCAACCTGAAACCAGAGAGTAGACATGGAGGGCAGTTAGAAAATAGTTAGAACCCCCAATTTTTTTGTCAGAAGGTAAATCAACTCTATTAACTTTATATAAATATTTCTATTAATAAATATAAATATTTGAATAGAACAGAAATAAAATATCTTTGTGCTACTTATAAGAAAAAATGTTTAATGCAAATATACAACCAGATCAAGGTAGAGGTGGTTGGTTTTTCTCTCCATTATGAATCTTCTGATCATATATGAGACAAAAAGAAAATTCAGACATGTATTGCATTTCTCTGTATTATCTCCAGTAGGAGTAGTCTGACTCTTCCTCCATCTATTGGCAAGCAGGTCCAGACACCATCTAGAAGGGCCTCAACTCCCTGGTGAGAATTGATGACCACCAGAGCCTAATTTTCCCCCAGTCTTTCAGCCAATGGCTGTGATGGCAAGCAAAGTAGGATATTTTGCTGTTTTTGCTTTAGTGTGATCAAGTGCCTCTGATTAAATCTTGCTTTCATCAACTAAGAATCTTTTCCAGGAGTAAAGTACAGAAACTGGAGTTTCTTTAACTAGAAACTATTTGTGTTTGTATTTTTAATTATTTTAATGTGATTAAAGATCTTCCCCCCTCATTAACTGATGTGGGAATATTTGTAGGAAGGCCCAATCTTTGTTAATGAGGCTCTGGTTCTCAAGGGTTGTGATGCCCTCTGGTTCTAAAACATGTGTAAATATTCTGAGGGTGAGGTTTTACTTTGTGGTTTACTGACTGGAAGTGTTTGGCCAGATGAGAGACTCTGAGAAGCTGCTAAGGAACCCTCTGGCTTTGAAAACCCAGATCTTTGTGCTTCCCTCTTTGGTAACTATGGTCAGACATTTGGATCAGTCCATTGATCTGTAATGAATGTATTGCTTATGTCAGATGTTTGGAAGCTTGTCTGTTGATCTGTATTTCTTTGTATTTTGTCAGATGTTCAGGGTGCTCACTTTTTCCCCTGAACTAAGTGAATGATACATGTAGTTGATTAAAGTGACTGTTGATCCCTCAAAAGTTGGCTTTCCTTTTATAAATGTAGATCTAAGAACCTGTGATAGCAGCGCCCCCTGTGTATGTCCAGATGCTTACTGATAGAATGGTTCATCTTTTCCCTTCCTTGCAAAACCCTGAAGCCTCATTCCCCACCCCTCCCAAAAAAATCACCTAGTCTGACCTCTGCACTTTGGCTCTGAGGACCACTTCCCTATTCCTAATGGTGATGGGCAGACCTTTTGGAGTAGATAATTGACTGTGAAATTGTCAAAGATTGACCACAGACCCCAAGATCACAGTAGAAAGAGAAGAATCTCTATGTCTGATATCTCATTTGATCATAACCACAGCCCCAAGAGGCTGTTAATAGCCTCATTTGACAAATGAGGAAAATGAGGCAGCTTAAGTGACTTGTACAGGGTCACACGACTAGTAAGAGGCTTGAAGCAGGATCTGAACATTGCTCTTCTAGTGTGTTGCTGTATTCACTACACCAGCCAGCAGGAAAAGAAAAAAACTAATTTTTCTCAAAGTCATTTTCAGTGACCATGCATTTCCTGTTCACCTCCAATCTATTTCCACTCTTTCTGTGATTTACAGGGATGCCAGATAAGCATATGGTGTTTCCCTAAGGGTATAGACGCATTTCATCTAATTACGGGTCCCAGTAATGCACCAAGAGTTAGAGCATCATTGTCAAGTCCACACACATACAGGGTTGGTGCACACGAGCATGCAGTCCTCTACAATATGTGCAGGGATTGCCAAGTTCCACAACACTAAACATAGATTCCAAGGAAGTCTATGAAACTCAAGGAGATGAGCATAGTATTAATTAAGTTCATCTCTCTATGAATAAACTTAGTCACTTAAACTGGTTGTCTCTGTAATCACTTTATGGAAAGGAAATAATTCAGGACATATAACCAGGAATTCCATGTGCCAGTAATTTGATTGAAACATCACAGGGATAGATTTGGACCTGTGCTTTCATTGGTACAAGCAATGCTCAGCCGAGGAAAATCTCTTTACCATGTGGGTCACTATCCGTTCTCTGCCTACTCTGCCCAACACTGTCTTAAAGAGCTGCCTAGAGCACTTGAGAGATGAGGAGAGTTTCCCAGAGTCACATACCTAGTATATATAAGAGCTAAGACTTGCACCCAGATCTTCCTAGCTCTGATAGCAGCTCTGAGACCAATACAGCACTCTGCCTCTCATCACAGGATTATTCATTCATAGTTGTTAAGGGCTCATAGAGATCATCTCATCAAACATCTTCATTTGGAGGATTAGGCAGAATTAACAGTATAAAGCAGGCTCTGACTGTCCCATGGAGACCTCAGAAGAAATCTCAGTGATCCCTCAGTAGGAGCTATGTCAATTAGTCTGCTTGGGACTTGGATGATATTACTAGCATGCTTTTAAATCCTCAAGAGAATAAGCTGACAAGTCAAAGGAGAACACCAAGAAGGCCACCAGATCTCAAGAACAAGCTGGAGAAAATGGCCTATGTTGGCAAAGAGAAAAAAATCTGTACCATCTCCACTGCCTTTACTAAACTAGCTCATATTTGGAGATTGGTATTACAGTGTGTGAGAGGGTAAAAAAATCAAATGATCAATAAAGCTTCAAGAAACTTTAGCTACTCATCTTTGGTTACATGGCCAGTATGTGTCAGAGGCAGGTCTTGAATGGAGATCTTCCTGACCCCAAGGTCAGCCTGCCTCTCAATGACAAATAGGCACATTATATCCATGGTATTCTTCTAATTTCCTTTGGTATTGTGTGCACACCTATTAGCCACACATCTGGGGAAGGTTGTTAGATACTCAGGTGATATGTTTGTGTTCCCCCCATAACTGTGTTACTCTAGAGGCAAGAAACAGAGAAATAATCCCACAGAAGGGATCTAAATGGTAGTGCTGGGTCTTGTGGAGCTGGCCTGAGAGCTCATTCTCTATGACTGAGAATGGCCATCATTTAAGTGACCATCAAACCATCATTACTGGGGAAGATGAATAAGTAGTCCCAATCTCTGTGTCTGCCATGACACCATGAGGCAGAGAGAAAGGGGGTGAAGAAATGGAGGGCAAAGAAAGGAAGAAAGACGCTGCTCATCCTGTGACTCCCTCACACAAAATGTGCACATCTCACCCCCGGTCCCTTCCTGAGGCATCGTGATTGACTGACCCTGTAGTACAATCTAGATTATCAGTACATCATTTTAGTCTCTGCCCCATGCTGTAGAATGACACAGAGGCAATGCTTGGATAACTCTCCAGGTGGACATGATTGTGAAGACAACTCATGCCCCTTACTCTCTCTTCAAGGCCAGCTGGCATGACGAAGGAGCCTGTGGCAAGCTGAGGCTGGAGGATGAGTCATCCTGGGTGCTGCCATTTCTCCTCTGAGCAAAAGAAATGGCCGGATGCCTAACCAGAAGCATAGCCTGGAGCCAAGAATGTGACCAAGTGCCAGAAGCAAGCCAACCGTGTCAGAGACAGAGGATGGATGCCTGCATCCACTTCTCTGACCTTGTAGAGAGGAAATAGGAGGGAAATTAGTGTGAAAGAGAGGCTGTCACATCATCCAAGAGTACAGGGACCTCTCACTGCTGTGAGGCAAGAGAGCTGCTGTGTTTCCTAGAACTCAAACCAAAGTGTCCAGCAATGACGAAAAGCTCATTTGTCTCTCCTGATCCACATAAAATCCCCATTGTCAGAGACTGTATTAATAGCTAGCAAGCAGAGAAAAGAATCAAAGGGAGAAAGAACAAAGAGGAATGTGGTACAGCGGGATGAGCTCTGATTCTAGAGTCCAAGGTTCAAATTTCACCTGTGATGTATTGTCTAGGTGATCTAGGGAAAGTCACTTAACCATCTTAGCCTTATTTTCCTTATCTGTAAAATGTAGCAATTGGACTAAAGAGATTCCAAGGGCTCATCCAGTTCCAAATCTATAATCCTTCCCAACCAGAATTGTCCAAAAGAAAAATCAAACACAGAACTGAACTCAGAAGTCATTTGATTTACCTAAACAGAAATATATATATATATATATATATATATATATATATATATATATATATATATATATACACTAAATGAAACACATATATATAAATTTATATATATATTTATATTTATGATATTTATGCATGTATGTATGTGTGTGTGTATATATACACACACACACACACATATATATATACATATATATATATATATATAATATCACCTATCCCACTTTTAGACAGCTCCAATTTTTGTTTTCTTTACATCAAGCCCATCTGTCTCTTCTTTTTTTTACTACCTAGTAAAGATAGAACGTCTTTTCATCTCCTATTCGTTTCCCCCCTTTATCCTGTAAGGTTGAACCAAACAAGTTTAGAGAACCTCTCCGCCTCCCAAATGCCTTTCATATAGTTTGAAGACAATTATTCCCCACCCCACCACCAGCACTACTGTGGCTGGTAAGTCTACAGAGGCTATCTTTTCCTATCTAAATCAACATCTCCCAAATGAACCTATCCTCCTCTGCCATTGTCTCCACCCCTTTTACCATCCTAGTCACTCTCTTACTAGATTTGCCACAGGAGCTCCTTTCCTAGAATGTGGGTCATGGAACTGAACACAATATTCTGACTGATATCTGATCAGGCTAGAGGGAAGCTGGGTTAACCCTGCCTTTGTTCTGGATGCAATGTGCCTATTGTACTTTGAGAGGCAGGCCGGCCTTGAGGTCAGGAAGATCTTCGCTCAGGTCCTGCCTGTGACACATACCGTCCATGTGACCAAAGATAAAACTTTTCATCTTTCGGTACTTCAGGCAATTTTTAAGAAAGTTGCAGATCTGCCCTGGTGTAAAGGAATTTTAACACTGAGAGTTCACTACACTGATAAAGTCACAGGTCCAGAGAAAAAGAAAGATCCCATTAGTAGATGATGAGGTTCTGGCTGCCATTGTGTACCATCCATAGTGACCTTGGGGACCATCAAATTCCCCAGATCATTTCCCCTTGAATTGTCTAACTATGTTTCCCCTAACCTATGTTTCCATATTTGAACCCATAGGGCCCATATATCTCGAGGCAGAAAGGTGCTAGGAAGCTAGGTGTTACAGCGGAGAGAGCTGGCCACAAATCTGATCTAAGACTACTGACCTAAACTTATAGCTGTGTGACCCTAAGCAAGTCACTTAAACTCTGACGGCTTCAGTTTCTTCAAGTGCAAAATGGAGATAAAAATAATTGTACCTACCTCCAAGGGCGGTTTTAAGGGTCAAATGAGGTAACGCTTGTGAAGTGACTGAGATAATATTGGAGAAGTATCTGGCCCATAGTAAGAACTACATACATGTTAGTTATCATTATTAATCATCTTGTCCAAAACCTTCATTTTTTCAGATGAGGAAACTGAGGTCTAGACAAGAGAAAATGAAATGTCCATAGTCATAACGAGTAAGTAGCAGAGCCAGAATTTGAACTCAAGTTCTCTGACTCCAAATCCAGGGCCTTTTCTCTGATTTTATTTCTCCCTCCCCCATTAAATTTAATTTAAATTCTGCCTAAGGGGCAGCTGGGTGGTGCAGTGGATAGAGCACCAGTGCAGGAGTCAGGAGGACCTAAGTTCAAATCTCACCTCAGACATTTGACACTCACTAGCTGTGTGACCTTGGGAAAGTCACTTAACCCCAATTGCCTCATCCTGGATCATCTCCAGTCATCCTGATGAGTAACTGGTCACTGGATTCAGATGGCTCTGGAGGAGAAGTGAGGCTGGTGACCTGCACAGCCCTCCCTCACTCTAAACAAAGTCAAGTGCAAGTCATGTCCTTATTTCTCTGATGGCATGGTCTTTGGCAACGAGAGACGAACTCACAAATGCTGCCTAAAGAGGCAGAATGATTGAGTAACCTAGCAGCTGGAAGATCTGAGTTCAAGTCTCACCTCTGAAGTTCACTGGCTATGTGGCTCCAGGAAATTTACTTAACCTCTCAGTGATCCCAGGCAATTCTTTATGACTTTTGGTGCAGAATAGCTGCTGATTTGCACTGATGGGTGCTTCATCATCAACAGTACCTTACACTCATTAAAACATAGATTGAGACCAGAAAGAGGGGGAAGGGACGGGTCATTATTTTAGCCTTACCATATCCATTTGGATCCTGGTATTCAGCCAATGTATTAGCAGTCCTTCCCAGGTTTATATCTGCATCATGCTATCCTATGTGTTCACCTAAACCAAATAGATTAAAAATATTGAACAGATCAGACCCAAGGGCAGATCCCTGGCAGCCTTAACTAGGAACTCAGTGACTGTTCTAGCTCCATAATTTTTCAAGGAAAATAATCCTAGAAGAATTAAAACAACACTATCAAATATTTTTAGTTAGATAAGTTTTTAAAATGTTGGTAAATGCCAAACCAGAAGAAGGTCTAGGGTAAGAATGGAGAACCTTTCCCTTCAAGTGCACAGGGAGAAAAAAAAATCAAGGATTTTAGAGAAGTAGAAACTAACTACATGGTGACAGTTAAGATATATATAGGCAATATACACAATGACTGCCACAATGAAATAGAGAAAACCGCAGCAACAAAGCAATTGAAGCTCAGTTCTGTGAAATTCTAATGATCAAGCTTGGCCCCAAAGAAGAGATATGAGAAGACATCTCCCCAGCTTCTTTGCAGAAGTAGGGAACCATAATGTGGATCACTATAGATAATGTCAGACTTTTTAAAATATATGTTAATTTTGAGGGACTTTGTTTTTTTTTCCTCTTTAAAAAACATCTTTATTAGAGGAAATCAATCTCAGGAATGGTAAGGGAGGAATGCAGTGGGAGAGGTAGGTGATATAAAAACATAAGCTACCAATAAAATTATTATACAAAGATTTATGGGGACTTAAAATCATCTTACAATAAATAATATAGCTAAGACAAATGTTGATATTTCAGTTGTATAGCTAAGAAAATGAGACGTAGAAAGGTTAAGTAACTTCTCCAGTGTCACTCATAAAGTTAAATGTTAGATCTAGGATTCAAGCCCTGGTGTCCAAGACTGCTGTTATTTCCATGACAACATGCTACCTCATGGGCTATTTGCAACTTAATTTACTTTGCTTTGAATACTCACCTGAGTTTCAAATTAGCATCAGAGAATATATAATTTTATTCAATAAATAAAACAAATGTTTTTAATATACTTCAATTCCCTATTATGCTTAGCTAAGAATAGGGGTAGAGACAAGAGGCAAGAAGAAGAGATAAGGAAAAAAGTCAAATAGAGAAAGAAAAATAGACAGACAGCTAGGTAGATGGGGTGGGGGGAGAACAAAAGGAGAAGAAGAGGGAGAGAGAGAGGGAAAGGGAGAGAGAAGAAGAAGGAGGGGGAGAAAGAAAAAGGGGGAGAGAAGAGGGAGAGGAAGGGAGGGGATTTATTAAATGTTTACTACTATTTATTAAATGTTTACTATGTGCCATGCATTGTGTTGAGCACTGAGAATATAACTATAAGCAAGCAATACAATCCCTGTTCTTGAGAAGTTTACTTTCTAGAAGCGGAAGATAACACATAAAAGGGAGACGAAAAGGGAGAGACAGTGTTGCACCCATAGAGGTATGGCATGAAGCAACCTTGAAAGTGATATGGAGACCTGAGACTCAGTATGACAAGCTTAAAGCTCATCTATTACAGCAGAGTGACCAGGGATAGAGGCCAGGTTACCCTCAGAGAGGAGGTGGATGTGATGGTCCAGTAGAGAAGTTATGGTTTGGAGCCAAATAGGAAATGGGAAAGGAGGGAAATAGAAGCAGCAGGATAGGCACAGGTAGAAGATGGGAAGGAAATGAGAGAAAAGTTCATGAGATTCTGAATGATAGACAAACCATTTAGTCATGACCTAGACCAAGAGTTTTCTACCTTTTCTGTGTCAGGAAGACCTTTATACCATTTTTCAGAATAATATTTTTAATGCCTAAAAGTAAGCATTTAATCTAACTCTCAAATCTCAACCACAAAAAGTCTGAAGTTATCTATAGTGATCCACAACCATAGTTCCCCACTTCTCCAAAGAAGCTGACGGAGGTGTCTTTTCATATCTCTTCACTGGGGCCAAACTTGAAGCTGAAATGCTTCATTATAGGATTCCAAAAGAAACCAATCATAGGAAAATATGATTATGAAAATTTTTTTAAATAACCACTAACCCAAGATTAAGAACCCCTATTCCTAGAGACTAGTTGAGGTCTTCATTTCTGAATATATTACTTCTTACCATTGTCCTTTTAAATACCAATTAGTTGATACAGTTAACACTGTTCAAAATCCTTTACTCTTTAACATTCAGAAGCTCACATCTCAGCAAGATTTTCACAGAATGATTTCCATAGGCTGCAGTGGCAGTAATAGAACAACCTATATCCCCTCAAACAAACTCTGTGCTCTCATAATCCCATGTCTTTAGGTTTGCACAGAAGCCCTCTCTCCATCTGCTGAATCCTTCTCCATCCTTTAATGCCCAACTCAAATGGTGCCCCCTTCAGAAAGCATTTTCTCATTCCCTTGGCATTTAAGGGCTTCTCCAACTTTACAAAGGACTTTGTTCTAAAACCTTCTCAGGAACTCACCAAGTAATATTTGTATTTCATTTTGTTGGGTTTTTCCCCAATAAGTATTTATTTTTACATTGTCCATGTCCAAAATTGTCCCTCTCATTCTTGAGTTCATTACCTCTTTGTCAATAGGTGGGTAGCATGCTTCATGCTCAATCCTCTGGAATTCTGAATGATCATTGAATTGATCAGAGTCCATGTACATGGGTATCTTATCCTCCTACAAAACTGAAAGTTCCTTGTGGGCAGGGACCAAGTATTATCACAATTAGGCAACTCCCTGAATAATGAGTCTAGTGCTCTGTGCATGATTAAATGTCTAATAAATGGTTGGCATACAACAACCAGGGCTGGATTGGATTAATCTGAAGGCTGTCCAAAGGGTCTGGACCAGAAGTCTCAGTATAAAATCACTTTATTGTCCGACCCTTCTCCCCAAAGTCATTTCTGATTTCATATGTGACAGCATGATCTCCTGCGCTGAAGCTGTTAAGAAGCTTAGTTCTGTTTTACCCTCATGTATTGTGCTTTCCTCTTAGAATGCCATCCCCTTTCATCTCTGCCAATCCACATTCCAAAACTCAAGCCCCAACCAAGCCCAAACCGTTTTTTGTTCATCTTTCACCCTCTTTCTCACTTCATAATACTGACCTACAAGCACTTGCATCTTTATAACTCTTTAAATCTTTTCTACACTTGCATGCTATGGAAGCAGCGTGTCATTAGAGAAAGTACTGGAATCAGCAAGGGAATAGGTTCATATCTCATCTTGGATACTCACGACCTGTTTAAATTCTCTGAGTCTCAGTTTCTTCACCTATAAAACAGGGCAATAAAATGTGGAGTGCCTACATAAGAAGGTTATTGCCAGCCAGGCAGTAAGTATTAAGCCTTTACTATGTGCCAGGCACTGTGCTAAGCACTGGGAACATAAATAGAAGCAAAAAAAGAGATAGTCTGCACCATCAAGGAGCTATTATTCTAATGGGGGAAGACAGCCCATAAAGAGGAAATGAAAACTGAGGAGAAAAGGAGGAGGTACCAAGGTAAGGGCATAGTGGAGAAAAAAGTCCAGAGAATAAGGAACACAGCCCAGAGAAGAATGAAGGAATGAGTATGGCTGTTCTTGACCCTTCCTTAAAATAGAGGATCTGGGCATAATGGACCAACCAAGATAAATGAAAGGTAATCTCAGAGGGAGGGCACTAGCCATGGGGATAGTGGGAAAGTCCTCTTGCAAAGATCCTTTTGAATGAGGATGAGATCATACCTAGAAAGTGGCATATAAATGTGATTATTTCTTAGAGACTATATGCCATGGTATAAGTAGGAAACTCAACCCAAATTGGGACCTCAAGCACTACTGTTGTTATAATCTTCCTAAAGTGGCAAGCTCCAGAATATAAAACATGCATTGTCCATGATGGCTAATATAATGTTGACAAAAATGTCATAGTAACTCATAGATCACCTCTGGCTATTTTACAGATCCACCAAAAACTATTTCTTGTCCATGTCAATTTAGGGAAAACTGAAGCCCAGCTACATGCAACAGTTTAATTTAGCAAGGACTCATTAAACTTATTCTATGGGCCAGGAATTCTGGGAAGTTGTTATTCATCCTTCATTCTCGAAGAGGACCGATGACATCAGCAGGGTAATGTCTTGACTTGCAAGTAAACTGGATTTAAGTGAGGCAGAACTGTGCAAAGTCATCAGCCTCATTTTCTTCTCCAAAGTCAATGTAGTCCAGTGGTAAAACATAGGTCAAGAAGACTGGAAATGGCCCTAGGTCAGACCTGTAAAACCTGCAGCCCAGTCTTCTTATAGCCTGCCAGTGCACCAAAGGATTTCGGGCAGTCAGAGAAAAATGTAGAGAATGTTTTCCTCTACATTTTTTCAAAGGCCACCAGAAATCCCTCGGTGGGTCGCAGTTATGTAGGCTTGGATGCAGTAAGAGACGCTGACTTTTTTAAGAGAAGGTCTTTTCTAGGTCTCAGTTTGGCTAAGGCAGCTTAGGTAAGAGCTGAGGCGAAAGATACCTAGTCTACCATCATTAAAAGAAACAATCTGGGAGGGGAAGATCCTCTGGGAAGCACTAATGTATTAAAGGGAGAAACTAAGTAGGGTGTGGTATCTCAGAAACAAACTAGAAAAAATATCCCTGTATTACTGAAGTGAGAGTTGGAAAAACACAGCACAGCACAGTTAAACTTCAGAGGCCCCACTCACATCTGGGTAAGGAAGAAAAACAAAGACAAAAACTGATTTTTCCCTCAAAGTGCCTATAGTCTTCTGTGGGATGGGGGTAGGGGTGGAGTCTGTATTCATCTTTTGTTTTCAAAGAAGACTATGGCATCAGAGAAATGATGACATAACTTGCATTTGATTTTTGTTTTGAGTGAGGGAGGACTGTGCAAGGTCACCAGCCTCACTTTCCCTTTCCGAACCATCTGGGTCCAGTGACCAGATATTCATCAGGATAACTGGAGATGACCCAGGATGCACTGGGAGATCTTGACCCCTTTAATGAGCAAAAGAAAAACAATAAGTAAATCAAGCTTAAAGGGAAAAAGCAACAGTTACTATTGATAATCACTCTGAAGCCAGGAGGAAGGGAAGGAGGGAGGGAAGGAAGGAAGGAAGGGAGGGAGGGAGGAAGGAAAGAAGGAAGGAAGAAGGGAGGGAGGAAGGAAGGAAGGAAGGAAGGAAGGAAGGAAAGAAGAAAGGAGGGAGGGAGGGAGGGAAGGAAGGAAGGAAGGACATAGAAAGAGAGAGAAAGAAAAGAATCTGGCCCATAAACATCAAGTTAACTGGGTATCCTCTGGCCAAGTACCGTGGTAGAGATGTGATAAACAGAGGGAAAAAAGTCACTAACTACTGGCAGGCAGATCAGGAAAAGCTTTCTAATGGAGGAAAGGTTTTGTAGGGAACTAGGCATTCTAAGAGGTGGAACTGAGAACAAAATGCATTCCAAGCATGTTTAAAGGCAGAGAGACAGAAGAGGGAGTCTGGGGAACATTGAGGAAGTCAAGATTGCTCCTATTCAGAACCACTTCAAAGCCATTGGCTTGGAGCTCTGTGCTCTGTTCTTTCTGCAGCCTGATCTCATAGGCTGCTTTAGAGCTCTGCCTAAGTCAGAGGTAGAACATCTGGGCCATTCACCAAGGAATGGTTTCTGTTGCCCTGTATTGGGTTGTTGTTGTTTCAAAAGAGGGAAGGGTATGGATACATAGGGAAATGCCCCACTGAGAAATGATCTCCTTCTTAAACTTAACTTGGAAGGATGTTGCTTGGGTTACCCAAGGTATTGATGTCTGGTCCCTGACAAACTAAATAGAATCATCCCCAACAATGAGATGTGTTTGGATCATTTGCTTAAAACCTCTAACAAATTCGATTTTATGATAAAGATTTTGCAATACATCCATTACATTGAGATTCTCCCAAGAGGAAATTTTACTTAGCAAACATGAGTGTTGTAACTCCACCCAAGAGTTAGAATATCAAACCTTCTCCTGAATATTTCCTGTCCAGAAATTCCTGAAGCTAATGAAAGTGGTCTAAATGGTTCCCTTTGGTAGCAACATTGGCTTCTCTCCTGGCTGTACTTTAGCCAGAGATGAACTGACTCATGATCAGATTTGAAGGGCACCCATATGACTTTCCTGTCCAAAATTATCTTTTTTATTCATGTTCACTCAATCAATAAACATTTATTAAGTGCCTATAAAATGCCAGGCACTGTGCAAAGCTGGGGACACAAAAAGAAATAAAGGACAGTCCCTATCCTCAAGGAATTTATAATCCAACAGTGAAAGAGATACTACACAATATCTAAAAATCTACTATTAGAGATTAATATCTTTGTAGTTTCTGCTTTCAGAACACACACAATCACAGGGAGACAATACATTAAACTTTTTTGTTTGCCACATTTGTACAGTTGTTCAGTCATTCAGTCATGTCTGGCTCTTTGTGACCCCATGAACCATACTATTCATGGGGTTTTCTTGACAGAGATACTGAAGTGGTTTGCTATTTCTTTCTCCCATCGTCATTGGTCACATCAGTGAACCTCAAATAGTTATTTATTATTTAGTGATTCTATTTTTTTCTATGTGTCAGGATTTTTTCTCTGACTAGATTGAAACTCCTTGAGATCAGAGGTTTTTTTCTTATGATTCATGGTGCCTAACACAGAGCTGCAAAAAGCAGGTGATCAATATATTTCTTTGTACATTTATTCATTAATAGGTTACTACAGTGTTGTATCCTCTGTGTGAAGTTGCCATGGTGCCTAATAATTTTATCTTGAAACCCAGTGTTTTCAGCAAAAACTTACCTAATATTATACAATGATACCTTGTTTCTCAAATATATTTGTGTACTCCTTTCATTGTTTTAAATAAATTATAAGACATCCTCCATATATCCCACAGGGTTCAACCCACCCCCCACCCCCACCCCCTCCACTACATAATCATGATAACTTGGAAGTAAGTCCCCTTGAAATGAACAGGAGTGTATGCCTTTCTGGAGGTTATTCAAGCATTTCACCACTGATTCTGTCCAAGCTCCTGGTTATAGCCTTTATCCTGTATCCTCAAGATGTGGATAGGTGGAAATAGAAAAGAACTGGATAGAGAGAAGGACTGCTAGTCACCAGGGGTTACATTTGCTCCAGAGGTTAACTTGGTCTAATATGTCAGTTTCCCTTTCCAAAGGATCTTTAAAAACCCTCCAGAAGACAATGTGGGTACGTCCTAAGGTGACCCAGGTCCTGTGGCAATGTGCTGTCCTTCCCCTAGAGTTCTTCTTTATTCAACTAGCTGAAATTTTCATCTAGTTCTTATATTTTTTAGCTACCTCCTTACGTTAAAAATAAATTTATTGGGTGCTATGCTGTCAGAGGAGTAGGTATGTACAAGTTGGTGCCAAATAATGGACTTGAAGTCAGGAAAACTTGAGTTTAAATCCTACTTCAGATGAAGTAGGATTCTTCATCTAAATGTGGAATAATGCTAGCACCTACTTCATAGCATTATTCTAAGGATCAAATAAGAGAATACATATAAAGCACTTCGCAAATGTTAAAACACCATGTAAGTGCTAGAGTTTGGGGGTTTGGAGTTTGTGTTGGGGGGCAGGGGGTTGTTTTATTTTGGCTTGGTTTTTCTGAGACTGGATCTCTCTATCTGACCTGGGCTGGATGTGAAACAACCACTGATGGACCTGATCTCAGTGCTGATGAGCATGGAAGCTTTGACTTATTCTATTTGACCCATTCCATTTTTGCCATTCCATGGGTAGCCTGGCTCCCTGACTCTCCTGGACCCCTGCACCTTTACCCAAATCACCATATTTAACATGGAGTTAGTGCAGACAGTCAGTTAGCTTTTAGCCATACTGTCTTTCAGAATTTCTCAGCTCAGGGATTTAAATGCTGGGGCTGTCTGCACTTATTCCATCATAAATATGATGATGATGAGGATAATGAGTATTGTATTATTCTAAGAGAGGGAAAAGCAGGAGAAAAACAGTGGGGGAGGGACACTAAAGTTAATCTCAGTCACTTGCTTCTGGACATTATGTTGTAAAGGCCTATAAAGCAAAAACTAACATACAATATAATTCTCAAAATATCATAAGAATCAAAATAAAGCTGGAGTGACCAGTTGATGTGAAAAATAGATAGCATTTTGAAACTAACTTCATTGTGAAATCCAACACCATTATGTTCTTTAAACTGAGGTATCAAAAACAGCTCCAGCTCTGAGTGCAATAAAGGAAACCCTAGAAGGGAGGCACATAGCCATAACAGTCTGTGAATCACTGACCTCCCTCACTAATTTTTTGAAGTAGATGTTGCTTAAAACTATCCATGAATGAACACACCCCCACAACAAGAACATTGAGCTACCCCATCATCCATGTGCTCTGGGTCTGTTGTGGTCTAGTGGTGCTGGGAACTCCGAAATTCAAGGGAAAAAGGCCCAGGTTCTGCCACAAGCTTTTCAGTCTGAGATAAGGTTTATTTTTTTTTTAATAAATTTATTTATTTAACTTTTTACATTCATTTTCACAAGATTTTGGCTTCCAAAATTTTCTCCCCATTTGTCCCCTCCCCCTCCCCAATATACTAAGCATTCTAATTACCCATATCACCAATCTGCCCTCTATTCTTTCATCCTTCCCTTCCCTTACCCCATCTTCTCTTTTGTCCTGTAGGGCCAGATAACTTTCTATTCCCCATTACCTGTATTTCTTATTTCCTAGTAGCAAGAACAATACTCAACAGTTGTTCCCAAAACTTTGAGTTTCAACTTCTCCCCATCCCTCCCTCCCCACCCATTTCCTTTGGGAAGGCAGGCAATTCAATATAGGCCATTGTAGTTTTGCAAGTGACTTCCATTGAGATAAGGTTTATTAAAACACCTGTTGTGGTGGGCAAGATTTTAAGAATCCACCCTTAGGTAGATTGATCCCTTTTATAGGGAAATGATTTGTGGGCAGATTTGGATGGGATCAAGGAGTGGCTAAGAGCCTAGGGGTCTAGGTGGGATTAAGAGTATGAAATACCCTGGGGTGGTCCAGAAATAATAGACAATGAAAGGCTGGGCTGGGTCAGAAGTAACAGAATTGATGGTTAGAGCTGGCTCGGAGTTACCAAAAAAGGACAGCTGAAAGGATTATTCAGGGATGAGCAGATACCTCAGGCAAACACCAGGGATTGGGACATGTGGGAAAGTTCAGGGGAAGTTCAGGGAGGGGTGTCCAGTGCCCATACACCGTCAGGCCAAGTTTCTTTCCCTCCATAGTCTTCATTCTCCTCATCTGTAAAATATAGGAGTCATACTAAATGGTCTATCATCTACCTCTATATCCTCAAATCTTGCAATTCTACAATTTTGTGGAGTCTGGTGATATCCACTCACAATCATGTTTAGAAAACTATTTCTAAGAAAATTCATAGTCTCTGTTTGTCCCACCTGGGATAATGTGAATATATTGGCGGAAGGTATAGAAATAATTATTTATGCTTTACTTGTGGCCCAGAGATAACAGTCCTCTCTCCCACAGGGTGCCCTGGCTCTAGTTTTAACTATTTCCTAATTTAGTCCTGGAGGGATCCTGACCACAAAAAAGCAAAACCAGGTTCCTTTCAACAACACCCCCCCGCCCCATATTCTCTGGCTCATTATGCCCCTACTCAGAGTAAATCTCTAGGAAAAATCTCTACAACAAAGCTTAGGTATGACTCATATTTAAAATTTCCCCAAATGGGATTGGCAAAATCCCTTCTATAAAAACTAGTCAATATATATAAAATAGTAGATACCATGTTAATCTCTTATTTTGCACCAGAACCTATACTAAACCTCCGAGATAGCCATTTATTTGCTCTACCAAATAAGAAACACAAAAATAATAAGTGTATATTAATACATACTTAACCTTAAGTTCTAACTCATCACTTCTATTATCCTCCCCCGAAGAGGTAAAGACACATTGCAGGACTCCTGAATAGGTATTTTTCTTTCACCTTAAATATACACTCTGTCAGTAAGACACTCAAGGCCCATATCTTCTAGCCACCCAAGTTCTTGTGAGCACTCATCTCCTCCTCTAAGAAGGATACAGTTGCAAGGATCCCTTCCTACTGTGTGACCAGTATCCAAGTAAATGATTCTAGACCTCTCAAGCTCACAAAATAGTCACAAAAGATGGAAACTTCATCTTTTAGTATAATTGTTCTGTCGCCTGTGTTCAAAGAAAGACGCACATAGCAGAAGACTTGGGGACTTAAAAATCCCATCTCAGGTTCATCTGGGCAAGCATAAGCCACTTTCATGTAGCCATCATAGGTGTTGCTGGGAATGGAAAAGGAAGAACATGTTCTCCCCCACCCCACCCCCAGAAGTCTACAGAAGAGTTAGCATTGGTTATGCCCCAATAAAAAGACCATCTCAAAACAAAGAAAATAGAGGTAATTTCACTGTTCCTTGAGACCAAAAGGGTAGGTAAATGATTTAATGAATTTTATTTAATTTCCAGATGATTCAGCTTTTTGAAGGTAAATCTAGATTCTCATAAGTTTACAAGGGCAGCTAGGTGGTACAATAGATAGAGCATGTGTGCAGGATTCAGGAGGACCTGAATTCAAATATCACCTCAGACACTTGACACTCACTAGCTGTGTGACCTTGCGCAAGTCACTTAACCCCAATTTGTCTCATCCTGGGTCATCTCCATTCATTCTGATAAATATCTGGTCACTGGAGTCAGATGGCTCTGGAGAAGTGAGGCTGGTGACCTGCACAGCCCTCACTCAAAAAATAAAGTCAAGTGCAAGTCATGTCATTATTTCTCTGATGGCATGGTCTTCTTTGGCAACGAAGGACAAACACACACACTTGGATTAGTGTGTTAGTGCCCCTGTTCTTGAGGCCTGATGAACTGAAAAGAGCACTAGCTCTAGAATCAGGAAGACCTAAGGTCTAATTTTATCCCAATGTTTATTACTTGCATAACCTTGAAGAAGTCACTTAACCTTGGTTAACTCTTCCTGACTCAGTTACCAATTTTTTTGGAACATTTTCTCCTATCCTCTTCATCATGGGGACCAAAGGACAGGGGCTAGAAAATGTGTCCATCTCCATGGAACTGTTGTGGTTTGTGGTGCTGGGAACCCAGAAATGTAAGTAAGGGTACAGGGTAAGTCTGTCTAGAAAGAATTCAATTGTTCAAACCTTCTTTTAGACAAAGAAGCAAGGTTTATTGTAATGCCAGTAGAAACAGGCGGAGATTCCTAGTGAGTCTGCAAATTTGTTAAGAATGGGACTGATACACACAAAAAAGGGGAAAAGAGTCAGTGAAAAGATCTTCATGGAATTAAGGAGTGGTAAGTAGCCTGAGGTGGGCTAGGGACAACAGTGAAAGGAGAGTCACAGTGAAAGGACTGTTAAAGGGATTATTGAGTAGCTAGGTGGGCTGGAATGGGCCAGATGCCTCAGGTGAAACTCCAGTAATCTGGGCTCCTGAAATGTGTGGGAAAGTTCAGGAAATGGGCTGCTTTCAAGGACATGGTCTTTTCCTTTTAGAGGTCCAGGTCCCCTCACCCCATCAGAGCCAAAGAGTATGTCCTGTGAAAAATGACTTTTAATAATCATCTTAAAGATTTGTTTTCCCTAATCCTCTTCTTTCAAAGTTCAGTTTCTTCTTCAGAAGGACATTACTGATAATGAGATTGCTTTGAGTTTTCCTATCCTGGTCAAACCTCAACCCATGCTCAGAAGTAATTTAATCTAAAGTAGGGAGGCCTATTGTGTCCTCCTCAGGCTTAGGTGGAGATAGATTCTTACCTAGCTTTTTCTTCTTTTCTACTTCCTTAGACAGAAACCATGCAGGGTGGGAAATCTTCCTTAAAGATTTATCCAGGTCAAGATTAATCAGACAGTGAAAGAAACTCTACATCTGGGTTAATAGGTGTAGTCTTGTTCATTGTGTTTGCTCAGACAGATCTAGGAAAATGCTGATTATCCCTAACGTCAAGACAGTTGATATGGAAATTGATGTCTCTTTGACCAAGACTGTACTCCAAGGCCCTCATTTTAATATAGCTCAGCTCCCAATGTGTTAACCAATAGATGTGTACCCCAACCCTAGGAGAGGTTCAGTTCTGCAGTTCCACGTGCATGCCTGTCAGTTTGAAGAGAAATAAACGCAAAGATGGACACAACATAATTAGTTTGTCTTTCTTAGATCAAACTTTCAGAGGGTGACAATCCTCAATATGCCTGACCACACTGGAAGTCCCCAATCCAATTAACTTCCCACTACATAAGTTAAGAAAAAGTTAGAGACAAAATATATATGACCAATGATTGAGAAGTAATGAAAGTTGTGGGATATGGATAAATTGAAAAATTATCATATCATAAAGAATGATGAACATGGGAGAAATATGAGAAGACTTTTATGAAGTAATGAAGGACACAAAAAGTCAAATTGAAAAAAGAGTATAAATAGTGAATACAACACTGTAAATAAAGACAGCTGTAAAAGACAACAAAACTCTGGTGAAACATAATAATCAATGTTGACCTTCTTGACAAAATTAAAGGATATACATTCTTCCTATCTGCTAACAATCAATAAACTGTATTCAGGGAATATTGTTTGCAGGTAAGTTTGGTAGGTTCAGTAGTCAATAAACTTTTATTAGGCTCTTTCTATGTACAAGGCATTGGAGAAACAACAAAAGGTAAGAGACAGTACCTGCTTTATTAAAAAAAATTGTTTATTTATTTAAAGTTTTCAACATTCATTTTCACAAAATTTTGAGTTCCAACTTTTCTCCCCATCTCTCCCCTCCCTCCCCAAAACACCGAGCATTGTGATTGCCCCTTCAACCAATGTGCCCTCCCTTCTAACACCCCTCCTTTCCCTTATCCACATCTTTTCTCTTGTCCTGTAGGGCAAGATAAATTTCTATACCCCATGACCTGTATTTCTTATTTCCAAGTTGTGCACAAAAACAATTCTCAACATCTGTTCCTAAAACTTTGAGTTCCAACTTCTCTTCCTCCCTCCCCACCCATCCCCACTGAGAAGGCAAGCAATTCAATATAGGCTATATATGTGTAGTTTTGCAAATGATTCCATAATAGTTATCCTGTATAAGACTAACTATATTTCCCTCCATCCTATCCTGCCCCCTATTTCTTCTATTCTCTTTTTTGATCTTGTCCCTTCCCAAGAGTGTTTACTTCTAATTGCTCCCTCCTCCCCATTTGCCCTCCCTTCCATCATCCCCCCACCCTGCTTATCCCCTTCTCCCCTGCTTTCCTGTAGTGTAAAACAGATTTTCTTACCATGAGTGTGCATGTTATTCCTTCCTTAGCCGAATGTGATGAGAGTAAGCTTCACTTTTTTCCTCTCACCTCCCTTCTTTTTCCCTCCATTGGAAAAGTTTTTTCTTGCCTCTTCTATGAGAGACAATTTGCCCCGTTCCATTTCTCCCTTTCTCCTTCCAATATATTCTTCTCTCGCCCCTTAATTTTATTTTTTTAGATAGGATCCCTGCCTATTCAACTCACCCTGTGCTCTCTGTCTCTGTGTGTGTGTGTGTGTGTGTGTGTGTGTGTGTGTGTGTGTAAGTATAATCATATAATCCCTCCAACTACCCAGACACTAAGAAAAGTTTCAAGAATTACAAATATTATCTTTCCTTGTAGGAATGTAAACAGTTCAACTTTAGTAAGTCCCTTATGATTTCTCTTTTCTGTTTACCTTTTCATGCTTCTCTTGATTCTTGTGTTTGAAAGTCGAATTTTCTTTTCAACTCTGGTCTTTTCAGTTGTTTTTCCAATAGGATATTTCTCATTATCTTGATTTTTTTCATTCTTTTCATTTTGTTTTGTCATCTCTTGGTTTCTCATAAAGTCATTAGCTTCCATCTGTTCCATTCTAATTTTTAAAGAACTATTTTCTTCAGTGAGCTTTTGAACCTCCTTTCCATTTGGCTAATTCTACTTTTTAAAGCATTCTTCTCCTCAGTGGCTTTTTGGATCTCTTTTGCCAATTGAGTTAGCCTATTTTTAAAGGTGTTATTTTCTTCAGCATTTTTTTGGGTCTCCTTTAGCAAGCTGTTGACTCACTTTGCATGATTTTCTTGCATCACTCTCATTTCTCTTCCTAATTTTTCCTCCACTTCTCTTACTTGATTTTCAAAATACTTTTTGAGCTCTTCCATGGCCTGGTACCATTGCATATTTATTTTAGAGGTTTTGGATGCAGAAGCCTTGACTTTTATGTCTTCCCCTATGGTAAACATTGTTCTTCCTCATCAGAAAGGGTAGGAGAGAATACCTGTTCACCAAGAAAGTAACCTTCTATAGTCTTATCTTTTTTTCCATTTGGGGGGCATTTTCCCAATCAGTTAATTGACTTTGGTGTTCTTTGTCAAGAGTAGGGTATACTCTGGGGACCTGTAAGATCTCAGTACCTCCAAGGTGGCACAGTCAAGGGAGAGGAGTTACTCCCTGGCCTGGCTCAGGGCTGAGATTCAGATGAGCTGCTCAATTCCCCCAGGGGCTTTAAGCAGGGGCAGGGTTGCCACCCAGGTTTGAGGTTCATTCATATCAGTTGCTCAATTCCCCTATGAACCTTAAGCTGAGCCTTGCAACAATGGAACAATGGATTCAAGCTGCTCTGCTGCCTGGAGCCAGAGAGAGGGGAGGACCCTGCTCTCTTGTCTCCAAGGTGAAACAGCCCTCTCACTGACCTTTGAAATGTCTTTGTCACCTGTAGGTTGAGGGATCTGCTGCTGGGGATTCCATTCCTGAGGCTCTGCTCCTCCTGGCACCCTGCAGCCAAGGTTGGGCTGTGCTCTGTTCCGTGTAGGGTGCAACAGACCTTTCCTGTCAGCCTTCCAGGTCACCCTGGGCTGGAAATCTCCACTCCACCATTCTATGGCTTCTGCTGCTCTAGAATTTGTTGAGAGTCTCTCTTTACAGGTATTTTACGGGCTGTGGGGGAAGAGCTAGAGTGTGTGTGTCTTTCTACTCTGCTATCTTGGCTCTGCTGCCTGTTTTTGAGGAACTCACAGTCTGAAGTTAGGGGAAAGGATCTTTTGCAACATGTATGTGTGTACACATGGTATTGTTATATGTCATATATGTTGTTTATTATATATTGTATAACTAACAAATAATATGCTGATTAGTAATCAGTATCAATTATTAATAATTAACATTATCAATTACGCTTCCTGTATATGTTATTTTATATTATATGTCTACATATTGTGTCATGTTATACTGTTGTATTATACTATGTCATATCATGTCATATCCTACTAGTTATTATATATTGGCTATATATGTATATATGAGTAAATAGATCTATAAAATATAGACACTTAGATTCTTCCTTCACTGTATAACCTGCCATAAAGGGAATCACCAGTCAATATTACCCAGGGCTGATCAGAACCTGAAAATAACTCTGTACATCCCCTATGTGAGAAGATATAACCAGTTAGATTGATCTTGGAAGACTCAATTGTTGAATCAAAGCAAATGGCTACCACCATGACCCTTTCCCAAGAACCCAACTTCATGGTGTTACTAGGATTGTCTTGGTTGTTTTCCTGGATCCTCTTAACTGAAAATGCCTACAAATAAACTGATAATAATTAATAAATAACAATAATTCATTTATACAGTGAAAAGGGCCTTCTACATATTATTTCCTTTTATCTTTATGACAAGCCTGAGTGGTAGATGCTATCATTATTTCCATTTTACAGAGGAGAAAACTGAGACTGATAGATTAAATGACTTGTCCAGGGAAACACAATTAGTATGTATCTGGGCTAGATTTGAACTCATGTATTTCCTGACTCCAGGTCCAGCGTTCTATCCACCGCAACCATCTACCTGCTCAGCAGTTGAGACAGTAGAGAAAAATTTTACAGTCCCTGGCACATAGTAGGTATTTAACAAATGCTTGCTTTTAGCATCTAATATTTAATCTGACTTGTTTCCAATATTTAATGTGCTTGATGGATTGATTATTTTGAAAACTAAGCAGGAATTGTCCAATGATGAGTTAAACCCTTGGAAAGACAGCTCATTATTGCCTGCTTGAAACTTCTTGTTAAGATCTTTCCCTTTCCCTAAGTAATGGTAGTCCTGTGTTAGAGATGTGGGAAACAAGTAAAGAGTTCTGTTTCCATAGGGTAAAAAAACTTTCAACTTTGAATGGTTAATTAATCAGAATTGTGACCTAACACAGTCAGGTTAAAGGTCAGAAACCTGTGTGCAGGCTTGATGAGTTGTTTTAGGGGAAACCTGTCAAGAGAGAACATGAAGTCATGTGGCCAATGAATTGTGTGATGGGAAGTCTAAAATTCGGAATAGTATAAGAAGGCTTGCATTGATCTGAACAAATTGTAGTCTTCCTATAGCCTTACTTGGGAACTACCCATTAATTTATGGGGAATGAATGTAGAAGGCACTCCCTCCTCCTGAAGATGTGTGGAGTCAGTTTTGGCCAAAGTGTTCAATTCCTCTGAACTCTGCTGTAATAAAATTTCCTTGATACCTTTTTGTGTGTCAAGTGTGTTTCTAACAGAGGTCATAGACTACTGAACTTGTTGAGAAATGACATGATGATATATCACAAAGACGCAACTTAAAAAGTTAGTTGCAACAATAATTTTAGCAAAATCACAAGATATAAAGTAAATCCACAGATATCATTAATATTCTTAAATATCACCAAAAAAGAAAAGATAGTAAGAGACACTCTATTTAAAATAGCTCTAGACAGTATAAAATAATTGGGAGTACATACACCTGCCAAAACAATTCCAGGAACTATATAAACAAAACTGAAAAAAAAAAACACTTTTATACAAATAAAATTAGATTTAAATAATTGGAGAAATGTTCATTGTTCATGTTTTGGCAGGGTCAATATAATAAAAATGACAATTTTACTTAAACCAAGTTATACTATCCAAATTAAACTATCAAAAAAATTATTTTACTGAATTAGAAAAATAATAACAAAATTCACTTGGGAGAACAAAAAATCAAGAATATCAAAGAAACTAATGAAATTAAAATATAAAAGAAAGAGGTTTAATAGTACCAGATCTTAAACTATATTATAAAGTAGTAATTATCAAAAACTATCTGGTAGGGGCTAAAAAATTGATAGGTAAGTCAATGGAACAGAGCAGATGTACACTTTATAGCAGCAGATAAATATAGCAACCTTGTATTTGAAAAGTGTAAAAACTTAAGATTTGGGGATAAGAATTCACTGTTTGGCAAAAATTGTTTAGAAAACTGGACAGTAGTGTGGCAGAAACTGGACATAGCCCAATATCATACACCATTTACCAAGATAAGATCAAAATGGATGCATAACTTGAACATAAAGAGATATTACAAGAATATTTGAAGAACATGGATCATATTACTTACCAGACTTATGGAGAGGTGAACAATTTATGAATAAAAAAGGGATAGAGAGTAGGATGAGTTGCAAAATGAATAATTTCAATTACATTAAATTAAAAAGTTTTTGTATAAATGAAACAAATATAGCCAATATCAGAAGGAAAATAGAAAATGGGAGAATATTTTGTAGACCACCTTTTGGATAACAGTATAAGAATATGAGTCATTCCCCAATTGACAAATAGTCAAAGGATATGAACAGGCAGTTTTCCAATGAAAAATATAAGCAATTAATAGTCATATAAAAATGTTCTAAATTGTTATTGACTAGAGAAATGCAAATATAAACAAGCTATATCATTGAAGTATTATTTTATACCTTGAGATATTATTTTCTACATATCAGAATGACTAAAATGATAGAAGTGGAAAGCAAGTTGGAGAGGATATGGAAAAACTGAGGCATTAGTTCATTGTTGGTAGAACTATGAATTGATCTAACCATTTTGGAGATCAATCTGGAACTATACCCAAAGAGTTATTAAACTGCCTATATCTTTTGACCCAGCAAAACCACTACTAGGTCTAATTCCAAAGATGATTAGGGAAAAATGAAAAGAATCTATATGTTTTAAAATGTTTATAGCAGCTCTGTGGTGGTAAAAAACTGGAAATGGTAGGAATGCCTGTCAGCTAAACAAGTTGTACTATATGTGATGGAGTATAGTAAAACAATGCTATAAGAAATGCATAACTCAATGATCTTAGAAAAACATGGATAAACTTGAACAAAATAATGAAGAGTGAAATAAGCAGAACCGAGAAAATGTACACAGCAAAAACAACATTGTTTTAAGAATACCTTTGAGTTGAATAAGTCATTTTGACTATTATAATACCCAGTTTAACTACAAAGGACATATTAAGGAAGATGATATCTACATTCAGAGAAATAGATGTACAAATGATTTTTACATATATATATGTACATACACATATTCACATGTATACATATTTACATATATATGTGTGTACATATTGTGTGTGTATATGTGTGTGTGTATATATATATGTACATTTATATATACAAATCTGTGTCTAATGGTAGCCATCTCTAGGGCAGGGAGGGGGAGAAGGGAGGGAAGAAAAAAGAAAGGAATTTACATAAAAACATTATTATATATTTAAAAGGAATACCAAGTTGTACATAATAGATTTGCTGTTTCATGTGCAAACTTGTTTTTATATTATGTTATGGAAATGCTTGTTGTATTCCATGATTTAAAAATAAAATAAATTAAAATTTTAAGAAAGTCATAGACTTTCAAAAGACATCATGGTGTAATGGAAATAGCAATGGATTTGAAGTAAGAGGACCTGGATTCGAATTCCACCTCTGTGTGACATTAAGCAAGTCACTTAATTTTTCTCACCATCTCATGGTGAGTTACCTCATCTGTAAAATTATGCAGTTGGACCAAATGGTCTCCTTTCAGCCCTACAGCTCTGATCCTATGACCTTGGGCAAAATAAGATTACCACAGAATAAAAAGTGTCATGACAATCTTGTGTTTAGCTTTTAAACCCTTCACAATATCATTCCTTCCTACATTTCCAGTCTTTTTACACTTTATTTCTTTCTCTGCTCTTTATTATCCAACCATTTTGGATGGATCATAGCCTGCTTGTTATTTCTCAGATATGATATTCTATCTCCTGATTCCATGTGTTTTTGTTTGCATAATCCCTCCCCCATTAGACTATAAGCTCCTTGAGAGCAGAATCATACTTTTGCCTTCCTATTGCTTGCATTGAGCTCAGTTCCCTGTTCATAGTAAGATAAATGTTTGTTGATTGACAAATTACATTGACCAGTGGAAAGAGACCTCATATGTCCCATTAAGTTCCGTTTACCAACTTCTTATTAGTGCGAAGTCCCTCTCAACATATAAATTAACAAGTTTCAGGCCAAGTCATATGGCAAGGAACCCTACAGAAAGCACACCAAAGAGGGAATTCAAATGAGTAAGAAGAATCCAAAGTGCCTCACAATGAATGCAGATCTCTGAAACTGGTCATACAGATACATATACATGATTATGCTACTCTGTGTGACTATACCCTAAATCCCAAAGCCCATTGGTATGGGACTCTCTCCTTGCTGGTGGAGATCAATTCACCATGCTTGTGGGAGGGGAAGGGCAGAGTTGGCAAAAGTGGCAGAGAGTGACAGACTCTTCAGAGTTTCTTCAAGTTCTTCAGCCTTTTCTGACTCCAGGCATTTCTGGTTTTTAGTTTTGAGAGAGAAGTTGGACCATGCCAGCCCCACTTCAGATTGCTGAAAAGACTCTGGGAAGAAGTCAACATGAGAGGAGCTAACAGCTTCTGTCATGACCCCTTTCCTCAGCTTACCACATCACAGAACTCTAGGAGTTTCCAATTGGGCAAGATCTAGGCTTTCTCTCTAGTTGAAGTTGAAGGTCCTTGCTCCTAACTGGAGAACTCTTTCACTGTGTATTTTCTGGTATGTACTTTCACTGGTTTCTGTTAGGTTTCTTTGCTACCTGCTGGGTGTGTTTATTGTGGAACTGGTATTTGGTTGAAGGAGAGTCAAGCCTTACATATAAAGCTTGGGTCTTCTTTCCTGAAATAATGAGCAGTGACCAGAAATTTAGTTTGAACCTGAAAACCATATCCCCTAGACTAATAATATTTAAAGCAACAGATAGATATAATTCTACTCCAGTACTCCATCTCTCGGAGGAGAGTAGAGGGGCCTCCAGACCCAAATTCCTGCTTCCCTTCCTAGCAAGAATTAGTATCTCTCTTGGAGAAGAGGTTAAAGATGTCTACTCTGACTCTCTTTGAACCACACAAAGACACTGCCATGCTACATGTAGGGGACAACGCTCCGCATATAAACAGTCACGCACCAAAGTTCAAAGGAGAGAAGGGGTTATACATTGTCAAATGCCAGTGTTCTCCAGACTTGGATTCCATGAGTCTAGTAGTCATTGCCTGAGAATTTCTAAAGACAGAATTATACACCGAGAGCTAGAAAGGACCTAAGATGCCATCTAGTCCAAATCCATTTTATAGATGAGAAAACTGAATCCCAAGACAATATGACTGGTCCAAGTCACACAGGTAATAAGCAGCAGGGACAAGCTTTGAACTGGGGAACCTGAGCTCCAGAACCTGGGCTCCTTTCACCAGCAATTGGGTGGCCCTGGAAATGGAGGAGTTAGAAAGATTTGAGTTCATCTCTGACCTCAGACATTTTCCAACTGTGTGACATTGGGCAGATGATTTAATCTCTCTTTGACTCAGTTTCCTCGACTGTAAAATCGGGATAATAGCACCTACCTCATGGGGTTGTTGTGTGGGTCAAATGGGATAACTTTTTTTTAAGTGCTTAGCAGAGTGCCTAGAACATAGTAGGTGCTTTAATGAATGCTTATTGACTAACTGCAAAATGGGGATGATACTAACAACTACATCAGAGGGTTGTGGTGAAAAAGGAGATTTTTTTTTTTTTGTAAAGCACTTATTACAGTGCCTGGCACATAGGAGGCAATATATAGATTCTTATTCCCTTCCCTTCCCCCACTATGCCAAAATGCCTCCCCAAGAACAGGGAAATTGGCAAACTGGTCCTTATAAACTCATGAAATCCAGCTTTGTCCTCAAAAATCTGAGTCTTTTGGAAATTTAATAAAACTCAGTAAAGGGAATAGAAAAAAAAGTCTAGTTTCCAAAAAAAAATTTTTATTTGGGGGTCCTAAAGGCCGATGAGCTTGTATTTATAGACCGGGCATTTGTTATAGACCTTTGTAAACCTGGGTGTTTGTAGTGTGTTTTTCCTTCCTTGGTAAATACTTCAATACATCTTTGTCTCACTTGATATAGAGTCCTATTGACTTATATAACTCAGGCATAATTAACTTTTTATCAATACTCTCAGTAATTTCATGGCTGTCATAATTACTTCTAATGGAGCATCATTTATTTGCATGAATTATGGCTTTTTGCATAAATTCTTAATCAAGTGGGTCTGTATGTGCAAAGTAAACATAGGATATCCATCAGAAAAGATGTATCTGAGTGAGGAGCCTGAGGCTTATTCATCATTAACAATTAATCATTGGGTTTCAGAGGAGCAGTAAATATGGGCTTCCAAAAGCATGAGATGTGGCACATGTTGCAAGCAAATCATTTGCCATCCCAGCTGTTCATGATTCACTTCTTGTACCTTAGAAGGGGCCATGACAATCTACCTCCCTCCTCCCATTACTTAAACTAAAAAAATATGGTTTCTACTTACCACTTACACCTATCCCTCCCCTCTATTCCACCTTCCCATTCTTATAACTCTCCATTTATCATTAAACCTCCTCTAGAGAAAGAAATTTCTCTCTTATGAGAGTTGGCTTTTAAATCATGCAGACATCAGCAGGAGGGTCCCTTCCAATAAATACATACTCACCAATTTCTGAGAAGTGTGCTGAAACAATGGAAACCAGCAGTTCAGTTCTCAAATGATCCCTGGAGAAGATGGCTTGTAATGTGGCCAGATCTTCCCTCTGACTAAGCTACACATTAAGAAGACATTACTTACGCTGGGAGATGTACAAAATCTTTTATTCCACCAGGATTCCAGCTAATAAATTTTTGTTGTACTGCTATACCAAAAAAAAAAAAATATGTTAACTGGTACATTTATCTTTAAAATTGAATGTTTCATTAGATACTTAACATTAAATATCAATTCAAACAACTAAACTTAGTAACTATTTAAAATTAGGTTACATATGTTATTACATTTATTAACAGGTACCCTGGTGGACTAAGAGTTTGTGTGTCCCTCAGAGGCACTTCACTCCTACTTAACAATTGACTTACTCCAGAGAGGATTTGGCTTCACTACCAGCTTGTTTCTCCAAGGATCATTTAAGAATTTTACCCTCTGAGTCAGGAAGACCCCAAGTTCAAATCTTTGGTCAAACACTTATTAGCTGTATAACCCTAGGCGAGTCACTTAACCCTGTTGGCCTCAGTTCCTCACCCATAAAATGAGCGGAAGAAGGAAACAGCAAACCATTCCAGTATTTTTGCCAAGAAAACCTCAAAATGACATCACAGAGGCAGACATAACTGAATCGACTGAACAGCAGCGAGCCAGGTACTTTGCTAGACACTGGAAATGAAAAGACAAAAACAAAGTAGTGTTGGCCCTCAAGGAGACTACATTTTATTGCCAGGGG
Source organism: Potorous gilbertii (assembly GCA_028658325.1). NCBI lineage: Eukaryota > Metazoa > Chordata > Mammalia > Diprotodontia > Potoroidae > Potorous > Potorous gilbertii. The sequence goes on along the minus strand of CM053772.1, from coordinate 73,591,566 downwards.
GTGGAAAGCATAACAAGAACAGAAAAACATAAACTATTACAGATAAATTTCAAAGGAATAGGACCTATCAAATGGAGGCAGGGGGAATTTGATAGTCTTCCTGTGGGGATGAGTTCTGAAACAAACAAGGGATTGTACAAGGAAACTATGAGATTGGAAAATGCATTTCAGGCTTGGAGGGGGCAGTCTTTGCAGATACATTTGGCCATGATAAAGCTTGGCAAGTTGTTCCAGAATTGTTTATCCAATTCTGTCAATGGATTTCCACTGATCTATCCTTCCACAGTCTCTCACTTGGCTGGTCCCTTTAGTGGTCAAGATGGCTGGCCAGGGTTAAATGTACCATCTGTGGCTATGAATCAGAGAAATGCCCACGTGGGGATCATACCCATGACTGTCATCTCCTTAGCATTGTGTTCTAATCAAGGAAGCTAAGAAACTGCTGAAAGTTAATGCTCCTCCCAGAGTGAGCAATTCATATTTATAAGGCAGCTCACTGGCCAATGGATGTGTAATGTGATTATGATGGAAAAGAAATTAGCTGTGATCTAAGCATTAGATTCACACAAAATAATATGGCAGCAGTAGCTAATACTAACCAACTAGAAGAAAGGAGGTTATCAATCTTCTCTGAGCCTTTCCTGAGTGGAGAAGAACCACATTTTGATTCACTTATTCTGCTCAGATACCGAATAAAATTATTCCCTTCTTTTGAGACATTTCAAAGGGATATGACAGGTAAGTACAGCATCCCTACCACCAACGAGGTTTGCAGAAATACCAAAAAAAATTATTATGAAGAGAAATTCTATTTGAAATGAGAATTCACCTGAGCTCAAATTTCATAGATGACAGAATCTTAGTGAATAGCCCTCATCACTCTGGAAGCTTTTTGGATGATCAATGGGCCCAGAGCTAGCTTTACTCCAAGTTAAGAAGATAGCTCCCTATTGGGAAGGCAACATGATGGATTTCAGTCCAAAGGACCTGAGTTTGAATCATTGCTACCTTTGTGACAATAAGCAAGTCATTTCAACCTATGTGCACCTCAGTAACCTCACCTGCAAAATGCGGAGGGGTAGACTAGACAACTTCTAAGGTCACTTCTAGATCTATGGTTCTAAAGTTTCATTTGAGGGACCTCAAAATTACCTTGTGTTTATTTTGCAATTAGTTGTAGCTAATTATATGCATACATGTTGTTTCCCTTAATAGATTATAAGCTCCTTGGGAGCAGAGCCTACTTGATTTTTCCTTTTGCATCTCTGTGCCTGATACAGAGTAGGCACTTAATAAATGCATGTCAGATTGATTGTATGATTAACTTGGAGAAAGTCCATCATTTACTACCTGAGTGACTTTGGGCAAATTACTTAACCTTTCAGATCCTCAATTCTGATTTTCACTGTTGTTGTTTTTAATCTATATGTAATGGGGAAACTGGTCAATGAGGACCGAGTCTTGGAAGCACTCTGCTTACTACCAAATGATGTTGGGCTTTTGATGAGCATGTCTCATGGTGACATAGAAAGAAGGACCTGGCTCTCCTCTGCAGCGCATCCTATGACTGTTTTACTTAGATTATGAGGCCCTTGAGGGAAGACACTGTCTTTTGCTTTTCTTGGTATCTCTAGAACTTATCTGGCACAAGGTAGGCACTTAATAAATGTTTATTGACTATTTCCTGTCCACTTGCTCTGTGAAGAAAAGTGTTTTAACTAACTGCTAAGCCAAAATTGAGTGTATTCCCAAAAGGTCCTAACCAGTCAAATCACCTGCGGCTTTAAAGGCACGTGATGCTTACATTGCTCTTTTCCGGAAATGTCTATTCTTTGCTGCTCCTAAGTGAAGGAGTATTGGAGATGGAATGACCTTGTAAGATTTCAAATCTCCATCACTAGAAACCCAGTGATGAGAGTCCAAGGTAGAGACTGCTGTGGCTTGCAAATAAGCAGTGTAAGGTGCCAATATGACTCAGAGTCATCTGAGTGATAGAGTCCAAGTCACTTGGGAAGCAGCATTACACATAAAATAAGAGAGTTGAACTACCTGGGCTCTCAGGTCTTATCTGGCTCTAAATCTACAATTCATTCAATGTTTGCCCTTCCCCCTCATCCAATGTTATTTAGTACCTTCTCTCTGAGATTAATTCCAGTTTACCCTGTATCTTGTATACACAGGTCTTGGGGGGGTTTTTTGCATATCGTCTCTCCTACATGAGGCAGTGAGTTCTTTGCAATCAGAGATCATTTTCGTCTTCCTTTGTACTCCAGGTGTTTAGCATAGTGCTGGGGCACAGTTAACACTTATTAAATGCTTATTGAGACTGACCCATCCAATCTGTGTGAGTGTGTTCATGTGTCACACACACACATTTTTTTAAAAATCCAACCACAGAGCCTGAGAAGCCCAGTATCCATTCCTTTAGGTTCAAGAACAGTCTCCATTTAAAAGCAAATCTTTACTACATAGCTATTATCAACCATTAACAATACCACCTGAACTCATTTAGTCAAACTAATCTAATTTGGTTATTCTCTAGCAGAGATCAGAACCTTGAGGGAATGAGACATAAGACAAATAACTTCTGAAAGGGAAGAGGGCCTGGTGCTGGGTACTAGAGAGAGCAGGCAGGGAACAAAAGGAGTCAATATCTGAAACATGGGGCAATTCCTGACACTCAGGGGGCAAGGGATGCAGCTGCGGGGAGGTAGTCCAGAAGCAGTAGGAGGAAATGGATAAAACAGCCTTCAAAACTAACTTTTTCTCCTTCCCAATTTGCTTAGGGTCAGCTCTACAGAGGCCTCATGAGGCAATTTAATTTCCACAAAAATATGCCTCATTTAATTTCCATGGAAATTTGCCTTAGTAATTAGTCTCTGCAGAGCTTGTAAGATCCTGCCTATGGAACTTTGATCAAAGATTTCCAAATCCTTTGCTTTGAGCTTATATATAGGAATTTCTTCTTTTACATGTGTCCTGCTAACCCCTCTTCTACCCTCCCCCCTACCCAAGTACAAGCTTCTTGAGGGCAGAGGTTGTTTCCTTTTTTTTTTTAATCTTTGCATCCCATATGCCCAGCACAGAATAGATAGATAATTAATGAGGCTTATTGATTGCTTTCAACACTGAGGCAATGGCTGGGTCCTGGCCACACTCCCTTCTATTCCATTACTGTTCTAGCAGGGCATAGTCCAGAAATGACATGAATATCTTGACTCATGTTTATCAGGAAAAGAATCTCCACTGGGCATTTAATCTCCCCCTCTGCTTTCAGAGGATCATAAAGTCTTAGATCTAGACTTGGGACCATAAAAGTTTTTGAATCCCACCCCTTCATTTCACAGATAAGGAAACTGAGGGCCAAGAAGGTTAAATGGCTTTCCCAAGGTCACATAGTAAATGTCAGGTGCAGGATTCAATTCATATTTTCTGACTCAAGAACCAGGGCATTTTTGGCTGTTTATCTTAGAGTTCTTCCTCTGGACTGCTCATATCTCAGGGAAGGTAGACTACACTGGTCTTCATTCAACCAGTCCCCATTCAGTAATGAATTTCCTACCTGCAAATTCTTTCTACCACTCTCCTCAGTTATCTCCTCGTTTATACTATCTGTAGATTTTCTTTCCAAGCATAGATTCCTGTTCTCCCTAATAATTATCTGTTCTAAAGATAAGACATAATCTCCAAATGGTCTGATTCCTGCTCATGATCAAAGGAAGTAATAGTTATTATTAAAAATAATAATATCTAGGCTTTATATAGAGCTTTAATGTTTGCCAAGTGCTTTAATAAATTTGATTGTCACAATAACCCATTTACTTTCACTGAACCTTTTTATCTTTTAGCCTCCTTTCAGGTATAGCATCCTCTAACAATCATAGCTAATATTTATTTAACACTTACCTTGTGCCAGGCATTGTGTTAAGTATTTTACAATTACTATCTCATTTCATCCTCACAACAACCTGGGAGAGAGGTCCTATAATTATACCCATTTTACAGATGTGGAAACTGAGGCAGAGGTTAAATGATTTGCCCAGTCACATGCCCAGGTAGTACATGTCTGGGTTTGGATTTGAACTCAGATCTTCCTGACTTCAAATCCAGTGCTCTATCCATTGTGCCACATTAGTTGCTGATTCTTTAAAGTTTCTGGAAAATTTTGTAGTCTTGTGTCAAAGGGCACATGGTATTTAATTAATCAAGAGACTTGGATTCTATTCCTGGCTCTCATTTTCTCCTATAAGATTTTAAGGTGCTTTGCACATCACTGCTCAAGAATTACTTATGGTATGAACTTGTAGAGTTACATATTGCCTAAAATACAAGGGCAATTTGGTCAGACCCAAGTCGAGGCGAGTCTCACAAAGCTTTGCGAATCTCTGCTGTGATATAAATTCCTTGGGGAAATGGAGGCAGCACAGTATGCTAGAATCAGAGGTCTGAGTTTGAATTCTGCCTCTTACACTTCTCTGCCTGTGTGACCATAGGCAAGTCACTTAACCTTTGAGACCCTCAGTTTCCTCATCTAATCAAATGATGGAAGTTGAACTACATGGTCTCTATGGTCCCTTCTGGTTACAGCTCCTTGATATTGGATTTTTTTTTTAATTTTTTGTCTTGGTATCCCATTGCTTAACACAACAGATGCTTAGTATGCAACTTTCCCATCACTCCTTCATTCCCTTTGATGAAGTATATAGGTGAAAGTTTATTCCCCAATATCCACTAATAATACACAATTACATAGCACTACTAGGTTTGCAAAAATGTTTTACATACACTATTTCATTTCATCCCAAGTATAACTCTGGGAAGGAAGCATCATTTTTTTTTACAGATAAGAGAACTGAGATTCAGAGAGATCACACAGCAAGTAAATGGAATTTGAGCCTAAGTCTTCCTGACTTCAAGTCTAGTTCCTATATCCACCGTTCTCTTTGCATGACAGAGTAGAAATTGAATCAATCTGCCCTGAACATGTTACACTTTCTCAGGACTAAACTTTTGCCTATAGCTTTTTTCCAAGCCCAAATCAAATGCTATCTCCTCCAAGTAGCCTAAATCTTAGGATCACAAATATATAATCAAAAAAGACATCAGAGGCCATTCTGATGAGAGGACCCAACCCTCTCATTTTTCAGATGAGGAAAATGAGACCAAGGGAAGTTAAATATTGCAAAGATGGTAAGCGTCAACAGAAAGAAGAATGAAACCCAGATCCTCTGACTTCAGAGCCACTGGACATTACCATGTTCCCCAAGTGGAAACCATCTTTCCTTGGTGATACCCTCACATGTGGTGGCTGTCTAAAGGAATATAAATTTTGATCACTTATATTTCACAAAATATTTCAGGGCCTGGGGACTAGAATTTTTTTCTTCTCTACTAATTTATTTTATCATTAAAAAAAACTGGGATGATTAATTCTTTGTCTCATGTAGTTTTCATTTATAATTTCTTGAAATATAACTCTGAAAAACCAGACTTTAATAAAGCCCATTGGAATTTAAATGGGGCTACTTGACCCTGCCTTTAAACTCAAATCACTCTAGCTCTAACTGACCGATGATAGGTCTCAGACCAAGCCTCAATTGCTTACTGTTTGGGTTTTGATGGCTCAGATCATATCTAGCAATCTTTTCTGTTCTGGCCAGAAACACTGAGGATCTTCCCCTTCCAAATTAATTCTTTTGAAAAGGCTAACTAGACCATCTTTTGCCTCAGTTCTTACCAACCCTTTAATCACTGAATGGGTATTGCCTTAGACAAACTGAGACCTGGAAAAAACCTAAGCTTAAAAAGGTCAAGGTCTTGGACTTCAGAAAAACCTGAAAAGACTTACATGAACTAATGCTGAGTGAAGTGTGCAGAACCAGGAGAACAGTCCACCCAGTAACAGCCACAGTGTAGGATGATTAACTTTGACAGACTTAGCTCTTCTCAGCCATTCAAGGACCTAAAACGGTTCCAAAAGATTCATAATGGAAAATACCATCCACATCCAGAAAAAGAAATATGGAGTCTGAATACAGATTGAAGCATACTATTTGACCTTTTTTTCGGTTTGTTTTGCCTTTTCTCTTTCATGGTTCCTCCTATTTGTTCTAATTCTTCTATATAACATGACTAATGTGAAAATATGTTTAATAAGAATGTATATGTGGAGCCTGTATCAGATTGTGTGCTGTCTTGGGGAGGGAAGAGAGAAGGGAAGGGGAGAAAATTTAAAACTTATTGAAGTGAATGTAGAAAACTCAAAACATAGTAATTAATTTATTGAAAAAGCAAAAGGCCAAGGTTTCCCACTGCATCCAGGTCATCTCTAGTCATCCTGACCTATGTCTTGCCACTGAACCATGAATGACTCTGGAGGAGAGAATGAGCTGATGACTCTTCTCAGCTCTACCTCTCTTAAATACAATTCACTTGCAAGTCAAGACATCACCCTCCTGATGGCACTGGTCCTCTCTGACAATAAAGGACAAGCCACATTTTGAACTTCTATTCATTTGTCATATTTCGATCTGTGTATTGAGGGTACATTGAGGGTACAGTTTGGCATATTGGGGAAAGTGCCAGACTTGGAACCAGAAGACCTGAGAGAGTTTGAATCACACCTTGGACAGTTCCTAGCTGTTTGACCTTGAGCAACTCACTTAATTGTCCAGTGTAGCTATGAAATGTGGGAAATAATACTTGTGCCTATCTCACAGAGTTGTGGGGTCTTGTATACCTTAAAGTGCTATTGACATACAACTTTTTATTATATTTATCTGACTTAGTAGAAGATCCATGAGAGGGATTGTAATCTGACAATGAAGTTGTAATAATTTCTAAATAAATTAAAGATTTTACCAAATTGTATCTATTTGATAAAGATGTTAGATACCAGATAGGTGCTAGATAAATAGGTAGAAAAACATTTTTTTCTAAATTTTCAGTTCCATATTTTCTTCTTCTCTTGAACCCCTCCCCCTCATTAAGAGATAAGAAATACAATAGCCATTATACCCATGAACGTATTTCCACATTAATCTTGTTGAAGAATAGGGGTACAACAAAAACAAAGTGAACGAAAATATGCTTCAAACTTCACTCAAGAGTTCAGATGATAGATAGATAGATAGATTAATAAACTACAATGTATACACCTGGTCACCCCTAGATAGGTGGCACATTAGATAAAACTCAGGGCCTGAAGTCAGGAAGACCTGAGTTCAAATTTGGCCTCAGACACTTACTAGTTGTATGAACAAGGGCAAGTCACTTCATTTTTGTTTACCTTAGTCTACTGGAGAAGAAAATGGTAAACCACTACTGTATCTTTGCCAAGAAAACCCCATGCTCCTCATACTTAATATGAGCCACAGATTCATGGAGAGTCAGGCACAATTATACAACAACCATATATCTTTATAGAACATAGATACTTTAGGTAGCACAGTAGAGTAGCAGGCCTGGAATCAGGAAGAGTTCAAATGTGGGCCTAACTGTGTGATCCTGAACAAGACACTTAGTTCTGTTTGCCTCAGTTTCCTTATTGGTAAAATGAACTGGAGAAGGAAATGGCAAAATCACTCCAGTATGTTTGCCAAGAAGACCCCAAAAGGGATCACCAAGAGTCAGACATGATTGAAACAAATGAGCCATAACAAAGGATGGAGGCCTGGCCCCAGGGCCAGCTCATTTTCTGGCTTTGGTGGTCCTTCAAAGGCTGCCTCCCAGTATGTCTCCAGAGACCAGTAACAGTCTGAGAAGGCCCCCATTCCTCCTTCCATGATTAACCTGCAGATCAGTTGGGAGATGGGGGAAGATACAAAGGAGAAGAGGTAGCAGTTCTTCCTCACCTGAAACCTTGCTGTAGCTTCTTCAATTCCTGAGTCCTTATCTTTTCTGTGAAGATTTGTCATTGAACTCCTGTCCTACTTGCCTCTTCTCCCATTGGTGAGCTCCTTCTGGAGCCTCCATTTTGGTACAGGCCCAAAATAGCCATGTCATTCTGACTCTAGACTTTGCCACTGTGCCTCAGTTACCTTCTTACCTTCAGACTTTACCTTTACACTTCCTGTAACCCTCTCACCTTGGGGTATTCCTTCTCCATGCTGTCCTTTTTTAGTGAGTTCTTTCTGGGGTGTCCATTTAGGGGAAGAATTGAAGCCAGTCACCCTTCATTCACCTCTTACTTTACCACCATGTCCCTGCCCTACCCCCATCCACTTACTCCCTTGTGGGCAGGGACCATCTTTACTTTCGCTTATATTTATATCCCCAGTGTTTAGCACTATTCCTGGCACAGAGTAAGCAGTTAATAAATGCATGTTAACTTCTAGACACCTTTCTTGAGAAGTTAAGTTCAGAGGATTGGGCAGCAAGTAAATTAACAGTATGTGCCACTATTCTGACTAAGTTATTTTGACTATTGTAAAGACCCAAATTAACTAAAAAGGACATATGTAGGAAGATGCTATCTGCATTCGAAGAAAGAATTGATAAATAGAATTATGCATAAAGTAGTTTTACATATTTATACATATTTGCATCCAATGGTAGCCATTTCTAGGGGGTGGTCAGAGGAAAGGGAAGAAAAAAGGGGGAAAAGTGACATGATAACTTTATTATATATTTAAAGGAATACCAAACTGTCCATAATAGATTTGTAGTTTCATGTATAGCCATTTTTCTAGTCTACAATGTTATGGAAATGCTTGTTTAATTTCTTAAGTTCAAAATAAAATAAATAATAAACTCTATAATGGGAGAGAAAGATGACCTGCAGGGGAGGCAGAAGTCCTTCCTCACACTCATCTGGGAATTCCCTATAACTTCTGAGTGTAGTCTATTCCTGGAGAGAAGTCGTGAGAGTTAGGGTCATGTCAGGTGAGGCAAGAGAGGAGAAAGAGCCAACCACTCAGTCTCTGTGGGACAGGTTTGCCTTTATGACAATGCCTCCATCTTCTCCATCCCATAACTTATTCCCTCAAAGCTTTACTAACAACTCAGTCTTTCATTGAAGAGCCAGAGGACAAGGGTAAGCTTAGGGCCAAGATGGGCCTGGAGACACCAAAAGTTTAGCTCCTGGTTCTAACTCAGGATACCAGGAAGCACTGCCCCAGAAGGCCCAGGGACCCCCATTCTAGAAGCCAAATTTCAACAATCTGTCTAAAAATGCGATAGCCTGAGAATCAGGAGAAATGGGTTCTGTTCTCTCCCCCCACAATTACTCCAGGCTTCCTCTTCTGTAAGATCAAGAGATTGTAAATGAGCTCTCTATGGCCCCTCCTGGTTCTAAGTCTTTGAGTCTGTTGAACTTGGGTTCCCTTTAACTCATCTTCAACAGAGCCCCAGGCTCAGTAAGAATTAAATGAGCCTTACCCTATGAGCTGAGGCAAGTCTCTTCCCATCCCTGGGACTTCAGCTTGCTCTTCTGTAAAATAAAGGAATTCCACCAGATGTTCCCTAAGGGCAGCTAAATAGTGCAATAGATGGAACACCAGGTCTCAAGTCAGAAATCTCATCTTCCTAAATTCAAATCTGGCCTCAGATACTTATTAGTTTATTAGTTGTGTAGCCCTGGGAAAGTCATTTAATCCTTCTGCCTCAGTTTCCTCATCTGTAAAATGAGCTGGAGAAGGAAATGGCAAACCTGCGCAGTATCTTTGCCAAGAAAATCCCAAATGGGATTAAGAAGAGTCAAATATGACTGAAAACAACTGAACTGAAAACAGCAAAGGTCCTTCTACTTCTAGCATTATAATTTGGGGGAAGGGAGGGTTGGAAGAGGGGACAGTAATTTCAAGACCTCTCTCAGCCCTCAACATCTATCTGTTTGATATAAGATTTATCATTCAACCCTAACTCCATAATTAGATCTTTCGGATGTCAAGTGAGAAGAAACAACTGACTATAACACCTAATTACCAAAAATAATTAGTTTATATGAAGCTGTGAAATTGCTTACTTCCTCTTGTTGGGAAATAAGGGTCCCCAGCAGGATTCTCACGGTTGCGCAGGGGTTTCTATCTCTCTTCTCCCCCCAAAGATGAGTACGCTTTTCATGCTTTTTAACCTAGACAGGTTTGGTGCTGTTTACCCCAGGTGCAAAAAAATCCTGGTCATGACTCTGACTGATTGACTGACTGAAAATGAGTGAACTGACTCCATCAATTAACAAACATTTATTAAGTCTTTTGTATCAGCTACCATGTCACAAAGACAAAAATTCCAGGCCCAAGATTCTCCCTTTTCTTCTAGCCTGGAAGGTGCACACCTGTTCATTCCAAAAAGGATATAATTCTCCACTCAACAGCTATGACAAATGTGTCTGCCGTTGCCAGTATTGATTATTTCAATGTAGTATTTGCTAGGCTCTAAATCAACCTTTTTTTGTGGCTGCAACTGATTCATGGGGTTATAAGTGGTGTTGGCTTATTAGGCTCAGTTTAATGAACTGACAGCCAGAATTTGTTGAAATGATATTAATATGTATTGAATTTACGAGTCTCTTCTTGCCACAGTGCCTTTTCTCTTCTGTCTTGACCATTGTTTTAATGACTCAAGTCACTCTGTATTATTAAATTATAATTTTATTGATAAGCTAAGTCATTTATTGCTCCTCTAGTTGGAGAAATTTGTATTTCCTCATTGTGGACAGCAGCCAGATCATCCCTTAGGATGCCTTCTTGTCAAATTTCCTTTTTTGAGTGGTAGGAGTTAGAGAAAAAGAAGAAAAGAAGGAAATAGAAGGAGAAAAGACTTTCTGTGAATTGGAGCAGGAGTATTCATAGAAAATGTAGATAGTCTCAAAACTCTATCTAAATCAGTGGGACTAAAAAGAATTAAACCATGAATACTCTTTGAGTTATACAATTATCATACAATTCCAAAGAGATCAAAGGAAGAGAAAAGGGAATCACGTACAAAAACTATTTATAACAGCTTTCTTGTGGTGGCAAAGAATTGAAAACTGAGGATGGTGCCCGTTAACTAGGAAATAGGTGAACAAGTTAATAAATGAATGTGATGGAATACTATTGTGTTATAAGAAATGATGAAGACAATGGATTCATAGAAACCTGGGAAGACTTATATGAACTCATACAAACTAAAAATACAGAAGCAGAAGAATAACTTATACATTATAAAGGCAAACAACTTTGAAAGATTTAGGAGTTATAACCAACACATTAACCAACTACAAATCCAGGAACTCATAATAAAACATGCTATTCCACCTCCAGATAGAGAACTCATAGACCCAGAGTGCAGACTGAAGCATATTCTCTTGGATAAGGCTAATGTGGACATTGGTTTTACTTAACTATATATATATATGTATATATATATACATATATATACGTATATATACATATATATATGTATGTATTTGTAATGGATTTCACACACATATATATGTATATATATATATATATATGTATGTATTTGTAATGGATTTCATATTTCTTGCTTTCTCAATGGATGGGGGATGGGGAAGGAGAAAGGCAGAAAATTTGGAAATGAAAAAAAAATAAAAATTGAATGAAAAATAAAATCTGGGAAAAAATAAAATCAATGAGTCTTGAAAGCCTACATCTTTTAAACTCCTGAAGACACTTATAAAAAGCTTAGGGAAAACATAGATTTGCTTTAGGCTTAATTCTGATTCTAACTTATGATGGAATTGTAACTTGCTCTCAGTTTCCTCACCTGTAAATTGAGGATAACAATAGCCAGAAAACATTTAATATGAACTAGATGCTATATTAGATTGTTGATTATCTGGACTTCAGAAAGTGACGAAGAAACTGTTCTTAATAATAATAAATGTTAATAATGCAGATTAAATTAAATGTCTTGTATTTCTTTTTTAGAGAACTATCCAAAGACTACCCTTCCCCTAGTAGAAAAAGCTAGGAGGCACAATGAATAGAGCACTGGATCTCAGATCAGGAAGACTCATTTTTCATGAGTTCAAACACTGCCTCAGACACTTATTAGCTGTGACCCTGGCAAGTCACTTAATCCTGTTTGCCTTAATTCCTTCATCTGTAAATAAGATGAAGAAAGAAATGGCAAACCACTTCAGTGTCTTTGCCAAGAAAACCCCAGAAGGTGTCACAAAGATTTGAACTGGACTAACAACTGAACAACAACAGGTATCATCTGTGATTATATCCATTGCCTGATAGGCCAGTATATGCATAATTATATTGGTTCTCAGAAAACAAACACAACCTGCACTGAGACCATATTCAAACCCTTTCTAGAATATTAGGACCTCTAGGAACTCATCAGAGCTTCAAGAACCTAGGGCACCTGTAGACCATGACGAGCCAATAGAGTAAGATTTTTAGAATGAGATTTTGGATGTGAATCCAATATGAAGGAATAAGGTTTTTCCTAATGAAATGTATCATTGCTATCAATCTAATATTGTTATTATTGAGGTGCTTCTTGCTGCTAGTGTGGTACTCTGGTCATCAAAAGCAGCAAATAAATATTTCTTGTATTTAATAAAGTGGAAAAACATTGGGGAGTCAAGAAATCTATGACCTAGTCACATTTCTGTCACTATCTAGTGATCTAATTATGCAACCTTTCATAATTCCTTCAATTTCTGCGAGCTTTGGGTCACTCATCTTTAAAAAAAGTGCAATTTAGATTAGATCATCTCTAAGATTCCTTCTAGCTCTCATATTTTATGATCCTACACCTACGAACCAGGGATTGTTTCTTTGAAATCAGGATGATAAGATAGGTGTAAGAATTCAGTTTGGACAATGTATTCTGTCTCCCCAATGGATCTACCACTACATGCCAATGGGCTCCTGCAATCTGAAATGATATACAGACTCACCTTGCTCAAATATACAGTCACTGTCCTCACTCTGTCAGTCCAGCAGTTATTACAAGGGAAGTAGACTGTAACTTCTGCCTATGATAAATCCCTAAAGGAAAACAAACACTTGAGCAATTAATTGTTAACTGTGAGTGATCATTGACGGCAAATGCAGTCAGTAATTAGTTACTGTAATAAACAAACAAAAATATCTGTATGTTCTCATCACCTCTCTGAACAGCAGAAAACATAGTGTAGTCATAGATCCGGAAAAGAAAGAATTGAGCATGTCTCTCTTTGCACAATATCTCTTCTGCCATTGGGAAATTATTTCACTAATTCTTCCTCCTGTAACCTGGCTCTTAGCTAGGGGTGAGAAAAATTCTAGCCAATAGAGTCTTGGCATGTCTTGCTATCAGCTGTGACTATAGATATTGCTTTCTCTGCCATGTTTAGCTTGGCTACATATGGCCTTTTGGAGATAGACTGAAGTCACTATGGCACCTGTGAGTGCTAGCACAGATGGACCAAATTCCTCCAGAGTCTGAGCAGAGGGAGTTGGGAAGGCAATGGTGAAGGGAGGGGTAAAAGGGAGGGAGACTAGGGAAAGTAACTGGTTTGGCAGCAGCTGTTCCATTTGGAGAACTAATGAGATTCATGGAAAAGCCTGCCAAGAGATGCCAAGTGCTTATTTGTTTGTGGGAATGAATTCAGCATTGGCCAAATTGGACAATGATACAAAAACACCCATTTTTCTCCATTCAGATTTGTGGCTCCATCTCATATTTCTGAAAGAGAAGGATTAAAGCTTTGACCTCCACAAAGATGAGTCTCAATGCTAAATGAAGGGACATAGAATTTCTCTTACCTGGAAAAAAGAAGTTTTTCCAAAAATTGATTTGCAAAATCAACTGTGTCACCCAGAACATATTTTCTTATAGAACCAATGTTACAAATGGTTTTTAAGTTTTTAGTTAACCCACAAAGGTTTAATTTAATTTAAATATTTAATTTAACACAGTATTGAAAATACTGTATATTTGAAATTTTAATGGTATTAAAGATACTATTAAATGGCATTAATTAATATTAATTTAATGATATTAAAGATACAATGTATCAGATACATGTATGATTGGGAAAAGATTAGTCAGTCAGGTAGCAAGATTGACGTATGGTTGATGGATAATACATATTTCCATTGTTATTTAGGAGAATCAGGAGAAGGCCCCCAACATATTGAAAATTGTTAATATAGCGAATAAAGCAGACAACCCAGAGTGGCATAGGGAATGGAGCAGTGGAGTTGAAGTCAGGAAGACCAGGATTCAAATCTCATCTCAGACACCCCGTAGCCATGTGACCCTAAGCAAGACACCTAACTACTCTGGGCCTCAGTTTCCCCATCTGTAAATTAAGGGGTTGGACTTGATTACCTCTAAGGTCCCTTTCAGCTCCAAATCTGGGTTCCTATTATCCTCTTAAGTGAACTCCCTGGGAGGAATATATGTAAGGGCATAGATAAAGAGTCAAACAGAACTGATAGAATTTTTTACTGTCTTGTAATGTGAAGAGCCTAAAGGAAGGAAATCAAGAAATATTTGATGACAATGATCATGGCAATGATGATGATGATTCATAGATGTTGAACTCACAGAATCCTAGATTTTTAGAGCTAGAAAGGACCTTAGAGAACATTGAGTCCAATGATCTTATTTTCCAACTAGGAAATTTGAAGGACAAAGATATTTAAATTACTTGCCCAACGTCACACAGGTACCAAGTATCTGAGGTAGGATTTGAACTTAGGTCTTCTTGAATCCAAATCTAACAAGGTAGGAGCAGGAGGAAGTGGAAAAGAGAAAGGGGAAAAGAGAGGAGGAAGAAGATGAAGTAGTGACAGAGGAGGAAGAAAGAAAGGAGGAGGAGAGAGGGAGAGAAAGATGAAAAAGGGGAAAAGAAGAATAGGGAGAGTAGAGAGAAGAAAGAAAAAGGAAAGATAAGAAGAAAGAGAAAAAGGCAAGAGAATGCCAAGATTTCTGAACACTTTCAAAGACTTTAGAGGCTGATGGCACTGATTTTGTGTTTTGTCTAATTCATTTCAAAAGTTATGTCTTTCTTCTTCCTTGATGTGGGTCTATGCCCACATCATCAACGTTACAATTATTACTCATAATTCAGATACCTTTTAAACCCATATGTGAGGCAGAGAGGGAAAAGAGGAAAGATTAAAAATTGTACATATAAAAAGTCATCTAAGGTAGAATCAATTGCACTTTAAACAGTGGAACACAAAAGGGAACAAAAGGGGAGCATAATAAGGGCACATGAGAGGAAAGAAAAGGAATGTGGGGGGAAGACATTTGATTTCATGCCAACCACCAAAATGGGCAATTGATCCAGGACAGCTTGGTACTGTCCAGAGGTCTCCAACTGTAGGCTGAGACCTACTACCCTCATTCTAAGAATGGTTCTGTCCTTGGCCAAGAATGATAATCCAGGCCCTGCCTCAGAAGGTAGCTGATTTAGTACCAACTTTTTTTCTTACTGATGGTACCCCATTCTCTGGGGTTTTTTTTAACTCAGTGTCTGACTCCCCACCTTCCATAGACTTGGACATGTCCCTGACCTCCAATGGCTCAGACAAATGCCCAAATTCTTAACCTCTCCCTTTCTGTCTGACTATTCAGGTGCTGACTCCTGGCCTCCTCTGGCTGTTGACATATACTCAACAGAGGAAGAGCAGAATGCCCAGATAAATCTAGGTACTAGAGGGACACCTTCTCCAAAAGGGAAAGAAGAATTATGATGGACATGTTCAGTAACTCATAGGAGAAAATAACTGGAAAAAGATGTGGGAGCAATACTTACAGTCCTGGATGTGTATATATCAAAGCAGAATGTGACTTGCAGACAGCAAATTTGAGATTTGTTAACAAAAAAAGGCAAATGTGAATTCCTCCCTATCACTATCATAACTGTAATAGACTAGTAGAAGAAAATACTTTATTCAAAAAAAATAAGCACAAGTAAAGAGAGAGGATGGTACAGTACTGCATCAAAAAGGAATATGTCAAGAATATTCATCTATGTAGAAACACACAAATCTAAAAAGTTTTCATAATAGAGAATATATGAGTGACAACAAAAGGAAAGAAACAAACAAAAGCAATATTATGAGAGTATATTATAGCCCATCTGGAAAGGTGGAGAAAATGGATAACGATTTCTTCTTATAGATCAGAAAACTTCATGGAGGCAAGATAGAGCAATGATGGAAACTTCAACAGCCCAGATATCTGCACGGAGTTGAATCCTGATAGAAACAGATTAGCTGATCATTTTCTTTGTATCGCTCTGAGCTCACTCTCCCAACTAATATTGAACTATATTACCCAGAAGGCAATGATTATTTCCCTCAGGTTCCCCAGGGTAACTCTGAGGATCTGAAGTTTCTAGAACATTCACTCACGAGGCTCTATCTGGTTTATTCCTCAAT
The DNA here is from genome assembly GCA_028658325.1 of Potorous gilbertii. Classification (NCBI taxonomy): domain Eukaryota; kingdom Metazoa; phylum Chordata; class Mammalia; order Diprotodontia; family Potoroidae; genus Potorous; species Potorous gilbertii. The sequence goes on along the minus strand of CM053772.1, from coordinate 73,575,226 downwards.
GTCAATAAATCAGTTGATGTTAATTAGTTCTTATAAGAGGATAGTTGTTGAGATGTAATAAAGACAGAAGTTATAAAACAACCCCCAACCAAGGGATACAAATCCCCTTATACACACACAAGGTCCCTGGGAAGAATATATAGAAATACACATGTAGGGAACATATGCTGGTGATAGGTTCCTCACAACTTCTGGCCCTAGGAGTCCTTTCTCCCCTTCTCAAATTCTGCATAAAGTTCACTTCTAAGTATAACACTGGTGATGGATAGGTAGTTCCCTTGTTCAGGCAGGATAGCTCCTCGTCTTAGGTGACACGTCAATAAACTACTGAGTTGAGACAAACAAGTCATTCCACTGTTATTGTGGCTCTTTACTGGACTTGGTTACTGCTATTATTGGCTCTGGTTGCAAGTTGAGCCACTGATGGCTTTGAGGGATCTCTTGGTCTCACCAGTGACCTGAACAATGTCCTCTCAGAACACTCATTCACCTAAGATCAGGAAAGAATAAACACAAAAAATATAGAGGTGCCATGGATACATGGCAGGTAAGTGGGAGATAAAACAGTCATTACCTTTCCCCCACCTGGTAACTCACAGGAGCCTTTCTGTTCACCACCAGGAAAAAGAGCCAAGGGAGGAGTATATTGATTATTTTGTATATTAACTCATTCCCAGCTCATGTCACTTAAATCATCAGTCCTTCTGGCTTTTCAGTCAACCAGAAGGCTTCTTATCACCACAAAACTGTACTCCTCTCTCCCCCTATTGTTTATGAACAGATGAGCTTCCACTGGTCTTATTGGAATGTTGTGTACACTCCGTATAACACACCAAGAAGGGCAAATCTGAGCATGCTCTGAGGATGAAAATCTCATTGCCAAACTTCCTATTACATTTCTTATGTTGTAGATAGTTTAATATTTCATCAAATATATTTTAAAAACTTAAGCATTTATTAGACCTCTACAGTACACAGGGTAATGTGCTAGGTATGGAGTGAAAATGCAAAGATTAATGACAGAGGAGAGTGGAGCCAAAATTGCAGAGGGCAAGCAGGAACTCATCTGAACTCCTCCAAATTCTCCTCCAAACAACTGTTTAAATAGCTCAAATCAAATTCTGGAGTGACAGAGTATAATGAGAGTTAAAAAATCTTCCCCACCCATTGATAGGCCTCACTTTGGGCTATTAAGGGAGACTGAATTGGGGGAGGCTTGTTTTGTATGGGGGCCCACACCTTTGGTTGATTTCTAATGAGGCACTGGGTCATGAGGGATCCTGACCTCCATCTCTAAAAGGGGTATATATGTGCTCTGAGGTGAAGTTTTTTTGAAGCTTTTGCAAGAAAGTTCATGTGCCAGATGAGACTCTGGGCAGCTGTTTTAAGAAGTTCCCTGGATTTGAAAACCCAGATGTTGGTGCTTCTCTCTCTGGTAATGATGTATGTATTGTCTATGGTCTGACAGTTGGATTTTTTCTGTTGGTATATGTGTTTGATTAAAGTGATTGTTGACCACTCAAAAGTTGCTTTCCTTTTAGAAAAGCAGATCTAAGAACCTGTTCAGCAGGTGCTCCTGGGGGCCAGAGTGCTTACTGCTACACAGTATCAACAAAAGTTCAAATGAAACAATTTTTCAGACCAAGATAATTTAAAAGGTGGGCGAGAAAGGTTTGTCTCACTGGAGTGGTGGTTGGCCTGGGGCAGAGAGCAGGTCTCACCATCAGGTCTTGGAGGTGGCTGCCTCAGAGGCAATAAAAGTTTCAGGAGCTCTCAGTCCAAAGATGGTAAGGGGGTCAGACAACTAGTCAGAAAGATATATAGGGAATCTTTTACTGGGGCTGAGTTAAGGACCCTGTTGCATTAGCCATACACAGTTCTGGATCACAGTCCCAGGGCAAAGAGGAGGACCACTAGCACTTGTGGTCACAGGGGTACAGGGGCTCTGGTCACAGTTCCAGGGCAGAGAAGAGTACATGTGGTCATGAACAAGGGACCAGGGGGCCTAGTCTTATTTCTAAGGCAGAAAGGAGAACTAGCACTTACAGCTACAGGAAAGCAGGGGACTTGGGCACAGTTTCAGGGCCAAAAGGAGTACTAGCAGTTTTGACTACATGGAAGCAAGTTCCCTTGATCGCAACTATCCTTAGATCACACCACTTTGAAAGCACCAAAAACCTACAGATTTCCAAAACTAGCTCTGAAAATGGCAGCATGAAAAATCTGAAACTTATGAGCAGAGACCAACTTTAACTCAGTTAAAAGTCAAGAAATAAGCTGGAAAAAATGAGCTAACAATAAAAAATAATCTGACTGTAAAATGTTACTATGGTGACAGTGAAGATCTCTTGATCGCAAACTTAAAAGACAACTACGTCAAAACAACCACAAGCAAAGTCTCAAAGAAAAATGTAATTGAATACAAACCAAAAAGAATTTCTATAAGAGCTTAAAAAGGATTTTTAAAGTCAATAAGAGAGTTGGAAGGAAAAAAAGAGAGTCAATAACTTGTTTTTTTAAAGGCACAAAAAATACTGAAGAAAATAACACCTTACAAACAAAATTGGCAAAATGGAAAAAGAGGTAGAAAAATTCACTGAAAAAAACAACTCCTTAAAAATTAGAATTGGACAAATATGGGAAAGTTACAAAAGCTCACTAAAAAAAAACTACTTAAAATTAGAATTAAGCAAGTGGAAGCTAATGACTCCATGGGTCATTGAGAAATAATGGAACAAAATCAAAAGAATGTGAAATAGAAGAAAATGTAAAAGACATTGGAAAAAATATCTTACCTGGAAAATAGATTGAGGATAGATTATTTAAGAGTTACTGGACTACTGGAAAGCCACAATTTAAAAAAAAAGGAACACAGACATCATATTTCAAGAAGCTATTAAGGAGAACTGGCCTGATATTCTAGAACCAGAAATCAAGCCAGAAATTGAAAGAATCCACCAATTAGCTCTAGAAAGAGATCCTAAAACGAACACTCTCAGAAATATTATAGCCAATTCCAAAGTCCCCAAGTCAAGGAGAAAATATTGCAATCAGCCAGAAAGCAACAATTGAAATATCTTGGAACCACAGTAAGGATGACTAAGATTTAGCAGCTTCTATATTAAAGGATCAGCAGGCTGAGAATATGATGTTCTAAAAAGCAAAGGAGCTAGAATTACAACCAAGAATACCTACCCAGAAAAACTGTGTATAACTTTTCAGGAGGAAAAAATAGATATATAATGAAATAGAGGACTTTCAAGCATTCCTGATGAAAAGACCAGAGCTAAGAGAAAATTTGACTTCCAAATACAAGACTCAAGAGAAGCATAAAAAGGTAAATGCAAAAGAGAAATCATAAGGGACTAACGAAGTTAAACTGTTTACATCCCTATATAGGAAGAAGGTAATTGTAATTCCTAAGAGTTTTATCATTAGTAGTGCACTTATAAAGAATACACATAGACAAAGGGCATAGGGATGAGTTTTCTAAGATAGGATGATTTCACAAAATAAAGGAATGAGAAAGAGGAATACACTGGGAAAAGGGGGAAAGGAGAGGAAAACCAGGAAATTATCTCACATAAAAGAGGTGCAAAAGGAAGAGGTTTTACAATGGAGGGGAAAATGAAAAGGGTGGTGGACAACACTTGAACCTTACTCTCATTGGAATTGACTCAAAGAGGGCATAATATGCACATTCAATTAGGTATAGAAATCAATTTTATCCTACAAGGAAGTAGGAGGGTAGGAGGGGAAGAGGATAAGACAAAATGCGAGTTGATAGAAGGGAGGGTGGTGTAAGGGAGGCAATGATCAGAAGTAAAATTGAATTTGGAGGAGGGAAAAGGGAGAGAGAGAGAGAGAGAGAGAAAGAGAGAGAGAGAGAAACAGATGATAAAATAAAATGAAGGGAAATACACAGTAATCATAACTATGAATGTGAATGGGATGAACTAACCCATAAAACAGAAGTAGATAGAAGAATGGATTAGAAAGCAGAATTCAACGATCTATTATTTATAAGAAACCTGACTGCAACAGAAAGTCACACACACACAGTAAAGTAAAGAGTGCAGGTGAGGGCCTGCGGCAGAGTCTATTGTGTTTTAGTTTGTGTTTAAAAAAAAAGCCGGAGTAGCAATCATGATCTCAGAGAAAGCAGAAGTATAAAAAGACTTAGTTGAAGGAGATAAACAGGGAAGAAATGTAGATAAACAATGAAGTAATATCAACACTAAACATATATGCACCAAATGGCATAGCATCCAAATTCTTAGAGAAAAAATTAAATGCATCGTGGGAGGAAATATATAGTAAAACTATAATAATGGGGGACCTCAACTTTTCCCTCTCAGAACTAGATAAACCTAACCATAAAATAAACAAGAAAGGAGTTAAGGAGATCAACAGAATTTTATAAAAGTTAGATATGATAGACCTCTGGAGAATGAATGGCAATAGGAAGGAGTACACCTTTTCTAAATTGTATATGACACTTTCACAAAAACTAATCATGTATTAGGCATAAAGATCTCACAGTCAAATGCAGAAAAGCAGAGATTTTAAATGCATCCTTTACAGACTGTATGGCAATAAAAATTATACTCAATAAAGGGCCATGGAAACAAAGATTAAAAGTTAATTGGAAATTAAATAATGTAATCCTAAAAAGTGAGTGGGTCAAAGAACAAATCATAGAAACAATAACTAATTTCATTAAAGATGACAACAAGACAACACACCAAAATTCATGGGATTCAGTCAAAGCAGTACTTAGGGGAAATTTTGTATCTCTAAATGCTTACAACAATAAAATAGAGAAAGAGAACATCAATGAATTAGACATTCAACCAAAAAAATCTGAAAAAGAGAAAATTTAAAATCCCCAATTAAACATCACTTTGGAAACCCTAAAAATGAAAGCATTGAACATAACACTGAAATAGAAAACCACTAAATTAATAAGTAAAACTAGTGCTAGTTTTATGAAAAAAAACAATAAAACAAAGATAATCCATTGGTTAATTTGTTTTAAAGAAGAAAACCAAATTGCCATTATCAAAAATCACAACATTGAATTCATCATCAATGAAGAAGAAAGTAAAACAATTATTAGAAGCTATTTTGTCCAACTATATGCTAACAAATCTGACAATTTAAGTGAGATAGATGAATATTTACAAAATATAAATTGCCCACTATAACAGAAGAGGAAACAGAATCACCTAAATAATTTTATCTTAGAGAAAATGATTGAACAAACCACAAATGAGCTTCCCAAGAAAAAATACTCAGCACCAAGTGTATTCACAAATGAAATCTACCAAACATTTAGGGAATAATTCACTCAAAAACTATATAAACTATTTGGAATAATATGTAAGGAAGAAGTTCTACCAAATTCCTTTTACAACCCAAATATAGTGCTGATCAAGAAGAGCAAAAACAGAGAAAGAAAATTATAGACCAATTTCCCCAGTGAATATTGATGCAAAAATTTTAAATAAAATAAAAGCAAGGAGACTACAGTGACATATCACAGAGGTCATATACTATGACTAAGTGGAATTAAACCAGGCAGGAATGCAGGGCTGGATCAATATTAATAAAACTTTTACCACAATTGACCATATCAATAACTAAAACAACAAAAGTTATATGATTATCTCAATAGATGCAGAAAAAAAAACTTTTGACAAAATATACCACCACCCTTTAAAAATACTAGAAAGAGTAGGAATCAATGGAGACTTTAAAAAAATGAGTAATCTATTTTCTGTCATGGAGGAAAACTTGAAGCCTTCCCAATAAGATTGGGGTGAAGCAAGTATGTCCACTATTGCCACTATTATTCAATACAACTTATAGTAATAAGACAAGAAAAAGAAATTTAATGAATTAGAATACTCAATGAGGAAACAAAACTATCACTTTTTGCAGATGATCTGATGGTTATACTTAAAGAATCCTAAAGAATCAATGTGCTTGAAACAATTTACAACTTCAGCAAAGTTACAGGAGACAAAATAATTACATATAAATCATCAGCATTTCTATATTCAAAGACCAGCAGCAAGAAATAGAAAAATTCCATTTAAAATAACCGTAGACAATATAAAATACTTGGGAGACTGACTGCCAAGACAAACCTAGCAACTATGAGAACACAATTACAAAACACTTTTCACACAAATAAAGTCAGACCTAAACAACTGGAAAAATACCAATTGCTCATGGATAGGCCAAGCCAATATAATAAAAATGACAATTCTTCTTAAATTAATTAAGGGGCCATATCAATCAAACTCCCAAAAAATTATTTTATAGACCTAAAAAAAAATAAGAATCCATCTGGAAGAACAAAAGATCAAGAATACCATGGGAATTAATGAAAAAATGCAAAGGAAGGTGGCCTAGCAGTATCAGATCTCAAACTATATTAAAAGTGGCAATCAAAACTATCTGGTACTAGCTAAGAAACAAAAGTAATGCAACCAAGATTACAAGAAAAGCAAAAAGGTGGGAGACAATTTTTAAAGCAAGTGTCTGTCTCTGATAAAGATCTCATTTCTCAAATGTTAGAGAACTGAGTCAAATTTATAGGAATGCACATCATTTTTCAATTGATTAGTGGACAAAGCATATAAACAGGAAGTTTTCAGATGAAAAAATCAGTTATCTATAGTTATATGAAAAAATGTTCTAAATCACTATTGATTAGAGAAATGCAAATTAAAATAACTCTGAGGTGCCAGCTCACACTTATCAGATTGGCTAACATGACAGAAAAAAAAAATAACAAATGCTGAAGGGATGTGAAAAAATTGGGACCTTAATGCACTGTTGGTGGAGTTGTGAACTGGTACAACCATTCTGGTGAACAATTTGGAACTATACCCAAAAGGCAATCAAACTGTGCATACCCTTTGACCCATCAGTATCACCACTATTTCTATATCCCAAGGAGATCAAAGAAAAAGGAAAAGAGTCTATTTGTATAAAAATATTCATAGTGGTTCTTTTTTGTGGTGGCAAAGAATTAGACATTGAGGGGATGTCTATCAGTTAAGAAATGGCTGAACAAGTTATGGTATAAGAATGTAAGGGAATACTATTGTGCTATAAGAAATGATGAGCAGGCAGATTTCAGAACAATCTGGAAAGACATGAACTGATGCAAAGTAAAATGTGCAGAACCAAGAGAACATTGTACATGGCAACAGTCACATTGTGCTATGATCAACTACGATTGACTTAGATCTTCTCAGTAATACAAAGATCCAGGGCAATTTCAAAAGACACATGTTTCTATTCACATCCAGAGAAAGAACTAATGGAATCCAAATGCAGATCAAATCATAGTATTTTCATTTTATTTTTTCCATGTTATTTTTTTCCCTTTTGTTCTGTTTTCTCTTTCGCAAAAAGACTAATAGGAATTGTGTTTTATGTGATTGCACATACATAACTGTAAGTAAGGAGGATTCTGCTACTCATTTTAGATTGTAGTTTCAAGAAACCTAGATGCAATTTCCCAGGATCTTAGTTGTAAACAATTCCTACTGCAACTGCGCAGTGAGATATGGAGATGACATAATGCAATATTTACTATGCTTGCTCTGAATGATATTACTAAAGTTAATTTGTGAGCTTAATGTTGGCAAAATGCCTTTTATGTTGTTGCCCTATGTATCAATCAAGTGGGCAATGGTCAGAAGCGGGAAACCCCAGGGGAATCTGAATGCACCAGCTAGAATGCTGTGCATGTGTGTTTGTCTTAACCAACCCCCATTGAGGTTTAGGCGACCTGTAGGAGCTGTCCCTCTTACCATATTCTCTCCAGTCCCTGCAAGAAGAGTGATAGGGAAATTATAGGAGCTGATGCTCCCACTATTAACAACCCTCTTGAAAACATTAGACTAGAAGAAAGCAAGTTTATTTAGCCCCTTGTTATAACTCCATTTCTGTCTTCCTGTCTGCCTGGATCAATAGTGAACCTGTGCTAGAACATCTGCTAGTAGCCCTACCTTATGTCCTGTCTAACACTTGGCATAGTCTATGTTATTAACCTGTGTGTTTATCTGTGTTGCAATAACCTACATCAAATTGCTTACCATCTTAAGGAGGGATAAGAGGAAGAAGGCAGGGAGAAATTTTGGAGCTCAAAATTTTACTTAAAAAAGGATGTTAAAAATTATCTTTACATGTAATTAGAAAAAATTATTAAAAATTGGAGACATATTAATCGCTCATGGTTAGGCTGAACCAATATAATAAAAATGACAATTCTAGCTAAATAATTTTACCATGTTCAATGTCATGCCAATTAAATTACCAAAAATATTTGAGAAAGCTAATAAAAAAATATGAAAATTCACCTGGAAGAACAAAAGTTCATGAATATAAAGGGAATAGAAAAAAAATGCAAAGGATGGTCCCCTAGTAGTATCAGATCTCAAACTGTTTTACAAAGTGACAATCAACAAAACAATCTGTCACTGGCTAAGAAATAGAATTGTGGATCCATGGAACAGATTAGGTACACAATACACAGTAGTAATGACCGTAGTAACCCAGTGTAGGAGAGAGGGAAAGAATTTGGCACTCAAAATTTTAAAAAACGAATGTTTAAAAATTTACATTTAATTGAGAAAAAACGTAAATAAAAAGATTTAAAGACATACTTCTAGTCCTTCTGGAGTTCAACATCTCAGATACACATAAATAGCACATACACAGATAATTATATGTGGTTTTGGTTTGTCCTCTGTTCTCAAAGGAACATGACATCAAGGACATGATGACATGACTTGCAAATGACTGATTAAATGAGGCAGGGCTATGCAAAGCCTCACTCTCTCCTCCAGAGGCATATGGGTCTAATGACCAGGTATCCATCAGGATGACTGGCAATGATCCAGGATGCAGTGGGAGATCTTGGCCCTTTTAAGCTACGGTCTTTTCAAGTTCTCACTTTGGTGAGGTAATGCCCATTCACTGAATAGGTCTCTTTAAGAAGTGAATCAAGGGATAGCCCCTTTAATAAAATAAATAAATAAATCAAACTGGGAGGGGAAGACCCTCAGAGTTGCTGACCAAAAGGGTAGCAGTTGCTATTCACATTCACTCTGAGTCAGAAAGGCACCCAAAATAACCATTGAGTGGTTCTTGGGCAGAGACCTATTGTTCAATTCTTGATATCCAAGTGATCTGGGTTTGAGGCTCAGTCATAATATAATAAATGCATAAAAGAAACACAGATCAATAGCTATGGGAGGTCAGAAGGGAAATAGTCATTGCTGAAGCTATAGAATGCAACAAGGGGAAATGCTGCTATGGTTCCGATACTAAACAACTACAGGAAATAGAAAGGAAATGAACCTTGGAAGAAATTGAGTATATCATTTGTATGCCCCTAGTGGGTAGGAGAGCTCTAGACACAGTCAGATATATACCCTAGACTTTCCTTTTAAGTGAATTTTTTGAAGTTTAGAGAAATAATAATCCTATGGCCTGAAAATCTGAAAGGAAAGCTGACTCAAGAATAATGGAAGAGAGTTTTCAGAAATCATATTCCAGCAATACAGTTGTGAAGGATCCTTGTGAGAAAGAAAATTAGGGAGGGGGCACATAAAGAGGCTAATGTGACTGCACAGATTGCTCTCTGATAACTTTTTAAACTATATGACAAAAAATAGAAACAATCATAACTAAGAAAGGATTAAAGACTGACACATTCCTGTGAACAGGGAACTAAGTAGGCTAAAGCACAGAATGAACTCAGGCTTGCGAAAGTGTTACAAAGCAAGTGGGTTTTTCAAGCTATGCTTGAAACAAAAAAATGAAAAGCTAAGAGACAAACAATGTGTAGGCTAAATCATATAACGCTAACAAGTGACAGAAAATGAAACTGCTCATCTTCCACCGTTCCATCTTCTCTGTCAAGGAAAATGATCAGTCTTCAGATAAAAAAGTATAGAAGAAAAAGGGTACAAAAAGGAAATTGAAATACAATATAAGGAAGAGGTAGTGAGAGCTTTCAAGCAACTCTGTATTCAAATCTCTGGGCCTGGATAAGTTTTACTCCAAAATGTTAAAAGAATTTAAAAAAAAAACCTTCTAAATGTGATGGTTTGTTTGTATTTGCTATCTTTATATTTATGTTGTAAATACTTATGCATATATACATATGTATATATGTGTATGTGTATAAAGATACACATTTGTAGATATATCTATGTATGGAGAGACAGATATTTTTATTTTTCCTCTATTCCTCTACGTAAGCTCTTAGTAAGCAGAGTTTGTTTCATACTTTGTATTTCTGTCACCAGTACCTAGGACAGTGTCTGGTTTTATATAGGAGGTGCTTAATACACATTTGTTTATTGGTTGATTGATGATTGAATGGACTCATTATATTGAAGAATGATGGAGAATGAAAGAAGGGCAAGAAAACTGGACATAAAAACTGTTCTGATTTGCAAAAAGAGGTAATTCTAAAAACTATAGATGTAAATTCTTGACAAAGTTCTTGATTAATTCACTAAATTATGATTGGTGAGAACTTAGAAAGGAAAATATTGACACTAGATGCCAAGATGGATTCACCAAGAGCAACTCACACCTTCCTTTGCTTTTTTTAACACATATGCATTAGGGGAATGCCACCAATGACATCATCTTGAATCTTAGCAAAGCATTTAATATAGTATTAAATGATATTCTTATAGATTAAGATATGGAAATATTAGCTGACATAGCTATTTGAATCGTTATCTACTTGAAAGACTCTATCCAAAACCTATTGATTAACAGAAGGATATCATTTGGGAAGTTCATCTGTCATCATAATGAGTTCAAGAAACTACTAGCCCAGTTCTGAATTCTACCACCTCTTTTTGCGTCGTCGAAAAACTAAAAATGGTTTTAGTATTTTAAAATAAAATAAAATTTTATTTCTTTTTTTATATTTTTAATGCAATAAAACTTTATTTTCAAGTTCTTAGCTTGATGGCAGGTGAGCCAGATTTGACCCACAGGTTGTAGTTTGCCACCTCCTGACTCAAAGGAAGGAATAAATGGTATGTTTATAAAATTTGAAGGTGGCAAAAGCCATCCAAGTCATTAAGTAACAGAATTGGAATTCAAAAATGTCTTTATGGGCTAGAATAATGGGCCAAATCTCAGAAAATACAAATAAATGTAAACAAGTGTTTAGGTTCAAAAATCTAGTAACCCAAAAACAAGATGATAGAGACATCACTTGATAGCATATATATTAAAAGTACTTTGTAATTTTAAACACTTGTAAACTCAGTATGAGCTGGCAGTGTGATGTGACTAGTAAGGAAAAAAATCTCAGACCATCTTAGCTTACATTAATAAATCTACAAGCGTACAGGAAAAAAGGAAGATTTTCTTCTTGCTGGGTTTTTTTTTCTGACCAGACCACATGGGAAGAACTGTATTCAGTTCTGGGTGTCATGTTTTAAGAATCTGAGCGGGCAATATTTTGATCCATGTTCTGTAGATGAGAGAAGGCTGCCAGTAACAGGAAAGTGGGGTAGGGAAGAGAATACTATTTCCACCAGCTGAAATGGAGAAGATTCAGATGAAGCCCAAAGGAAACTTCAGCTGAAGTGAAAACTATAGAGAAAGAGGACATCCTTTAGTCAAGAACAAATTGAGGTTCTAAAGAAAGATTTTGAAAGAAGTCATTACCCAGATGTATTTGCCAGAGAGAGACTAGCTGCCAAAGTAAGCTGAAGCAAGAATATCGGTATGGTTTTCTAATCAAAAGCAAAGTATAGAAGGGAAGAGAAAGTGGGGAATGAGAGAAGCAGACTAGCAACACTCTCATATTCCCATCAGCAATTGCTTCAGTACAAGTGTCTACCAGCCAATCCCACAACAATCTCACAAACTCCTGTTTGCTCCTTCACGTCATGCTCTATGTGGTGTCAGTCAGATACAACCCTAACAAATACATATAGTGCTTTACCAACCATGCCCAGCTTCACAATGGTGAACAACCTGCCTATGTAACCCCTGTTCCCAGCCAGACCACCTCTTACTCTTGCATGTTGCCTACTAACTAGGCCACTGGTTAATGGGCAGTTATGATATTTACACACCCTCACACATGCAGACACACATGAAATCAATGGGCACTTCTGGTTCCACTTTAACAGGCCTCATTTCTCCTGGGTTGTTAGCTCCCATTCAAATTCCTGAAAATGAACCTGATGTGTCTCAATATTGGCTATGATTACAGTTTTTTTTGAAGTGTCTTAATTTTGGTCAATGACTATATATAGACAATAGATGTTTTAGGAGTATTTTATAAAAGATCTGCTATCAGAAGTGCTTGTGGATTACAACTCTGTCCTGTACCATACCATACCACTTGGAGAAAAAGATTTCATCCACAGACCTTCATACACAGAAAGCAATATATCAATTAAAACAAATTTTCATTTTAGTATCCAAACTTTTATTCATTTTGGTAAATGACCATTGGTATGTTATAATGAAAAACAAAATGGACTAAATGGATATTTTTGATCTGTGTTGGTCATGGAGCTATTTTTTTTTTAAAGGAAGCCATGACCAATAAGTTCTGCCACAAATTTAAGAGGATTTTATTGAGATATATCAAATTTCTAGCAATCTGTTTTTAGGTGATGGACTGATATTCCTAGTTTCTATCATTCCATTGTGTATAATGAAACCTAAAACAATGTGCAGTAGATTTTTGTAAGGAAAAATAAAATTTACTTGGTTCCCAAAGGTTGTTAACAGATGAAACTGGAGTGCAAGAACAACTAAAAAAAGATATGATAGAACTTCAAAGAACAGTTCGTAGGTAAAAAGGTAGATTGTGTCTTTGATATAATCCAATTTGCTTTATTTCAAAATGTATTTGTTTTCCCAGAAATCTCCCAGAATGATTTCTATAGTAAAGTTAATTTCATTTATATTTGATAAAAATACTCTATAGATGTTTTATATACATTTTCTTGCATACTAAGTTTCTTTTTGGTCAACAAAAATTAATTGCTTTAGCTAGACTTGTATTGCCGTTCACAGTTCAATCATTTTTGTGCATCTAGAATTCATTCTAATCAATTACAAATGCTTGAAAGAGTTTGAAATGAACAAAAAAAAAAAAAAAGAATCTGAGCTAAATGATACCAATGAGAAAACCCAGGGAGGTAAGCTGGATGGTATAGTAATGCATATCAATTGGTTCACTTCTTTATTTTAAAAGAACTAGGAATATTTAATCTTCAAGGCAGCAAGTCCAATCCCCTTTTCTTAGCCCTAACTCCTCTCCCATAATGGTGTGGCTTAGGGGGACCTCCTCAGCAGGCAGCTGTCAACAGAGAGTATAGACTAAGACTGATTGAAGACTTCCAGTCACAAAATAATAAGGTTCTGTCCCCTGAACTGAATGTGTTGAATGACAGGTCTCTGTTTTGGGAGAAAACAGCAGCAAAACTCCAAGGGTGACAAACAGAAGGGCTGTGAAATATTAAATTAAGCAGTGGCAGGTGGGTTAGCTACTTAAAAATAAATGTGTTTGCTTTTTTTTCCATCAAGGAGACTTTCTTTAAATTGTTCCCTGCTCCCTATAAAACCCCTTCATCCTTTTTGCTGTTGGTTGAATAGTAAGCCAGATGAGGCTTAAGAACTCCTATGGTTGAAACCATTGACTTCTGGCCTTGGAATAGAATTTATTATGTGCCTACTATGTGCTAAGACAAAAATGGATACAAAGAGAAAAATGAGACCTCTGATCTCAAGAAACTTACATTCTCTCTAGGGGAAGGCACAATACTTAATTTAGACTTAAAAACCAAATTACATATATGTGTGCGTATCAAGTCATTTTTTGAGAGGTCTGCAAAACACTTTATATATTTTATTTCATGTAAGCCTCACAGTAGCCTATGAGGTACATGCTATTGTTATCTTCTTTTTACAGATGAAGAAATTAAGTCTGTGAGAGGTTAAGTAGTTTGCCCAAACTCACCCATCTAATAAGACTATGAGACAGAATTTGAGCTTAGGCCTTATTGGCTTCAAATCTAACCCTGTCTCTACAGCCTCACCTTATCTGCCTGCATATATCTAGACACTCCAATGGAAATAAAGTGTTGTATTAGAGGAATAGCAAGCAGTCCGGTGTGGCTAGAACAGAGTGAGTGAAGGAAAATAATATATGAAAAGTCTGGAAAGGTGTTCTGGAGTTAGGTAATAAAAGACAAATAGAGAAGTTCACATTTTATCCTAGAAACAAGATGAAACCACTCAAGTTTCTTGAGCAGGAGTGATAGAGTCAGACCTGCACTTTGAGAATATTGTTTTGGCAATTATGGGGAGGATAGATTAGAGATGGGAGACCCTGGAGGCTGGAAGAGCGATGGAAATCTATTGCAATTGTGCAGACGAGAGGTGATGAGAGTCTGAATGAGTGAGGTAGAGAGGATGGACTTGAAATTGACAAAATTTAGCAATTTTTTTGTATTATTCGATGAGAGAGAAAAGCCAAAGATGATGCCAATGTTGTGAAACTGGATGACTGGAAGACTGGTGGTGACCTCAATATAAATGGGAAGTTGGGTGAAAGCTATCTGTATCTGTCTGTTCATCCTTCATTTTTGAAGAAGGCCATGACATCAGAGAAATGATGACATGCCTTGCATTTGACTTTGTTTTGAGTGAGGGAGGGCTATTCAAGATCACCAGCCTCACTTCTCCTCCTGAGCCAACTGGGTCCAGTAACCAGATATTCACCAGGATGACTAGAGAAGGGCCAGAGTGCAATGAGAGACCTTGGCTTATTCAGGTACTCCCTTTGAGTGAGGTAATGTCCGTTCAGTGAATAGGCCTCTTGAAAAAGTACTCAGGAAATGGCCCCTTTAATGAGCAAAAGAAAAAAATCAATCTAGGAGGGAAAGAGCAACAGTTACTATTGCTAATCACTCTGAAGCCAAGAGTGTCCTGAAAAGAGCCATTATGTAGAGTTTGGGCAGGGTTTTGGGAAAGACAGGAAGGAAGGAAGGAAGGAAGGAAGGAAGGAAGGAAGGAAGGAAGAGAGCCAACTATAAAGCCCCCAAAAATGCCAATGGAGTTAAATAAGGATAATGACCTAGGAAACCAAAAAGGAGCAACTGATGAGGTAGGGCTAGCACTGAGAAGGAGAAATATTATGAACACTCAGGAAGAGAAGGTGATGAAAGAAGATGCATAATTAGCCTCCCCTCTCCTGGACTTAGTGTCATCATATTTATTTGTCCTTCACCTTGACAGTCAAGTAGAAGAAACAAATTTGCCAACTGAAGTCCAAGAAGGGAAAAGTGAGCCAGAAGTCCAAGCAACCTGTCTATGCTGACTACAGAATCCAAAGGAGTAGATATGTGCATTGCCAGATTCCCTGGTCACAACTAACAGGAGTTGTTAAAGTCGTTCCCCTATGCATGATTATGCCAGCGTGATTCTCCCTAATATAGGAAGCTCCATCTTTTAGTGAAAGTTCTACCTAAAGGAAATCCATTCACTTAAGTAACAGGCTATGACATGGGCCTATTGGCATTCTGGAATAATTTCTCCCTTGTGTGTGAGTGAGCATTTGTATGATGAATCATGTCCTCTTTGTTGGTTGGGGGAAAGGAAGAGGATGGAGTAGAGGTCAACAGTTTCAAATGATGCAGACAGGTCAAAAAGGGCTAAGGAAAGAAGTCAGATTGTGCAATTAGTAGATCATTGGTGACCTTAGAGAGAGGAGTTTCAGCTGAGTGATGAGACAGGAGGAAATGGGCAGAGATGGAATCAAAGTGTTAGTGTTTGAAAAGGGAGTAAAAGAGTTTGTAAAGGAGTTAATATTTGAAAAGAAAAGGACCAACTCTTCTTCCAAAACTAGAACAAAAGAGGACATGGATGGAAATGATGCTGTGATGATTTGGAATGCAGAGTTAAAGAGAAGAGGGAGTTTTAATTTTTTTTCAATGAAGTATTTGGTGAGCTCCTTTGCTGGGGATGAAGGGAGGAGAGGAAGGGTGATATAAGTGATAAGGAGAAGATAGAAGGCTTAAAATAGACACTGAGAGGAATGAAACAGTCAAACAGGGAAGAATAAAAGCATTTTCCTGCAGCCATGAACACCTCTTTAAGATTAATACATTTGGAATGGACTCAGTCCTCAGGGTTGTCATTACATAGAATGGGTATAGGATCAAAGAGAACGAATGGTAGGAATAATCCAGGGTTGGATCTTAGAAAGGGATGAACGGTGATAGGGCAAGAGATTGAAGGGTCAAGGACGGTGTAAAGATGTTGAAGTTAAGAAGATAATGCCTGAACAAGGATGGTGACCTGAGGAAGAAGGAAAGGATGGAGTCGCTAGAAGTTGTAGAGATTTTGATAGATAGGAAACATGAAGAAAGTGGGGTTATGGTCATGTGAACCAGAATTATGGACAGTGGATATAAAACACTTGTGAAAGATGGTTGGATCAATGGTATAACTCTGCTTTTCTGTGACTGGGATGGAATGAATATGCAGATCGTGAGGACTAAGAAAGCTGATGGATAAAGAAGCAAGAATATTTGAGCATATACATTAAAGATCTCAAATATTAGGGGGCAGAAGGACTGGAAAATAAATGAAGATTTCAAACCATATACTATAACCCTTGAGAAAGAAGCTGGAATGACCTGAACAGATAACAGTCATGGAGCAGTAAAATTTATTAAGAATCTTCAAGCCAAGCCCCAAACTAGGTACTGAGTACTTCTAGCTCTTAAAAAGGAGGAAAGAGATTGATAAACCTTCTCATTACATATAATAAACAGATTAAAAACTTAGCAAAATTCTTCTGGAGTCACCAAACAATTCTTCACTTAGTGAGAGTAAAGGCTGACAATAAGCACATGCCATTAGAGTTGTCAAATGTAAGTAAAAGTGTTCTACCTCAAAATGGAGCCTATAAAATAGCCATTATCCAAGGTTGGACAGGCCCTTCCTGAGTGATATCTACAAAAGAACTCACCCAACCATGTGTGAATAGAGAAGTGTAGCTATCATACATATTAGTTTACAGAAATGAGAGGGTTTATGATGGCAATCCAGGAGTAGGTTAGCACCCCCAAATATTACAGACCATTTGTTCTTAAGGAGCCAGGATCTATTAACCAATGATTATGATGCAAAGAAAATGTTAAAATAGTTCAACACATTACAGCAGATTGTAAAAATTTGACAACTACCAAATGCCTTACAAGACAAAACCTGGTGGTTAGAATTATACATCACAAAGTCATTATGTTCCATATATTAAGGATGAAAAATCCCTATACCATATACAAACACAGACCTCAAAATATCCTTGATAGTTCAGCAAAAAAACTATATTGGAACCAGACCATTATCACAGACAGAACTGTTGTTCACAATTTCCCCCAAAATAGAATTGACATAAACATTTAAGAATATTTGAATGCATGCTGAAATACCAAATATTTACAATCTCCAAGCTTTGCCAGATTAAAAACTTTAACACTAAGGAGAACTAGCATAAGAAAACAAACATCATATGGGAACAAAAATACATATCATCCCCATCATCCTATTTATTGAATGGGTGTATCTCACTCAAAGTGAGAATGTGATAAGACCTTATCCTGAAAAGCCCAGGGTCTCCCATTGCATCCTGGGCCTTCTTCAGTCATCCTGCTGAATATCAGGCCCCTGGACCCAGATGGCTCAGGAGAAAAACGTGAGATAGGTGAACTTGCACAGCCCTCCCTCACTCAAATCAAAGTCAGCTGTAAGTCATGTCATCATCCTGATATCATGATCCTCTTCGAGAATGAAGGACAAACACAACAACATAACAACAAATCTGCGACTGGAGTTTCCCCAAAGAGTCTATCAATATGGCTATAAAAATGAGCTTATACTCTAGTACTTTAATTCAATTATAAAAAGCAGTTATTTCATCCACCTGTGTAACACTCTGCAGAATATTAAATATAAAAGAATAAAAGCAGAATAATGGCTTGCCCCAGATATGTTTCTATCTGAACTCCATCAAAAAATTATAAGAAAGATATGAAGAATAATAATGAGGAGGAATATGACCCAGTTCCAAAAATCACTAGCAAGAAGTACCTCAAAAGATACCAGCCTGGAAGTGTATAATCGGAAAAGAAGGTTGGCCTGTCACATAGTGAGAGTGAAGAGGTAACAAACAATATAAACAGTGCACTGGAACCCAAATAATGTCAAAAAAAAAAGACAGAGCTTTTTTCAGCTTATCTACAGCATATTTGGTGGATACGCTACAGAAGATGTAGGGGAGGACATAGGCAATTCCCATGGATTAAGCCATGGAGGGGTTATGTTGGCACTACTGGGGGAGTTGTCCACCCAGATGAATCCACGAAGACTGGGTGGATATATAATTTATACATCTTTACAAGACTTCTTTCTTCATTCAAAATCTGCAAGAATTATGTAGACTGATATAAAGAAAATAATAGTCTATCCCTAGAATGAGCAAGTGCAAGGCTGTAGATTACATATACACAAGTCATCTCATACTAATCTCTGGTTGATGTTCCAGGAACCTCCAATGACTTCAGAAATTGCCCAAACTATTAGCTCAGAAACTGAACTGAAAACTTTATTGAGTACCAAAAAACAAAATCTATTGACATCCCCAGGAAACATTTTTTTTTCTCTATAGTTTTTCTATATTTTGCTAAGATTAGGCCTACCTAGAGAGCCTAGTGGCTGAGCAGACACCCAGAAATTCATCCAATATAAGAATTTGGCATTGCTGGTATGTCTGCCATTGTGTCTTCCTTATTATTTCTCCATATTCAGGAAATGAAAGACCTTGGATACTTAAGAATATCTCCCACTACAAAAAAGGTATGTATTTTAAAATTTATCCTAGTCCTTGTGACTTTCTTATTCCTTATATTCTCTCATAGTTCATATCACCCAATTTAACCCTAAATTTTACTCTACCTTGATGTTATCTGCTGTTGTTTCACGTGTGTTAGTCTAATCTTGCTAAAGAAATTATGTATTCCTAGACGGCAGATGCCAAGTTGTACATCTCTGCATCTCCTACAAGTCAAATAAAGATCTCTCCAACATTTTCAATCTATAGTAGATGCTCAATAAATACCTGATGATGTATCTTGAAAAGAGTCTAACTTTTACAATTCTATGATTATGAAATCATATTTCCTACAGGAAGCCATCATAAATCCCTCCTAGTTCCAGTACCTTCTTTGTTATTTATTCCCTGTTTATTCCATATATAGCTTGTTTTGTATATGTTTATGTGTTGTCTCCCCACTAAATGGTAAGTTCCTTGAGGGCAGGGACTGTCTTTTGCCTCCTTCTGTATCCCCAGTGCTCAGCACAGCACTTGGCACATAGTCGGTACTTAATAAATGTTTACTGAATTGAACTGACAAAATAAAGAATCTTACTGTTGCTGACCAACATTTGGTTACAGAGGAGCATTACTCAGTTTGTGGACTATCTAGCCTGATCTCCCCTATATCCTATATTTGACTAATTGTGGCTACTTATCATCATACCATCAAATTTTCTCTGATGACTTTTTTCCTCAACTTTAGTTAAAAAAAAGTTAGGTTAATAAGAGGTTAAAACAACCAGTTAATTGACAGAGCGATACAGCGAGGAAAAGCACTGATTCTAGGGTCAAAAATCTTGAATCCAGATTCTGCCTCTGACTATTAGGATATTAGGTGTGGGTAACCTTAGGTAAGTTATTTAATCATCTTAGACTTCAATTTCCTCAGCTATAAAATGACAGGGCTCAATTAGATGGCATCTGAAAGACCCTTCCAACTTTTGGTCTCTGGTCATAAATAAATAAATATAATGTAATAATATTATAATATAGTATAATTATATAATATGATGTAATGCATTACATCTACACATAATATAGTATAAAGCATTATAAATAAATGAATAATTATAATATGATTATAAAAATTCCAAATTATCTAGGAATATTTTTCACCATAGGAAATCTCCCTTATCCCCTGTGACACTCTCTTGACCAGCATGTAAACTGACTTTGGTTCACTGGAAAGAAGTCTCAAAGTTCTTAGACATCTTTGGTTTGTTTTCTAGAATGTGTCAATTGAGTGGGTAGGTAAGAGCAATTTAACCACCTTTTTTCCTTTTTACATGTGCAGCTAGATAAGGAAGCTGTCTTGAGTAACAGATGTGGTTAGCATTGCCAAATCTAGTAAGGAAAAGCTGGGTTACAGCACATGCTCCATCAGTCAGCTCAGGTCAAGCACCACTGAAAGGTTCGTTTTCAAAGCAAAGTGTTTTTCCTGCTAAAAATCATCATTTAGTTCAGCAGAGTTGGAAACGATCATCAGGCATCTTCAAAGCCCACTCAGGTTTCTCTGCAATGTTCTCAGCATGATTTGTTTTTGGAGAGGAAAGGTATAATGAATGCCCTACTCCCCCAAATGTGCAGGTGGAATGTCACAGTAGCAAAAAGTGCCATACCACTAGAGGAGTGTCTCCTGCAGCCCAACATCCTCTCAGTTACAGGGCTTTTAGCACATTTGGCAAGATCAGAGAAAAAATTATTTGGGCTTGTGACATGATGAGAGGAAAGAGGGATAAAGTAGAAAGAAAAAGTGTTCTCTTCTATGCAATCACAGATGCATGAGAATTGATTTTAAGGAGATGGGTTGTGGGCTTTATCTAGAGAGAGCTGGAGGGAACGAGAGCTCCTTGGAATTGGCTCAGTTATTGGGAAATGGGAAAGCACAGACACAGCTGTCAATTTCATGCCTTTCTTCTACTGAGATTCAGTAACATTCAAGCTGTTTCTGGTGTCCTTGTGAGGCATTGGCATAAGTTATCATCAAATCTATGGAGTCAGTGACAGTGACTTTATGCATGAAAATAGTTTGTTCCCCACTATGTATAATTTGATCAAATCAACTAACTTTTCTAGTTTTCATTTTTATCCATCTGTTGTCCAGGGTTTCCCCCCTTTAAAATGGATATGTGGACAATTACTAGTCCCCCACTACTTCACAAGACTGCTGAGATGAATCAAATCATCGGTGTGCTTTGGGTTTATTTTTTCAGAATAGATTTGCTAGATTTATATCCCTCAGTTATCCTGATTCCTTGAAATGATTTTTTAAAAAAAGTAATTTTCTTCCAAAGAAAGGTTCTCATGGTTCAAATGCCTAAAATTCTGTGGACTCACTTAAGTTAATGTACTGTTTAAGATGAAAAGGGTATTTTGCTTATGCTTAATCTATTTAAATTAGTTTAGACTACACAGCCAAAGTGCTAGATGAGGTTGTATTCTTCCCATTAAAGCTGATGTCTCACATACAGTAACCAAACCATCCTTTGAATGGATTGACCCCAGGTCAAATTTCTAACACTGGAGGTTTTCTTGTGAATAATTTATTGCACTTTCCTTTCAAGCCTCTATTTGTGAATTCATTAAATTTAAGATAGAACAGATGTTTAACATATAACTCATGTCAAATCCATCTTAAGCTCTATTAATCAATGGTTAGAAAAAAATCCCAACCTTTGACAATGGAAGGCAACAGAGCTAAACCAAAAGTCATCAGGAAACTAGGGAAATGAGGTTTGTCACTTTAAGAAGTTCTGCTAGCAAATTCTGCACATTTGTTTTGCAGAGAAGGAAGAAAGAGTCCTCTATGAATGGAACACTTTATCTCATCTTTCCTTGATTTACTGCCTTTCCTTATTCAAATAATCATCCAACCTCCAGATTTCTCTCCTTGCAAATGGAATTTTTCTGAAAGGTTTGACACATCATCATGTTTAATACTCTCTAGAAACCCAAATAAAAGTTTGCTGATTTCAACCACCACAATTTGTTCAAAATCCAAAGAGTTATGTGTGATAACAATCACCTGGATAATCCTAGAGACAAATGCCCCTCTACACATAGCTAAATAAATGTCAATTGAATTTCATACTCAATGCTAATGGTATTATCCCTTGACAGAGGTGATGAGATCTTACTGTACTCTGCAGTGGTCAGACTCCATCTGGAAGGCTGTCAGTTATAGGAACCATATTTTAGGAAGGACCTTGACAAGCTAGAAGAACATCCAGTAAAGGGCAACCAGAACATGAGGGAATCTCAAAACTACATTAGGAAGAGTAACAGTCAAAATAACTTCTCATGTTTCACCTGAGGAAAATACGACTTAAAGGATACATGATCACCATCTTTGAATATGTTGAGGAGATGTCATGTAGAAGAGAAATTAAATTTATACTCTGTAGCTCCAGAGGACAAAACTTGGGTCAATTGGCAAAGTTTGTAGAGAAATAGATTTCAGATCAGCATAAAGACATTTTCTAGAAATTAGTGATATTCAACAATGAACCAGATTATTCCAGAAGGTAGTGAGCTCTCCATCACTGTGGTTAAGCAGGGATAAATTACTATTTCTAAGCAGTCTCTTAAAGTAGATTTATACATAGAATAGGAGACCAAACTAGATAACAGTCCATAACTCTTTGAAAATGCAGTTCTTTCAGTTCTGAAGGACATGTGATGAAAAATGCTGTCCATCCCCAGAGAAAAGACTAATAAAGTCTGAATGCAGATTGAAGCATACTTTTTCTTTATTTTTCTTGGAGGTTTATTGTGGGGTCTGTGTTTTCTTTCACAACATAACATGGAAATATGTTTTGCATGACTGCATATGTATAACTATCAAATTGCTTGCCTTCTGAATGCAGAAGGGAGTGGATGAGAAAGGGAGGGAGAGAATTTGGAACTCAGTTTAAAAGAATTAAAATTTTTAAAAATTATTATTATGAATTGTTATACATAATTGGGGGAAAATTAAATATTAAATCATTAAAAATAAATTAGTTTCACAGTGGGATGGGTAATGTCATTCTTTGTGGAATTCAAGTACCATGATTCCTAAGCCCAGGTTTCAACATGCATCTGGATGGACACCCTATAGAGCTTGTTCAACAGTATGTATTTCTGGGACAAATGAAACAAATGGACAATAAGCTGGGGTCAGAGATGAAAAGAAAGAGGGAAACAAGCTGAATTGCTTTCAGGAAATTGCAAGGTACTTAACCAATCTTCCCACAACAGCAAAGGTCCATTTTTCTAATATGAATGTTTTATGACTGTTGCTACATGGCAGTGAGATCTGGAATGCTTCTGCCTACAGGAAACCTAAGAGCAGAATCAAACAGAGAGGGACAGAAAAGTACATGGAGGGTATGAAAAGAACAGGAGTAAAGACTTCATCAAAGGATTCTATGACAAAAGAAAAATGGACTGGACAAGTGACAAGAG
The DNA here is from genome assembly GCA_028658325.1 of Potorous gilbertii. Taxonomy (NCBI): domain Eukaryota; kingdom Metazoa; phylum Chordata; class Mammalia; order Diprotodontia; family Potoroidae; genus Potorous; species Potorous gilbertii. The sequence goes on along the minus strand of CM053772.1, from coordinate 73,551,816 downwards.
CAAGAGATGACAAGTGGACAGCTAGAGTGCTCCATTATTACTCTTGCAATGTTGGAAGAAAATAATGGAGACATGCCACTTTGGGTAAATCTGTCGCAGTAAATATTAGGCAGGAAATAGACAAGATCACACAGGTTGGTTGGGCATGGATGAATTGCAATCTGCATCACTGGACAGAATTCCAGAATTAGTGAGCTCACAAGTCCATTTGAGTATTTGAAAGTGAGATTTCTAATAAGCCCTGTGACCTTTTCTCACATGAAACCAAGTAAACAGCCTTCTCATCAATTAAGCTGCATTTTGATATCTACTCAAAGCAAAAAAGACTCTAGATATGCTTTACTTAAAATAATCTCTGGTTCTCTAAGAAATGATAGCAAAATTAGGAAAATCCACTCTAGGAGAAAAAAATAAATCATTAATACATCCTTAATCAAGTAGGTATATGTTATAGATCTCATTTTTAAAACATTGCCTGAACTCTATAAGGGTTACCTGGCTCAATCCACCTTTCAAAGTAACTTGGCAGAAGAGTCAGGACTAATTGGATTCAAAGATTAAGGTTATTATCTAAATAAATCAGATTTTAAAAGATCAACTCTGGCAATCATCTTACCCAGTATTCCAAGAAAAATAAACGTGTTTTCTGCTCACATGTTCCAATCCAACAAGCATTTATTAAGCATTTACTATGTGCAGGCTCTTCGCTAATCATGGAAAAGTTAAAGACAAAAGGAAAAATGGTCTCCTGACCCCAAGGAGTTTATATTGTACTGGAGGGATGCTACATGTAAACAAACAAGTATATACATGATTATTTGAGGAGAGGACACGAACAACCAAGAGAGGATTGGGAAAGGCTTCTGATAGAAGTAACACATGCACTGAGCCTTGAAAGAAGTTGGGTATATTAAGGGGAAGTGGTAAAGAGGAAATGTTCATGAAGGACAGACTATGAAAAGGGCATGGAGGAAGGAGATGAAGTGACAAGTTTGGGGAATAAAGCAAGTAGATCATTTGGCTTAAATATAGAATTCAAGGAGGCAGGGAAAACTTAGAAAAAATAGACTAAAATAAGATGGAAAAGGACTTTAAGTGACAAGAAGAAACAAATGTATGTGAATATGGCCAAAAGTTATTCCTAAATCCATAAGTAGTCAAAGAATGTGAACAAATAGTTCTTGAGAAAAGTGCAAACTATTAAAAACCATATGAAAGAAAAATCCTAATGAGAGAAATTCCTAATGATAGATTATACCTTATGCTTGGCAAATTGATTTAAAAAAATAACAAATGACAACAATAGTCAATGTCAGAGGAGCTGTGAAAAGATGGGCACAACAACAGTTGTGTGAATGGCTGGCAAAGTTGTACAACCATTTTAGAAAGCAATCCGCAATTATGTAAATAAAGTGACTACAATAGCCATATCCTTCTTACCCAGAGATTCCATTATGAGGCATATGGCCCCAAGGATCTATATACAACAAAATACACATAGCAAAGCTTTTTGTGGTAGCAAAGAACTGGAAAAGTAGATGCCTATCAGTTGGGAAAGGACTGAAAAAGCAAGCAGAACCAAGACAATTACACAATGACTACTCTAATGTAAATGAAAATAATACACCAATAAAACAAACAAAAATTACTGTTTCAAAATTATAAGAATAAGCTTGACCCTCAAACAGAAGTGAGAGGTATAAAACTTTGCATATGTTTTCAAATTTTTTTCAATGCATGGTTGATTTTGATGATTTGTTTTCCTTCTTCCCCTTTTTCTTCATTTCTTTTAAAAATATTCTTTACTGTGTGGAATTTTTCTCTAAGGTGGGAAGAAAGAATAGTATGGGTGAAATTTTAAGTGATATAAAGAAAGAAAAAATATATTTAAGAATAAAATGTGAAAATATATATTAAAATGACAAGCAGAGGAATCTGTATTTTAATCTACCTTCATATATTCCACTTGGGTTATTTTATTCTTGTATATGACTAGTAAATTCACCTTGTTTGAACATAATTCAACACCATGAAACCAAATTTATTGGCTTTCAGCCTCTTGAAGTCCAGGTAGTTTTCCTCTGTTCTCAGCATTCAGGAAGTCTGATGAGTTGCTGGCCATGGTGCTGACCAAGACAGCCTCAGTCACTTTGAAACCTGTCCAGAATAAGAAAATAAATTACAACTAAGACACTGCTATTAGTGCTAAAGGATGCTTAGGGAAGGCAGTAAGTAGTTTACCATTCAGAATAGTGGTGGCAGCATGTTCTGGCTAATAAAACTGGACACAAAGTCCTACCCATTATTTAGTATCACTTACAATCCTGCCTTCACAGTGCTCTACGAGTTTCTTAGAATGTGCAATAGATTTCATTGACAATATATTTCCCCAGAACTTCTCATGCCAAAGAACTCTGTACCTAAACCTTTTTAAGTAAAGTCTTTTCAAAATTGCAGTATTAGTTCTATTTTCTCCTAGCCAAAAACTACTGAAACTGGATACTAGATAGATATGCCTTGTCTTCCATGTACTTGGGAGAACAAGGTGCTACATGGGATCTCACTGATCCATAGATACTATATAATAGAGGAAAAAATCGGGTCCCGGACATGGGTTAATTGAGCATGCCTGGATCAGTTGCCTGGGTTGAGAGAGTCAAGCCACATTATCCTTGAGTTCTTATTGAAGTTTCCATATTCTGAGATCCCTTCTTTACTCATCATTAGAGGGAGTAGAATTCAGGATAGGTAGAAGATTTGTAAATAGTTGCCATCATGGATCCATGATAACTTGGACTATCAATGTAACCAGCAAAATAAGCTGCATGAGACATTTGGTAATAGTGGGTAGATAAATTCTATTCCCTTACATGAATATAGCAAACAAGCTATTATTTCACTGGTATGGGTACCTCCTCCACTAATACAGATTGTAGATCCTGCACATCTTTGTGCATAGCCATCATAAATTACATGGCAAAGAAAGAAATAGTCTATTAGCCAACTTTCTGAGTTTCACTGAACTCAACTAGTCTACTTATTGGGTGACAGACACTTGGTCTATCATCCCTTCTAGTGGTTCTCAAAGTGTGGTCCAGGGATGGCTGGGGATCCTCAACATCTTTCTGTAGGGTCCTCAAAGTCAAAACTATTTTCTTAGAAATGCTGTTTTATTTCCTAATACAATAAATATAGATAGATATAACCCACAGAAGCAAAAACTCCTGGGGTGGGAGGGGTGTCAGTAATTTTTAGGAATGTAAAGGAGTCTTGAAAGCAAAAAGCTGGCTTACTGGGTCAAAAATGAGCTAGCCCAAACCTCAAACTTTTCTAACTTGGTAAGATCCTTTAGAATTTGTATGTGAGTGGAAGCTTAGCATAGACAGCTAAGTGCAGACTTATAAAATACAACAGTAGGAGTCAGACCTGGGTTCAAATCCTTTCTCTGGCACTTTCTAAATATATGATGATAGATGAGCTGCTTAGCCTCTCTAAGCCTCTCTTTCTCCATCTGTAAAATGTGGATAATAGCTATATCACTTTCCTCAGAGAGCTGTTCTGAAGATCAAATATAAATCTTGGTTTTTATTCTTATAACTTTAAAGAATTCAGGGTCACACCTATACCATAAAGAAGCATTCGAATAGGACTTCACATCATGGGAAAAACAACTCAAAAGTAAAACCATATTCACAATGAGTCAATACTACTACTACTACCACTAGCAGTGATAATTATGCTATCTTTTATTTGTATAATGCCTTATACTTCCAATTGTTTTCATATGCCTTAATTGATACAAGAAGTAGGGAAGGAAGAGATTATTATTTCCATTTTATGAATGAGGGAAAAGATTTAGGGAAATTCAATGACTTGACTAAAATTATATTGCCAGTTAATAGTAGAGGGAGACTAGGACCAAGGTCTCTAATATAATGCTCTCTCTACTCTGCTCTGATATCTGACAACCTCATTATTGTAAGCCAGAGCACTTTTTTAACTGGAGGAGAAGAGGGGTTAAAGCAGTTGAACTAATCAACCTTCATTCTTCCCTTTTCTTTGTCCATCTACAGAGTCATTTGAAGAAAATAAAGTTCGTTAAAAAAAACTTTGTGCAATAACACAGGTCTTAGAAAGTGGGTACAAATGACACTGAAGTCTTAAGGTCTTAGAGAAGTTGTAACACTGGTTGGCTCACCTTAATGGCAGGTGGAAAAATGTCCAAGCTCTCCAAGAAGCAAGCTGCACCTCCGCCAAGTGTTACAATTATGAATCCACTTCACACTGAAGAACTGGCAAGCTCTGTGTTAAATTAAAGCATAATGAGCAATGTAGAACTGAGGACAAGGGAAGCCAAAGTACCTTCTGTGTCAATAAATTCATTTTTTAATGTGTACTTGCCGCTGTGTTACAAGGGAGAGGATATAACAAGCCATGCTGCTATGCCAAGGGAATCCCCAGGGACCATTTTGGAGGCACGTGTTGCCAGGTAACACAGATATGCCCCTGGAAAATCATCCCTCTGCATGTGCTAATATTCCCTCAAATCCTCTGTTGATCATCCAAATGCAATATATGCAAGGTGGTTTCAACCAATCTGTGTCTGTTTTCAGGTCCAAGAGAGTTGTAGGGTGACGGGAGGAAAGGATTGAGGAGGATTGTGAAAGAATTCATAACTTCCCAAAGAATGGGTCATTTGAGACCTGAACTCCAGAAGGAACAGGAGATGGCAGACACAGCTCAGTACAGGACAAATGAAAGGCATATGGAGAAAGCAAATAAACATGAGGTTTGGACCACAGACAAGTGTCTTTAATGGAGTGGTCCAGATGCACATTATGTGCATGACTGAGAGTCTAGCTAAGATTTGTTGATATTGTGGTGAAGTGGATAGAGCACGAGATCTGGAGTTAGGAAGACAAAGGTTCAAATCCCACCTCAGATAATTACTAGCTATGTATCCCTAGGCAATACATTTAACCTTTTTAACTCAATTTTGTCAAATGTAAAATGAAACCCTTCCTCATGAATCTAAATCTATGAACTCTGAATCTATATCTGATCCTATAATGCCTATAAATCCATTAAGGCTAAGTTAAGATTTCTGAGATTTTGAAATGTCCTATAAGGCAGGCTGGGGAGAAGGAGGTGGTGCTAGATTCTTCTTTTCAGATCCTGTCTGTCCTGGGTGAAACTAAATAGTAAACACTTGTTAATTACCTGCTGTATGTCTTGTACTAAGATCTAAGTGTTGGGAGGAGGCAGGACAGAAAGAGAGGTAAAACACGTTCCATCCTGCAGGGATTACAGTCTAGAACTTATTATGTACATAAAAACTCATATCTTCTACAGAACAAAAATTTATAAAAACATAATTGACAATATAAGGCAGTAGGTATAAGAACCAATAAAGAGAATAAAGGGTAAATACTAAATGGATTAATTCAGAGAGAAGGGAGAAATGGAGGTCACATCCAACTTCAGCAACTAGGTTTCTATGAAGTGAATTTCTCTATCAATCTAACTTAGACACAGAATTCTGCAAGATGCTTCTGAGGGTGAAGCCAACCCCAGGAAAATAATCATGGGCTATGGAAGCTTCAGAGATAACAAGCTAAAAGCAATATGGAGACAACCTTTACTCCACTCCCCAGCTAGATGAGACTCTGGTCTATTTCTAAGGCCTCAAGGAATGAAAGTTTTGCAGCTGGCCTTGGCTGCCCATCCCAGTGTTTAGCTGGCCTAGTTATCAGGATATAATTCTTCTAACATCTGAATCTCTCATTTCCTAAGATCCACTTATTTATCAGCCCATCCTTGGTGGAGATGAAGAACAACTAATCACCATTAGGTAAGTGTTTTACTATGTGGTATACTGGGAAAAGTCAAGGTACCTGGGTTCTAATTCACTTCCCAATTATTTGACCTTAAACAAGTCACTTTACACTCCTTATCTTATTTCTTCATTTGCCAAATAGGTATAATACCACCTGATCTTCCAATTTCAGGGTTGTTATTAGGATCAGACAAAATCATTGTATCAGAGATCTAGAGCAGGAAGGGATCTTAGAGATCAATTAGCCCAACCCTGTCATTTGTCAAATGAGGAAACTTGAGTCAAGTAGGTTTAAATGATTTATCCAGTGTTACACAGGTAGCTAGAGTCAGAGGAAGAATTCAAATCTAGGTCTTTTGATTCCAAATACAGCATACTTTTCAATGTACTTCACTGCCTCCAAGATAATGCCTATGAAAGAAAACTCTAAAGAAGTTAATACATCATTTTTTAAAAAGACCAAATAGAAGTGCCTTGCAGATCTTTGGTTAGGGGAGAACTCACAGCCAAGCAAGGGATAGAGAAAATCATATATGTAAAAATAAAAACAAAAAAGATAATTCCAATTATATAAATGTAAGGCAATAATTATCAGATTTCCTAAGTCAAATGAAATTCATAGGATAATGAGATTTTATTGGGGAGGGGGATGGTAAATGGATAAAAGGAGTTTATCTCTCCTTGTTGAGAGTGTAGACATGACCATTGAAATATTGTTTAAAAGACAAAATCCAGTTCCTGGTTGGTCCCCAGTCTGGTTTCCACACTCAGACTGCCCATAAGATGATTTAGTTGCCTAGGATCTTTAGGAAGATAGACTCTTCTTGTAGGATCTACCCACTCTGTGCTACCCTGTAAAAGACAGTCAGCAGACCACTCTCAGCCTTATTTTACCTTTTTCACTTTTTTCCTACAGCCTTTCTTCCAGATTCCAGTGAGAGGGCACTAAGGGGAAGACCTCTCTTTCTACTCCAAGAAACAATTAATGTTACCATAGGGGCAAAAATATAGCAAGCTGCATGTATGAGTGCCCACACAGCATAAGAGGAATGTTTCTAGACCCCAATGATAAACCAACCCACTATCCCTGTCCCAGGCCAAGCCCAAAGACAGCAGACCAAAAACAGACCAACATTTGGAGGAGGGATATAATATCAAGGGTTCCTGCAAAAAAAAAAAAAATCATGAAAGAAACAGACATGTTTGTCTATACATGACCTGAGTGGAATTCATGAACAATATTCTTGAACCTCAACCTCCTGAGGAGGTGAGAAGTGAGAGTGTGGGGGAGGGAAGTGGAAATAGGTATTTTCTAGGCAGCATAATGTCAGAATGTAGCATTCTACTCAGAGATAGGCAATTTCTTGCATTTAACGCAAGCCTCAGGGACTGTCTCAAAGGCAACTTCGAATTTCAAAGATCTGACCTAGAGAAAAAGGAGTCCCTGAGCAGAGTGTAACTCTTGAAAAAAGAAGAGGATTTCCCCAGCTGTTCCACAGCTATAAGAGCCAAGTCAAGGGGACTAAATCTTTGGTTTTAGGAGGTGGGAGGGTTAAAGGTAGAGCAAAAGAATAGCAACTTCACTGAATTATTCAACAGTGGAAAACTGAAAGGAAGAATACCACTTGTCTAGTGTCAACAAAGTGGGTTTGTTTCCAAGGGGAGTCCAAATCATAAACTTACATAGGGACTATGTAGAACCCTTTGAGAGAGAAAGATTTCACCAAAATTCTGTGTTGCTCTAAGTTCAATTCCTTTCCAGGATCAGTTTACAAACTATATGAATATCTTAAGTGTTTTCTATATTTCTTTATAGATTCTGATAAGTTCTTTGCACTTTTTGTCTTCTAAAATAAAGGGACTTCTCCATCTGATATAAATGCATTACCTTGCTTTTACAGGAACAAATATCTTTTATTTCCTAATTTGTGTAAAAAAAACATGAATATATTTGGAGGTTCTCCAGAGTAAGCTCTGGGTAGAAGCATAAAAGTCAAAGAGTAAATTATACTTTGGAGTCCACCCCCAAGAAGAGGCATGATCCATCCGAGAAAAGAGAGAGCTACACCTAAGCTGAAGATACGGCAATTAAGCACCTCTTAATAAACAAAAACAATGCAGCTAGAATAAGAAGAAAAAGTGTCAGGTAGGGAAAATAATCTTTACATCATATATCTCTGATATAAGCCTGATATCCAAGATATATAGGGAAATTATACAAAGATGAAAGACTAAAAGATATTTCCAATAGATATGAAGTTTTCAAAAGCAGTGCAACCACCAAAAAAACACATAAAAGGCTTTGGATCACTAATAACAATAGAAATGAACTTTAAAACAGCTTTGAGGTTTTTACCTTATGTTTATCAAATTAACGAAGTGGTAAAAGGTTAAAATTGGCAATGTTGGAAGGGTTGTGGGAAGACAGACACACAAGTGCACTATTGACAGAGCTAGGAAAAGATCCAATAACCTGGAAAACATTTTATAATTATGTAAAGAGAGTTACCAAACTTCTCATACTCCAACTCAGAGGTCTCACTTCTAGGTGCGTGTCTCCAAGGAGGTCAAAGATACAAGGAAAGGATTCATCAACACCAAAGTATTCATAGCAACAACAGCACTTTCATGGTAGGAAAAAACGCAGAGATACCAATTGGTAAATAGTGGGAGAGCTTGTGGTACCTGGAGGTAATGGAATATCTTTGTGGCATGAGAAAATGAATACCAGGAATTCAGAGAAACACTGGAAGACTTCTATGAACTGATGCACAGTGAAGAAAGCAAAATAAAGAAAACAATGGATAGAATGAGATGAAAACACTATAAGACAGTCAAACAGATTAAATGCAATGATCTAAACTGACAGATCAAAAAACACACCTCTCTCTTCACAGCTCTCAGGGGTCTCTTCCATTCCAAGATCCACGATTCTGTAACTTAGTTGTGGCCAATGAGGCTGGTAGGGAGAATGGTAGCAATAGAATCAAAATAACTGAGTTCAAGTTCAGGTTCTGCCACTTAACTCCTATGTGACTATAGGCAAATCACGTAACCCCTCTGTACTTCAGTTTCCTCATCCATAAAATGAAGCTCTTAGACTAGATGATTCCTAATATCCCTTCCAGCTCTGATAGGCTATGATTCTGTGACCCCAAGTTACTACCTCTCTGGACCTCATTTTCCTCATCCATTGATGAGGATAGTAAATAATACCTACTATAGAGGTTTATGAGATTCAAATTAAGTAATAAATTTGAAAAAACTTCAAAAGCATAATAGTGTACAAGTACAAAGTATCATTATTCCCCCAATACTGTCACTTCCATCCTTTCTCTACATATAATGTATAGTAAAATTAAGTCTAAGACTGTAGTTCAGTCAACTAACAAGTACTTATTAAGTACCTACTATGTGCCAGGTATCGTACTAGGCTCTAGGGATACTAGTACAAAGAATGAAATTATCACTACTCACAATAAGTTTACATTTGAATGACGGGGAATAATAATACATATAAAATATACACAGTATAAATATAAAGTTAAGAAATGCATGTATAAATAATATATATATGTATATAGTAAAATACAAGGGACTGTGGGAGGGAGAGTACTAGGAATTAGGGGAATCAGGAAAGGTTTTCTGCAGAAGATGGTGTCTGAGATACACCTTAAAGGAAGAGAGAAATTCTATAAGAAGGAAGAGCAAAGAGGAAACTCAAGAAATGCTCACTCTCATGGGAGAACAACGACTTTATTTTGCCCAAATGAATTCAATTCCATTCAATGAGCACTAAACTAAGCATCTACCATGTGCCAAGACAAAAGCAAGACCACAAATGGTCAGGCAAACAGTGCCAAGATCCAAAGCAAACTGACTGGCCATCCCCCAGGTCTTCTGTTTGTTTGGGTGTAGCACTCAGGAAAATCTGACTCAAACCATATATAAACCCAGATGACCTACAGTTGCAGGAAGAAATTCAGAGACTGATCATTGGCTAAACAAAATACTGGATTTGATTTCCCTCTGGCGCAGTTTTAGAAACGGCTCTTCTTTTCCTGGCGGCACTATTACTGTTGCCTTGGTTCTTGTCAAGCACTTCCTTTTCCATGAGTGCTTACCAACATTGGCACATGCTCAGAATTGTTCCTCTACCAGTCTTCTTGGAGCACTGCCAACTGACAAGACCCAGGGAAAGCTGTTTTCTTTTTCGTTCCCTATGTACTTGGTGTGGAAAGAACACTGGAGTCAAAGGATCTCAGTTCAAATTCTGGTTCTGACATTTACTAACTGTAAACCTTGGCACCTGACTTAATGTCTCAAGGCCTTAGTTTCTTCACCCGTAAAATAAAGGAGTTGAGCTAGACTTCTAGGTTCCCTTTCCATGTGGAAGCTTATGGTCCTATGCACCATTCAATGGACTGAACCCTGCTCTGAATAGGGGTAGAAAATATTTCTACCCAGTTTCTTCAGAAAATTACTGCTGTGCATTTAGAAAAGTTCTCTAGGAGGATAGCATGTGTTCGTCCTTTGTTGCCAAAGAAGACCATGCCATCAGAGAAATGATGACATGACTTGCACTTGACTTTGTTTTGAGTGAGGGAGGGATGTGAAGGTCACCAGCCTCACTTCTCCTCCAGAGACATCTGAATCCAGTGACCAGATATTCATCAGGATGACTGGAGATGACACAGGATGAGACAACTAGGGTTAAGTGACTTGCCCAAGGTCACACAGCTAGTGAGTGTCAAGCGTCTGAGGTGAGATTTGAACTCAGATCCTCCTGACTCCTTCACTAGTGCTCTATCCACTGCACCACCTAGCTGCCCCAAGGAGGATGGAAGCCATAACCCAAAGCTTGATCTTTCAACACCAATTTCATAGTCAAATAAAATCTCCACAGACTATCCTAGGGAAAGTCCTGTGACTCTTTTCCCATCTTCCCTCCATGTAACTGAAAATGGCACCGGTTACTCAAATCAAGTCAACTCTAACTACATACCAAGATTGGTGTTAAGGGCTAGAGATACAAAGAAAGGCAAAAGGTGTCCCTGCTCTCAAGGAGCTTAGATTCTAATTGGGGTGATAACATGCAAAAGCAAGAGATCTGAATTGAAATATGCTATCTTTGTAGAAGGATGAGGCTACTAACCTATGATCTGCAGGACAAACAAAATGAGTTGTTTTCCCAGTAGTGGGGAAGGGTTGGCACTAATATCTGCTCTCTCCCCTTCATGAGTAATAGTAGCACATTGGTAGGACAGATAGCTCTGGCTTTGAATGCAGTCTCCAGCTACAGAGCAGAGCAAAGCTAACTCATAAGAACAAGCATCAAATCTGTGACATTTACTTCATTAACACAGTGCTTTCTTGGACAGACCTAACTAATATTGGTGTAGGGATAGGAGGAACTAAAGATTCAGTTTCTCACATTTGTAGCGTCAAGATTACCCAGAGTCACCATTTTCATCACAGATCTCTTGATGGGAATAACCTCAGCAGTTATATTATGATCCAAGAACTCCTAGATTTTTTCAGAGGGTGAAAAAGGTCAAAATTCTTTTCATATTAATGATACAAAGATTTTTTATTTTAAATTTGGTAAATACTGATTAATATAACCTACATAAACAAAAGCTCTTGCAGGAAGGAGTCCTCAATAATTTTTTAGAGTGGAAAGGAATCTTGAAACTAAAAAGTTTCAGAAACATTGACCTAAACTGTCATCCAGTGTGATATGGCAGAGAAAAAGCATGTACACACACATTTATTTTGCCCATAGTACCTTCATAACACCCTAAAAATCACTTTATCCATAGCCCCTCAAACTACAAACCTACCTACCCTGTCTATCTACACTGTGACCTCTCATTTTCTTTTATTTCCTCTGTGACTACAGCCCCTCCCCACTAGAATTCCAGCTGGCTCAGAGGCCAGACCAGGCTAGGCTGCATGAAAAGGCAATCTCACTGAATCTCCTCAGAAAGCTAATTCAGTCATTTACTCTCAATCTGTAATGTGTGCTGACGTCTATCAGATTTCAAAGAAGATGAATGCATGGGTCAAATTGGATTAAAAATATAATTGAATAAGACAGGATAAGACAGCTTGATGGAAGACTTTGATCTGATAAAGGGAGAGAAAAATGTTTACTCATAATGCAAGAGGGTGATGGGGAGTTGTCTGGAACCTGACTAACCTCTTCCCACCATACAAAAAGTCATCATCACCACCAATGACAACAGAAAACATTTTCAGCAATTATGTGTCTGACAGGCCTCAATATCCTGTAGGTAAGGCTGCTCCAAATGATCATAGAGATCACAGTCAGAGAACTGGAAAATACAGTTCTCAAGTCATAAAATTTAAAGCTGGAAGGAACCCTAGAGATCATCTAGTCAATCCCTCTCATTTAATAAATCCCTCTAGATAATATCCCTCATGAGTCTTTCAAGTTTTTAAAATGCTAAAAAGAAAAAAAATGCTTTATTCTGAGAAGTCATATCTAAAATGTGTCCTCCAGACAAGTGTTAGAAGTATCTTAAGGGTGGAATGACCAAGACAATCAGAAATGCTATAGAGGATTCCTCCACTGGATGGGAAGCTAAGCTAGGTGATCTCTATGGTTCCTTCTAGTTCATATATCTCATAGTCCTAAAACCAGCACCATCAATATTGAGTGGAGCATCATACATGGATAGCCCTGAGTTGTTTTACCAAAAGAGAATCAAGAGCTATGTTCCTGGTCCTCCAAGAGGTCAGCTTCAAACTTGATAATACTTACCATGAAATGAACAAACAAGTTCAAATTCACATAATGGAGCCAATGCACAGAGGGAATTTGGAGTGTCAGGCTCCCTGGAAGCTGACAGCTCCAGCTTCTGTCTATAAAACATGGCACTGATTGCTCCTCTGCCTCTTAACTACATGGCCTGCTTGATGCCTTCACTCAGAACAAGTCCCTGGACTGCTGGATATTAGCTTGATCTATGTGTTACTGTTATTTCCCAGAAGCCCATTGAGACGGCCTCGGGGATTAGTGTTATACTTAGAATTTTCTAAATTAGATGTGGAAAAGGCCCAGAATCATGTAGGTCTACTGCTTCATTTTACAGTTGAGGGAACTGAGGCCCAGAGAGACTTAACTAAATCACAAAGAGAAGTCGTGGCAGAGCTGTTGGAAAGGAGACTTAGTTTCAAAGTCCACCTCTAATACTTATTAGTTTTGTGACCATGGGTGTATCAATTAACCTAGAAGGTAGATTGGCACAATGGACCTTGGAAAAGTCACTTAACCTGGCTTTCAATTTTCCTGTATAATAAAATGAATTGGGCTAGATTTTTTTCTGAGGTTCCTTCTAGGTTCTACATCTATGATACTTGAATTCAAATTCGAGAACTTCTTCTACTTCTATGATTTTAAAGAAGTCACTTAATCCATCTAGGCATCAATTTCCTTATCTGTAAAATGAGAGCTAGAGTAGGTGAACTCAGAAATGGTCCTTTGGTCCCCTCCAACTTCAGATCTATGACCAAGCTCTCTGCACTTCAGTTTTCTTTTATCTGCAAGATGGAGTTATCTATAGTATCTGTTTTACAAAGTTGTTGAGGAATCCATGGAAGAGCATTTTATAAAACTCTTTGTAGAAGGTAAAGTGTACTGATAACTATTATGACGATGGCGATAGGGATGATTTAGCTCTTATTAACTATTACTTGGTTTGTGACTTTAGTATGTTTCTGCCATTTGCGGTGTTGCAATCCCCCAGTCTTCAGGGATCGTTTCGTCGCTCACCTTCTGTATAAGGTTTACTGCACGAGGCAGTAAGTTGCAATAAAGAAAGCAATGAAATGACACCCACAAAAATTATAATAGTCATGCAACTGTTGATATAGCAACTTAAGTTTACAAAGTGCCTTAGAAATATCACATTTTATCCTTACAGCAACCTTGTGACGTAAGGGATGTTATCATCCCCATTTTACAGAAGAGGTAACTGAAACTGGTGAAAGCTAAGTGACTTGTTCAGGGTCAAAGAACTCCTAAGTACCTGAGGTCAAATTTGAACTCAAGCCTTCTTGACTCCAAACCCAGCACTCTACTCTGCACCAAGAAAATCTTCATTTCTAAAACTGCCTCAGATACTATGGGATTTTGGATATGTGATTTGGATCCCTCTAGGTCTCAGTTGACTCATCTATAAAATAAGGGAGTTGGGTTGGTTGGTACTTATCCCTCCTAGCTCTAACTCCCGTAGATTCTTCATGTTGCCATTGTGTTCATCCGAAGAAGACCATGCCATCAGAGAAACAATGACATGACTTGCACTTGACTTTGTTTTGAGTGAGGGAGGGCTGATGTTGCAATTAGGTGAGAACCAATTAGAGGAGCAACTTGAAAATCCCATAGAGCTGGCCAACTGCCATAAATAGGGAAGGGAATAAGAATTTCTATAGGACTTACTATGTGCCAGGTACTGTGCCAAGAAGAATAATCTTTGGACCAAAAGGGAAAAGCAAAAATTTCTGGTTCAAGTTGATGCTCAAGAAAAGTCAAGAAATAGTAAGAGAGAACCTGACTCCCTTGATTAATTCAAGTCATGTAGGTCAGATAAACCACATCTTATTAGAAAGAAGGTAACTGGGTGGAGCAATTTTTAGACAGCTGGACCTGGACTCAGTAAGACCTCAGTTGAAATTTTCTTCAGATATTTAATAGCTATGTGACCCTAGGTAAATTATTTAACCGTTTTCTGCCTCAGTTTCCCCATCTGTAAACAGGCTAATAATAGCACCTACTTCCCAAGGTTATTATTTTGATAAAATGAGATAATATTTATAAAGTATTTTGTATGCTTCAAAGTGCTATGTAAGTGCTAACTATTAATATTATTAAAGTGGTGGGTCTGATTACCAAACCACAGTTAATGGGTTTTGAAAAATTGCAGAGGAAAAGCAAAGTACCTCAGAATAGAAGAAAAATATCCAATTTTTTTAAATGGAAGAGAATAAAGTAAAAAAAATAGAATTATGAACTTCAATTTCTAGGAAAATTTATATCATTAATAAATGTTATATAATAATAAAATATAATATAAAAATGTCATTAAGGGCTGGTTAGGGAACATCTAGAAATAGAAGTGATAATTACAACGAGCCATCTTGGCTTCATCAAGAACAGATCATGACAGACTAAGCTTATTTCCTTTTCTGGAAATATTCCTGGACTGGTCAATTAGGCTGAATTCATCTATCCATCCCTATCTGTTTAGATATAGATATAGACATACACATGCTGTTGTTTGTCCTTCATTCTCAGAGAAAACCAATGACATTAGAAAGGTGATGTCTTGATTTATAAAGGAATTGAATTTAAGTGAGGTTGGCTGTGCTAAGTCACCAATTTCACTCTCTCCTCCAGAGCTATCTGGGTTCATTGGCCAGATATGGATCAGGAAGATTGAAGATACTTCCAGATGCAGTGGGAAACCTTGACTTTTTTACTCCACAGTCTTTCCCAAGTCTCCTCAATATAAGAAGGAAGAGTACATTTTGATGCACATTTTCTTTTATCTTATTGTTTTATACCCATCAAATATGCAGACTGCTGGGTTCTCCTGCTTCTTTCTGGAAACAGCCCACTCAATGGAGTCCATGACTTTTGCCTTCCATCCACAAGCCCTGCTTTGCTGACTCAGCCCACAGAACTGCATGGTCATTTCAAAAATGAAAGCAATAAATTTCACAGCTGTTCTTTGGAATTTTTTTGTCCTGTTCTACTCCAACCCCAGTCTTCTAGATAATTGTTGAGCTCAAGGAAGTAACCTGGCTGTACCCAAAGACATTTTACCTCTTTTTAAATCACATAGGCATAGATATGGAGCCCAGGTCCCTCTTTTGAGCTCCTGTTCTACATTATCTACTCTCTATCAGGTATTTCCAAACGGACTTCCCATTGGTAGCTCAATAGGTTCAAAACAGAATTCATTACATTTTCCCCCAAATCTTTTTCTCTTTCTAACATCTTTCTATTATCCTGCCATTCCCCCAGGTTTGAAGCCTCAGAACTCTACTTGGTTCCTTTTTCTCCTTTACTTGATATATACAATCAGCTGCTAAGTCTTGTCAATTCCACCTCCACACATCTTTTTCTTTTGACAGCACCTAAGTCTAGGGCCTCATTAACTCTGCCTTAGAGTACGGCAACAGATAACCTCATTGACCTCCCTACCTCGCATCTTTCCCCTCTCCAATCTGTCCTCTACAGACATGCTAAAGTGATCATCCAAGTTTGACTGTATCATTCTCCTGGTCAGTAATCTCCACTGATCCTTAGCATTTCTAAGATCAAAAGCAGACTCTTCTGTTTAGCATTTAAAGTTCTAACAACCTGGTTTCCAACCTACCTTTCCAGACTTATTACACATTAGCCCCTACAATCAGGAGTTCTTAACCTGGGATCTATAAACTTTTTATATATTTAATAACTGTTTCAATATTATCGTATCCTTTGTGGCTCTATTATTTATATTCTTTTAAAAACATTATTCTGACAAGGGATTCAAACTGACAAAGGCATCCATGACACGCATAAAAAAAGATAAGAATCCCTGGTATACATGCACAATACCTTTGAATCAAACTAGTCTTCTTTCTGTTCTTTATACACTACAACCCATTTTCTACCTCTGGCTGCCTTTGCAGAAACTGTCCCCCATCCCTGAAAGATGCTGTCTTCTCATTCAGCTTCTAACTGTGCCTCTGACTCCTGACAAGTCATTCAACCCCTCAAGATCTCAAGTAACATCTTAAGACTTTACATTGCAGAACAGCTGTTCATGTTCACTGGTGGAAGGACTTTCCTTAGTAGGAATTCTATGCACCTAAGAAATCATAGATCCCAGACCCCCTTCAAAAAAAAATAGCATATTAGTGATGTATTGATGAGTTTGGTTAAACTGACTTTTTATTTCTTTCATTTTTATTCTTTGTTATAGGAGTATCTTGATTAGAGCAATGAGTGGAGATATATTCAGATATGAAAGTGTTGGAAAAACAAAATATTTGTTTAATTTTTTAATTTTAAATTTGTTTAAAACTTATTTTAAAATTTTTTTGTTTAAAAAAATTTTTAAGTGACAAAATAATTTTAATGGGAACACAATGGAGTAATGAATAAAGAAAAGTTTTTCTTAAAGTAGGTGAAGTTGAGATGGGACTCCTGAACCGACAAGAAAGCAGTGGTACCACCCACAAAAGCATAGAGAGAACAGTTGAGTAGCAGCCAATTCTATGAGAGCTAAGAAGAGTCGTAGGGAACTTGGCAGTTGCACTAGAGTGCCATCTGGTGTTGAGTACAGCACATGAGTATTGTACCACTTGACTGGGCCATACATAGATCGTCATAACTATTGAGTAGTATTGGTGACACATATCGCCGATATTTTTTTCTCTACCTTTTAGGACTTTTTTCCATACTTGTTCCCATCTTTGAAGAACTACAATATAACACCAAAGACAAAAATGATCGTGTTTTCAATCACTTGTTGAATATAGTAGTAGCAATTCCCACTTCAAGTTAAATAGGCTAGTTTTTCCCTAAAAAGACAATGAAACTATCCTCAAGATTTAATTGCTCCAAGGAACTAAGGCTGGAAGCTGGCTAGTTTCCTAGTCATTTATGGTATAAAAATCCATCCAGTCCATGAACTTAATAACCTCCCTGCTGCCCTGAGAGTCAATACACTCTTCTGACCAAACATGCCACAATGGCAAATGCAGAAAAGAAAAGAGCTGCATTTACCTGAATCATTGCTGAACCCTTACTGAATATCTTATCCATGCCATTAAGCAAACTTTTTTGTTATTGTTATATGTGAGGCAGTCCACAAGGGTCTCATTTTATTCCAATCCCAAGCCTGAAATAATTCACTAGCATGGGTTAGGCCTGGATCAGAATAATGATAGTGCCGATTTCTACAAATAGGACAATGGGAGCTTTTTCTATTTTTTTCTTTTTTTAATAATTTTACTACTTGTTTAAATTGGTGAAGACATATGAGATTTTTGGACATGGCCAACACTTCATTACAAGGGTTTTATTTGTTTTCTAGTGAGGGAGGGTGGGGTTGGGAGGGAAAAAAATAAAGACATGACAGTTGGGAAAGAAAAGAAAAGAAAAAGAAGTGATGTGGCACAAGGTGAAAGAATGTCATGAGGATGCCCTCAGAGGATATATGATTGAAAAAGTTTGAGAACCACTGAGGTACAGCAGCAGGCAAATCCAATACTGACAAGTTCCCTAAGGAACCTGGGTTTGAACAAATTCTGTTGCCTAGCCAATGGAGCCTGCCCAGGCTATGATTGAAAAAACAACAACAAAGAAAAAACTCAACTGTTTGGGTTTAGCCACAATTAGATCAGCTCCCCCAGGCCTTTCACCATGCATGAGTTCATCAGAAGAGTTTGAGATGAGCTAAGAGTGGCAAAGGAAGTGGATCTAAAACCTCACCACTAAGCTTGGAGTCAAGAAACGGAGCTCACTGCACTGCTTGCCTCTCCCCCTCTGTTGGCCAGCTGTGGAGTCTTAAAAGCATCACATGGGCCCATTCCGTGTAATTAACAACCTGTTCAATGTCATCAATCAACCACCACTCCCGGATCTCTGCCGACCCCAGAATACTTAGGCTAAAAACGTCCAACTTTGATTTTCATTTTGCCTCTGGGTTATGCTTTCTTTTTTCAGTACCGGTCAGATGACATCAGTCATTCTTGGGATCGGAAAAGCAGAGTCTATTTTGTGTTGAACTATTTTGGGGTTTCTAGAAGGGTCACCTTGTAGGTCTGCTTTTGGGAGCCCTTGCTATGGCCACAATGACTATTTTCTTCCTCTGTAAGGATTAGTTGCGCTAATAATGTCTCTGGGTGAAGTGACTCAGTAAAATCTTTCTCAATAAAGAGAGTATATAGGTATAACTAGTACAATTAGCTCAGCTGATTAAAACACGGTGCTAATGAGGCCAAGGTCATCAGTTCAGTCTCTATCTACTGGCTCCTCTGCTATCTACAATAGTGCTCATACTTGAAAAATCCTGTGTTGATTCTACCTTCCTCACCACCTACCATCCTTTATCTCTCCTCCCCTTCTCAGGTAAATGTTGTCTATAGTTAAGACCTCTACTTTCTCTCTATCTCTTCTAAACTTTCTGAAATCTGGCTCTGACATCATCATTCAACTGAAACTGCTGTCTCCAAAGTTACCCATGATTTCTTAAATGTCAAATAGAATGACCTTTTCACAATCTTCTTGACCTTGTAACATTTGACATCTATGATTACATTTCCCTAGAATGTCTTTCCTCTCTTGGTTTTCCTCCTGTTCCTTCCTTTGCTGGATCATTTATTAACTGCAGATGTACATCACCACCCTATCCCTCCCCGCAGTGCTCTCTCTATCCTGGGCCCTCTTCTCCTTTCTGTCTGTATTGTCTCTCTTGGTGAGCTAATCAACTTCCATAGGTTCAATTATCATCTTTATAAAGACTATTGCCAGGTCTATATATCTAGCCCTAGTCCCTCTCCTGAACTATAGCCCCAAATTGCCAATTGTATCCCCCAAAGTAGCATTTGTTCTCTCTTAACTTACCTTCCCAAAGAAAGGCTGGCTACATTTCCCCTTCAGAATTCTAAGCTATTCCTGAGGAATAAGGGGGTTGTCTTTCTCTAATACCTTCAGCTTGAATCTCCCATTCTAAAGTGTTTCCCCACAGTTAGTCACCAATGATTAGCACCCCATTTCTATTTAGCCAATTAACATCAATTAGCCTTTACAAAGGGCTACATATTTTGAAGATAGATCAAGAAAAATAAACCTGTATGCTCTCTTTAACTCCACAAGTGTTGAGAAGGAGTGAAATATTTTTTACTTATGTCACATAGGTCCCTGGGGAGAGTGAACTCAGACTTAATTCTGTTTCTACATAGCATTTTCCCCCACCAAGTTCCCTTCCAAATGCAGCATAGCTATTGCTAGTGTGGCCTGGGCAGGTCACTGAATTTCAGTACTCATGTCTGATTTCTGGCAAATCACAGCATGTACTCCAGCTCCCAGACTTCTAGTGGCTCTCTCTATTGACCTTTCAATGTTCATAATATTATGGCTATCTCTAGTTTCCTTCACCTAAAACAGGAAATAAGAAGGGCCTAAGGCCTCTCCCCTTAGAATATCTCTTATGGAATCACATCAAGGCAGGAAAGAGCCACACTAAGGTCAAGGCTGTGGATGACCTGAATATACTCTGGTTCTAGCTATGAAGCCAACTGACAGTCTATCTCCTCATCATGTGATCGGTACACCAGAAACAGCAACAGCACTTAATCCAAATTGGGGAGCAGGGGATTTCCATTCCATGGTATCACATCTTTCCAAAATAAAGGTCCCCAACCTCTTCTACATGGACGACTGCTTCAGCTCCCTGTTGCATATTGTGTGCATGTGTGTATACACACACAATTGAACAATAAATGTCCTAATCCTATCTTGATAAAAATAAAGTTAATGTCACTGCCTGTCCCCCTTGAGTCACATGTTTGCCCTTTTGTAATGCTTCCTTCTCATTCTACTCTCCCACATCCCCAAGAAACAATCCACTCCTTTTCACCTTCAAGGATGCCTTCAATGATCATTTCAAGCAGATCTTACCAGTGCAGAAATGATAGCAATAATTCTTATTTAAATAATGTGTCACAATTTACAAACCATTGTCTCATAGCCCTGTGAGGTAGGTAGTACAAGTATTATCTCTGTGCTTAGCACAGTGCCCGGCACATAGGTGTTCAATGTTTATTGATTGGTTGTTTTGATTTTATAGGTAAAGACACTGGGACTCAAGGGGTTTAATCCACTTTCCCAAGGTTGCAAAGCAAATGATTGGCAAAGCTAGTATTCAAACTCAGATTTTCTGACTCCAAATGGAATGCTTATTCCACTACACCACAAAACTAGATAAAAATATTAGTGGAAGGGAAACTCACTGTGATTTGCTCAGTTCCCCACATGCTAGGGATGACTTCCAGGGAGATTTAACTTCAGGCTTTAACATCCTATACTTCCCTCTCTTCGTAAGAGATATTGTCAAAGAGATTCAGATATATCTATGATGTGGTTGTTAAAAGAGTACAGAATTTAGAGTCAGTGCACTTGACTCATTATCACCTATGGGACCTTGGGGTAATTACCTGACAGTTCTACCTTCTATTTTCTCATCCAGAAAATGAGAGGAAAAAAGCAGTTGATCTCTCAAATCCCTTCCACTTCTGTGACTCTTAAGTGTCAATCCACACAAATTTCACAAGTAGCAATGTAATATGGTAAAACTGAGTTTCAGGAGAACTACCTCTCCACAAAAAAAAGACACCTGAGATAATTGCAAAAATTAAGTTGGAAAGAGTAAAAAGATGAACCTGCTGGAGGTTGAATATGTCAATGTCCCAGGGTAGCAAGGGGGACGAGGGACTATTTAGATTCTTCTATGAAGTTACACATGCCACAAGAGGGTCCCTTGAGACCCGGTATACATACTATCCTGAACCATGGTTACTATGCTTATCCTTCTGGAAACAGAAGAGATTTCTCTATCATCCAAAGGGGAGCTAGCATAGTGATTTCCAAATTCTTCATCCCTCAAAGGACAAAGGAAGGAAACCCACCAAGCCCTAAGACCATGGCTGGTGTTCCAGTTTAAAATCAATTCATCAAAGAAATTAAAGCTATCTATAGGTATATGGAAAAAAAATTCTAATTCACTATTGATTAGGGAAATCTAAATCAAAATAACTCTAAGATACCACATCATACATATCAGATTGGCTAACATAACAAAACAAGAAGATGATAAATGTTGGAGAAGATGTGGGAAAATCAGAACACTAATCATTGTTGGTGGGCTTGTGAGCTGACCCAACCATTCAGGAGAACAATTTGGAACTATGCCCAAAGGGCTATAAAACTGTGCATACCCTTTGACCCAGCAATACTACTTCTAGGTCTGTATCCCAAAGAGATCATAAAAATGGGAAAAGGACCCACATAAACAAAAGTATTTCTGGCAGTTCTTTTTGTGGTAGCAAAGAATTGGAAATTGAGGGAATGTCCATTAATTGGGGAGTGGCTGAACAAGTTGTGTTATATGAATGTTATGGAGTACTATTATGCTATAAGAAACGATGAGCAGATGGAATTCTGAAGAACCTGGAAAGATTTATGAACTGAGGCTGAGTGAAATGAGTAGAACACTGTACACAATAACAGCCACATGACTTAGCTCTCCTCGGCAATGCAAGGATCTAAGACAACCTCAGAAGGCTCAGAATGGAAAATGCTATCCATATCCAGAGAAACAGCTATGGAGTCTGAATGAAGACAGAAGCAGAATATTTGCTCTCCTTTTCTTTTGTTGTTTTGTTTTGTTTCTTCTTTCCTGTGGTTCTTCCCATTGGTTCATGACCAATATGAAAATATGTTTAATATGAATATTTAATAATTTAAATAATTTAATATGTACAGCCTATACCAGATTGCATGCCAATGCAGGGAGACGGATGAGAAAGCCTAGAACTCGAAATCTTATGGACCTGAATTTGAAAACTAAAAACTTAATTAATTAATTAATTAATTGATGAAGAAAAAACAACTGATTGACTAGATCCTAATCCCTTCTCTTCTACTAATTACTCATCTATGTGTCCTCAAGGAAGTCATCGTACTTGTCTATGCCTTAGTTTTGTCATATGAAAAAAGAGGATGTTGGACTGGATGATTCTAAGATGCCTTCCAACTCTAAATCTTGTGGCAATAATAACTCCAATTTAGACAGTAAAGGATATTTGTTTGGGGTTCAGAAAACCTAAGTTCAAATTTCCTCTGAAGTTTCCTACTTTTGGTACCTTAGACAAATCACTTAACCTCCCTGGGTAGCCTTCAGTTTCTTTCTCTGTAAAATGCGGGGGTTAGACTAAATGATCTTCTAACTTTCCTTCCAGACCTAGATCTTTGATCTTGTAATTCTATGACCTCTAAAGTCTGCTATTATAATTGCTATCTATGGATAGATAGATAATCAATCCTCATAATGAATCCAATGAGATGGGTAAGATATGTGTGTTTTATATGTTAAGAAACTGAAGAATAGAGAAGGAATGGGGAAAGGAGCAAATATTTATTAAGCACCTACCGTGTTCCAGGCATGGTGCTAAATGCTTTACAAATATCATATCATTTGATCCTCAAAACAACCCTGTGAATCAGGTGCTATCATAATTCTCCACTTGAAAGATGAAAAAACTGAGGCAAATAGAAGTTAAGTGACTTGCCCAAGGTCACACGCTGAATTTGAACCCAGGTCTTCCTAACTCCAGACCTAGGGTGCTCTCCACTGTCCCACCTAGTTGCCTCTATCAGAGAAGATATATGGCTTGTCAAAGATTCCAGTTAATAAGGGGTGGCCAGGTTGAACATAGGTCTTACTGTTCCCAATCAAGTGTTCTTCATGCTACACTTTCCTGCCTACAGATCTACTGGGGTACTGTGATAAGTGTTCCAAGGATAGAAGAAGGTAACAGAAACAGCCTATGCCCCTGAGGGGCTTAAAAATGAGTTGGGGAAACTATATAAGCCCATGAGACAAAACCCATCCATGGCAATGTGTGCCAAAAAAACAAAGAAATTATTCAAATATTAGGTGCTAGCAGAGAGACAGAGACAGAGATGACAGAGATAGATGGTAGACAAATACATTTCTTAATTACACATTACAAAATTAATAAAACAATATCGTCCTTACTTTTACAAAGCTTTTAATCTAATTGGAGAAGGCGTGAAGGGGATTTGGAAAGATGGTGGGCTGGGGAAGCAGACTGGAAAATGAGCCAGCAGTGGAGAGGGAGCAGTATGGCTAGAACTTCCCATAGTATGGAGGTTCCAAGCAGGGAATCATTAAGTCAGTCTTAAAATACAATTGTCCCAGGGGACAGAGAAGCTGGTGTGGAAATGGAGCAGGCCAGAAGGTGAGTCAGAAGTGAAGACTGAGAAGTATACATCTGAACCTTCTTATACAGAAGTTCAGCCTGGGTGATTAATGACAGAGGTGAGATCAGAGCTAGACCTTAAAAAGATGTGTAGGCTTGAAAACAGTGGAGAAGATAGGATGGAGGGAGGGGGACGAGCTATCATAGAGGGAGTAAAATATGTCATCCCAAATCTTTACTACCCATGTGACCTTGGATAAAACGTTGAACTTTGGGGGGAGCTTTAATTCCCTCATCTGTAAAATGAGGCAGTTGACCCAGATGGTTTCTAAACCCTACAATCATTAATAGCTACAGTTATGTAGCTAGGCTTCTGATCTCTGAGATCAGCAGGACTGAAGTTTCTAGTAAAAACATCAGCAAAGCACTTATATGTTCAGAATTTTACATTCACAGAGTCACAATCAAGGAAAATGTACTAATACCTACCCCATTTCCAGTACATCTCAATAACCATGCTTTGTGTCTATGGAATTCAGCTGTCACTGACAGGTCAAAAGCTAAGCCGAGTGAGATGTGCTGACACTGGAGATGGAGGCAGTCACTCATACTCTTTCCTCAGTTTTGATTTTCACAACTCATTCATAACAATGAAGGAGTTAGCCATTACAAAATTAATGTCATCTGCTTGGTTGGTGCCATGGCTTTCTCTGCAATGGAGAGACAGTCGTGAGTCTTTGTGTTCTCCCTAAGGTCAAATAGACCCTTTGCTATACTCCTTTCATTGTTTCCATAAAGGCCATTTCGCCCAGTGTTGCAGGATATTAGTCACCATTTACATTCAAGTTCAAGACCATATTTTGTAAAGAAGGAATTCAGAAGAAAAAAAATCTGTCTCCAAAGAGAAACTCTTTCATCCCTATTCTCTGGAGTACACAATGCACTAGAGTCCATAGGATCATATAAGGATCATGTTAAGCTTTTATGAATAGATGAGACAAAGGGGAGATGAATGTTTGGTATTATGTGAAAAATAAGGAGACAAAAGTCATAACTAAGGTGAAATGAACAAAACTGTGTCAGAGATTGGAAAATTTAGAGGATGCTGAGAGCACCAGCACCAAGCTGCTTCCTGATCTGCCCTTTTGTGGGTATCTCTGTACTAAGAATACTTCCTCCCCCTTCTGAAACCTAGAGACCTCTTATTGGTATTATTTTTCCTACCTCAACCATAGCAAAGGTGAGAGTATTCCCCTCACCTCTGTCCCAGGTACATTAATTATGATTTCTAAGTCTAGATATCACCTCCTTAGATCTTCTTGATCAGCACCTCCACACATCTCCATAATCTGTACGATTCTCAACAGCTGCTTTGATCTCCTCCTGCCAACGCTCTATGTTCATTCAGCCTGGTGGAGTTGTAACAAAAACCCCTGATTCACCACCACCAGAAGATTTAAGGTAAAACCACATAGGTTAATAAGAATGCATGTGTAGAATCCACATAAGATTGCATACCATCTCAGGGAGGGAGGAGGAAGGAAGGGGAAGAAAATCCATGACTTATGGATTGTAGGAAACTGAAAAGAAATAAATTAATTTTAAAAATAGAAGTGATTGTAGGAAACTGAAAAGAAATAAATTAATTTTAAAAATAGAAGATAAAACCACCTAAAGACTCCTCCCAAAGAGAGGGCTCCCATTATATTCTTTCTGCCACCACAATATAAGAAATCTGGACAGTAATATTAACACCCCAGCCTAGCCCTGTGGTCCATCATAGAGTACCAGCCTTCAGTCTCCATGATGAGTCAGTAACCTAGCAAAAATCATCAGCTATTTGGAATGCAAAATCTATGCTATTATATAGTGTAAATAATTTGAATCAGATGCTATCTATTCTGAAAATTACAAAAATTCATCTGAGTCATAGTTTAATACACACATTTAATTTTTTCTATTCTTTTTGCTTTTCAGTCATTCCCAATTCTTCATGACCCTGTGGACCATAGCACACAAATACTGTTCATGGAGTTTTCTTGGCAAAGATATTTCAGTAGTTTGCTATTTGCTTCTCCAGTGGATTAAAGCAAACAGAATTAAAATTTTTGCCCAGGGTCACACAAGTAGCGTCTAAGGCTAGATTTGAACTCAAGTCTTCCTGATTCCAGGCCCAGGGCTCTCTCCACTGAGCCGTCTAGCTGTCTCTTTTCTATTCTTCTCTTTCACAATTTTTTATCCAAAAGCCAATTAAACTATTCCTCTTGATCTCCATCTTTAGAGATGTCAGAGCCTATCTAGAGACAAATATGTGGAGCACATAACAGTCATGAGAGCTGAGATGGGAAAGGCGTACTCTAGTTACAGCCCAAGTTTCAAGTCAAAACTTGTCTCACTGGGCCTTTGTTTAGCTCCTTCCTAAATCTCAGGCCCACTGCTTTTGCATCAATAAGACTTCCAATGGCTACAGAGAAGGTCTAAGTGAATTCATTCACATTTTGAATGATTTCTCCCATCTCTTTCTTCAACATTGTATTGCCAAAACCTGGGAGGCCACATATTAATGGTACTCCAGTGATCTTCTCATAGTCATTGGGATAAGAGTCTGCTAAGTCTTAAAGGTAAAAGAGACAAGGAACTACAGCTCCTCTCCATCCAAGACTGGAAAGTTTTGGGTCCCGTGATTGGAGACCATGGACCTGGGCACACCTTCCAAAGCCCCATCTGGAAGGATTTGTGCCTCCTAGACTATGCTGTCTACCTACAGACGGTCATGCAACAAGGATACCTGATATACACTCTCCTCGTCCCCTGGACACTGCTTCAGCCTCATTTCACTCTCCCCACACCCACTCAGACAGAGACAGTGACTTTGCCTCTCTTCCAAAAGCATTTGGATGGTGAAGCAGACAGGAGTGTTGAGGCAGAGAAGCAAGCAGGAGGTAAGATTTGAGATGTGAGATAAGATGCAAGGTATGACTAGCCAGAAAAGTGATCAAGGAGGACTATGCATTAAAGCCCCTCACTGTTATACTGTGTTCTGAGTCCCACCTTGAACCACTTCTGTTCTTAGCCCAGTGATTCCTGATTCCCCAGGTCTGGTAGGCCTATTTCCTTGGGACTGGAAGTCTAATGCCCTAACTCAAAGAGGGAACTCTGTGGGGTGGGCTAAGTACATGATTGCTGCATGTGTCACCATCATCCCCAGGATACTAGTTTACTGCCCATAGCTCTCTCCCTATTCCCTGAAGACCTTGCGTGGAATTTTTCCTTTGAGCACTCAAAGGATATTCCAGGCAGCTTCTTGGAGGCAAGACATCCACTCCAGCCTGATATCTCCTCCCACCCCACCCTCCTGGGATTGCAGTTTCTCTCCCTTCTTTCTTCTCATTGTCACCCATCATTGGTCATGTTCCTCACTCTCATACTTGGTCTGCGCTTGTTTATCCCCCTGGTTCATTTTGTGTTTTCTCGCGTGCAGAGGATACCAACCCCTGCCTTTCATGTCATCAAGTGACTTGCCTCTCACCACCCTGGGCTCAGTTGGCATTGCATTCTGCACCCCATACTGATCACCCCACCGCAACCTATTCTGGCCTCTGAAGTAGACTCTTTGCCCTTGATCAGCAGGAAGCAGCTACTGAAGACAATGACCTTCACCCTTTTTCCCCCCAAAGAATTCTCCTACCTAATGGTTGAGTGGGGAAATAATGTGGATAGAAACAGTGCCCTAGTCCCCACCCTGTATCTTTATCTTGCAAGACTTATTTATCTTGCAAAATTTACCCTAGATCTCAACCCCGCCAACACACAAAGAAACCCTAAAATCTTCCTGTATAAAGCTGGTCCTTTTCCTATATCACAGTCTTTTTTAGCTCCTTGCTAAATCTCAGGCCCACTGTTTTTGTGTCAATAAATCTCCTAATAGCTACAAAAAAAAAAAAGCTTGTCTCACCACAAGACACACACACTGATGTATTATTGGTGGAGCTGTCCAATCATTCTGAAAGCCTTTTGGAATTACGTTAAGAAAATTACTAAAATGACTATGTGATCTTTAATCCAAAGATTTTACTGCTAAGCATATATTGAAAAAATATTAATGACAAAAGAAAAGCCCCTATAAGTCTATTTATAGCAGCACTTCTTTTGTTGTAATAAAGAATGAGAAACAAAATAATATCCATTGATTAGGGAATAGCTAAACAAATTGTGATACATGAATGTAATGGAAAATTACTGTGCTGTTAGAAATGATGAATATGATTACAGACATATGGGCAAGCATATGTGAACTAATGCAAAATCAAGTAAGCCAAAAAAAAATATACATTATGATCGCATAAACGGAAAAAGAAAGAACAATAAACAACTTCAAAACTAAATGCTGTGAAATTGCAATGTCCAAGCTTGCCTTCTAAGAAGAAATAGGAGAAAATTCTTCCTGCTCTTTTTTGAAGAAGTGGGAGAGTATAGATGTGGAAGGCAGAATATAATATTAGAGAGATAGAGACAGAGAGATTATATATATATATATATATATACATATATACACATACATATATGGCCGGTGGTCATACACACATATATAATATATACATACACACATATACACACATACATATATACACATATGGTAAATTTTTTCTCTTTTTTTCCTTCTTTAAGGAAGGTCTCTATAAGAGGGATTGAGGAGAGCAATATTTTCACTTTTTCCTGTACATAGTTTGTTTGTACATAGTGGTTTGCATGTTTTCTACCCTATTGGATTGTAAGCTCCTCAAGGGCAAGGAATGTCTTTGGCATTTGTCTGTACCTCTGGTGTCTAGCAAAGTGTCTGGCACATAGTAGGCACTTAATACTCCAGGTAGCTAGGTGGCACAGTGGATAGAGCATCAGGCCTAGAGTCAGGAAACTGAATTTCAAATCTGGCCTCAGAAACTGGGCAAGTCACTTAACCCTATTTGCCTCAGTTTCATCATCTGTAAAATGAGCTGGAGAAGGAAATGGTAAATCACTGTAGTATTTTTGCAAGAAAATCCCAAATGGGGTGACAAAGAGTTAGACAAGTCTAAAAAAAATTGACTCAACAAGAAAGGCACTTAATAAACATTTATTGACTGACTAAAGGATAAAATGGGAAATGTAGGTAATGTAAAAAAAAAAATCAAGAAAAATCTATGTTTAAAAAAAACCTACTTCTCTGTAGGGTTCTAAACCCTGACCTAATTGCTCCAGATCCTGACTTTCTTAACCAAAACCTCCAGAATTCTTTCCATTCTCTAGGTCTTCCCATTTATGACAGGTTCACATGTGGCCCTTCCCTTTATCTTTTTACCCTTCCCTTTCTAAATTTTTTAAACAGCTGCCCTGTCCCTGGACAACTCCTATTCTTCATGCAATTTTTTTCCCCATGTTCTTCATGTGGCAGCTAGGTAGAGTACTGGACATGGGGACAGGAAGAGCTTCAACTCATCTCAATAAACATTTATAAAGCACCTACTATGTGCCAGGAACTATGCTAAGCACTAGGGATACAAATAAGAAAAAGAGACAGTCCCTGAGACAGCATGCAAAAGGAAGCTGAAAAACAGGGTAGAGGGGGGGGGATATCTATGGAGACTTGGCAGCTGATGGAAAATAGTTACCAGGGAGGGGGTTGTTGCTGTTGTTTGTGCTTTGTTCTGGAAGAGGACATTGCCATCAGGAAGTTGATACCATGACATGTAAGTGAATTGGATTTAGGTGAGGGAGTGCTGTGCAAAGTCACCAGTCTCACTTTCTCCTCCACAGTCATCTGGGTCCAATCCAACTGGAGATGGCCCAGGATGCAGTGGAGGAACTTGGTCTTTTCAAACTAAGGTCTTTAACAGGTCTCAATTTGACTGTGGCAATACCCATTCAGTGATTAAGGCTTAATAAGAAATGAGGCAGAAAATGGCCTCTTTACCTAGTCAAGAAAAAAATTTGATCTGAAAAGGAAAGACCCTCAAAGTTTCTGGCCAAAGCAGAAAAAAGCTGCTATTTGCATTCCCTCTGAGCCAATCAGCCCCCAAACAATGACTAAGTAGGGCTTGGTCTAAGTAAGCCTTATATAAAGGAAGGCTTTGAGGGAAGTTTAGTGTTCCACATGCTAGTCTCCTATTCAAAGGGGAGAAGCAACCAAAGGTCAATAGTCAAGTGCAGAAGATCAGAACTTGAGTCATTTCCTCATGGTGATGAGACTTCAAATGTGACCTCAGACACTTTCTGTCAGAGTAACCCTAGACAAGTCACTTCATTTCTGTTTGATTCAGTTTCCTCAACTGTAAAAGGGGGAATGATAATACAGGGCACCTAGGTGATGTAGTAGATAGAGGGCTGGACCTTAAGTCAGGAACATTCATCTTCCTGAGTTCAAGGCGTGGCCTCAGACACTTACTAGCTGGTGACCCTCACTTCCTCATGTGTAAAATGAGCTAGAGAAGGAAATGGCAAACCACTCCAATCTCTTTGCCCCTCCCAAAAAAAAAACACAAATGGGATCACTGAAGAGTCAGACATCTGACATGACCAAAAAAAACAAATAGTACCTACTTCCAGGATTACTGTGAGGACAAAATATGGTGACACTTGTAAAGCACATAGCACAATGCCTAGCACATAGTGGGATCTATAAAAATACTTATTCCCTTTCCTTCATCCCATTGCTTCTATTTGACTTCTTTCCCCAGGTGCTCTGGGTTTTCTCTTCCACCATCACAACTCTCATGATTGCCCAGTACACCTTACTTCCATCCCTTCTTGCTATCTTTCTCCGCTAACCGCATCTAGGTTGATTCCTGACCCAAATATAGATGAAGAACTTCAAATCAATAGCACTTACTGTAAGAATATTTTTATCTCTGCAAAAGAGGATTCTTTTAATTCCATTCAACAAACATTTATTAAATGTCTACCCTGAGCAAGGAAGACATTTTTCTAGGCATTGGTTTCTGCCTTCAAGGAGAGTATATATTACTGGGGAAGAGTGGATGCACCATGCCTCCAGGTAAATGAATAAAAGATCATTTGAGAAGGGAGAGAACACTAACAAGTAAAGGGAGCAGTCAATCCATGAATCAGTGCCCAATATGTGCCATGCACAGTGCAAGATACTGAGGGGAAATGCAAAGATAGTTGAATATGTGGGGTGATGGTGAATGAAGAGATAAAGAACACACCAAGGTTGTGAACCTCAGGAAACTAGGAAGATGTTGGTGCCCTCAGTAGAAACAGGGAAGTTTGGAAAAATGGAAAGTTTCAGGGAGAGGTAATGAGTTTAGTTTAGACATGTTGAGTTTGAGAGGCTTATGGGATATCCAGCTCAAAATGTCCAACAGGCATTTGGTGATGTGCATGGGAGTTCAGGAGTCCAAGTCTGGATACATAGATCTAAGTATCACCTGCAGAGATAATAACTGAATCCACAATTAGGTCATGAAGAATGAGAAGATGGAGAGGATAGGGAAGGGGGCCCAGGGAAGAATCTGCACACTTACAGTCAGGGGGCTTAGTATGAATGATGACCCGAGAAAGAAGAGTCAGAAGAGTGATGGAAAATTTCACAAAGTAGGAAGTGCCTGAACTGAGTCTTGAAGGAACACGAGGATTTGGAGAGGCAGATGAGGATACAGTACATTAAGGTTATTAAAGAGGGTTTATATGAAAGAAGGTGATGACAAAGAGCTCTCAGTTCTAACTCCTAAGATCAAAGATTCCAGCTCCACTATTCATTCAGTTTATTGCATAGAGTAGTTGATAGGAAGAAATGTAGAATAAGGTTAGGCAGGTATTTGGAAGCCCAGTGGTGAAGGGCCTTTTTAGAAACAATAAGGAGTTGCTGAAGACTCCTTGGTGTGGTCAGAAGAGCCTTAGAAGCTGTCTAATCCAACTTCTCATTTTATAGAAAGTAAATAGAAGTTTAAACTTACTTTAAATGACTTGCCCAAGGTTAGTCCATCACCTCTCTGTCAAGAATTTGGAAATGTGCTTCATCATCAGTCTTCTGAAGTTATGAATGGCCATTGCATTGAAGTCCATAAGTCTTTTAAAGTTGTTTCCATTACATTATTATGCAAATTATATAAATTTTTATCCTGGTTCTGCTCACTTCCCTTGCATCAATATAAACAAAATTCAGGTTACTGTGGTTTTATCATATTTGTCATTTCTTGTAGAATAATATTCTATTGAATGTAAATCACAACCATATTGTATCAGTGGCAAAATATTTGTATAAAAATATTAGTTTCTCTGCTGGGAAGCAGCTCAGGATCATTGAAAGCACTGAATTTTTTTTCTAGATACAATCCAGCCTGCTCTCTTCCCCCTATTCTATTCCAGACCCAGCTTACTGTCCAATTCATCACATCAACAAGCATGTTTCAGCATCTACTATGTGCTACGTACCATGGGACAGCTAGGTAATGCAGGCTGTAGAACACTGGGTCTGAAATCAGAAAGATCTGAGTTTAAATCTAGCCTCAGATACTTATTAGCTGAGACTCTGAGTAAACCACTTACTATTTGCCTCAGTTTCTTCATCTGTAAAATAAGCTGGAGAAAGAAATGGCCAAGCCACTCTAGTATCTTAGCCAAGAAAACCCTAAATGGGATCTCAACGAGTCAGGCATGACTGAAACAACTCCACAATAAAAATCAGAGCGAAGGCACCAGCATTAAGGGAGATTAGGAATAGTTTCTTTAAAAAGGTAAGTGTTTTCTATGTAGTGATAGAATAATCCGGTGAACTCTTTACCCAACTGTAAGCCATCGCTGAACAAGTCCCTTAATACTTCATGGTCTTAGTTTCCTCATCTGCAAAATGAGAAGGCTAGGCTCAGTGACCTTGATGGTCCCCTCTAGCTCTAAATCTATGATACTAGGATTTTAATGACAGGATATCTCAGGTTAGTGAAGAAGATTTTGGGGACAAGCATTTCAAAAACCCCAAGCATCATTGTAGAGTTTAATACCTTATCTACTTATATATAGGGTTGTTCTGTCCATACAGTGTTGCGTAATTCTTTTAGATGAAATGAACATCTATGATGTGACTTTCAGTCAGCAATGGGGCATTTGCCCATAACATAATCTGTATTTTCCCCCTTGTGGGGAATAGGTGGGGTTATAGCAGAAAATAGCTTCTGTCCCTAGAAACTATGTCTAATGACCTGCTTGAATAGATTCTATCTCCTTATAAATTCATAAGGCACTATCATATACGTGAAGTGATTGTTTCCTTCTAGAAATTTAGCCTGAAATTACAATAGATGTCACCAAGTGAACCACAACGTTTCATGAGAAAAATTACCAGGTTTCCCACATTTGTTGTGAGTCATTTCAATTGTGTCTGACTCTCATGACCCTATTTGGGATATTCTTTGCCAAGATTTTGGAGTGGTTTGTCATTTCCTTCTCCAGCTCATTTTACAGATGAGGAAACTGAAACTCACAGTTAGTATGTGTCTGAGGCCAGATTAGAACTCAGGAAGATGACCTACCCCAGCCTTCTATTCACTTCACTGTCTAGCTTCCCAGGTTACCAGTGGACATAGAGAATGATAGGATCATAGATTTAGAGCTGGAAGGAATCTGAAAAGCCAATTCCTTCATTTTGCAAATGAGAAAACTGAGACCCAGAAAGATTTTTGCCTAGGATCACATGTACATGACAGCACTAGGATTTGAACCATTATCTCTGCTTCCAAATCCAGCATCCATTCCAAAAAAAAATAAATCAGCACATTTATCCATTTAATTATGTTTTCTCTACAAAAAGAATTTTATTAAAACAATAAGGAATGAGTTAATATTAAAATAGCTGTGTACTTAAATGAATGTTAAATTTCTAAGAAGAGGCTGTATTCAATGTCAAACACTTCCATATCTCTCATTCTCTTCATCTGTTATAGGTTCAGGATTATCTCCACCTTGGGATTATTTCCTGATCTAGTGGGAAATATATAAACAGTCTCTAGCTGAGCTAGAATCTTGCCTCAAGATCAGGATTATCTTGTAGCTCTCTACTTGCTCCACATTTGACCTTCTTGTCTATCCATTCTAGATCTTTTTTTTTAATATAAATTTATTTATTTAACTTTTTACATGCATTTTCTTTTTTTTAATAAATTTATTTATTTAACTTTTTACATTCATTTTCACAAGATTTTGGGTTCCAAAATTTTCTCCCCATTTG
>CM053772.1:73482026-73517234 GCA_028658325.1 Potorous gilbertii | reverse complement strand
TCCTCCACCTGTCTAACTTGATTTTCAAAATCCTTTTTGAGCTCTTCCATGGCCTGAGCCCATTGGATATCTATTTCAGATGTTTGGGATACAGAGGCCTTGACTCCTATGTCTTTCCCTGATGGTAAGCATTGTTCTTCCTCATCAGAAAGGAAAGGTGGAAACATCTGTTCCCCAAGAAAGTAACCTTCTATGGTCTTATTTTTTTCCCTTTTCTGGGCATTTTCCCAGCCAGTTACTTGACTTTTGAGATTCCTCTCCACTCCCGCCTAGATCCACTCAGCTAGTATTTGGGGCCTGAGATTCAAATGCTGCTCCCCAGCCTCAGGGCTTTCAGCAGCAGGTGGGGCTGCTATTCAATGTGAACTTAAGTTCTGGTGCTCAGGTGGGGGCAGGGCTGCCTCCCAGGCTCAGTTCCCTCAGGGAGTTTATGCAGCAACTTTCAGTAATGGATCTGAGGTCCTGCCTGCTCCGGAAGCCTCTGGCTATCCACTGCCTCTGCTGCTGCCTCCCGAGGGGGCCAGAGTTATGGAGACACCCTGCTTCCGTCTCGGCCCACCAAACAGTGTCTCTCACTGACCTGTGCGTCTGTGGGTGGAGGGACCTTCATGGCTGCCGGAGATTCCATCCCTGAAGTCTGCTCTGATCTGTTCCTCTTGGTGCCGTGCAGCCAGGGAAGGACTGGGCTCTGCTCCCATCCAGTGCACGATGGACCTTTGGGGTCGGTTTTTCAGGGCTCTCTAGAACGGAAATCTCCTTCACTCCATTGCTGTGCAGCTTCCACTGCTCCAGAATTTGTTAGGAGTTCTTTTTACAGGAAATTCATGGGCTGTGGGTTCAGAGCTAGCATATGTGAATCTTTCTACTCTGCCATCTTTGCTCCTCCCCCTCCCAATTCCATTCTAAATCTTCACCAGCTATGACCTCTGATAATTGTGAACTCCCTGACCTTTGTCTTGCTTTTTCTTAGATTAGTTTACTCACATTTCATTATTTAAGTAAATTTTACTTTGCAATGCTCTAATGCATTTATTGGGCAGCTAGGTGGTACAGTGGAATCAGCTAGATACTTAGAGTCAGAATGTCATTATCTGTAAAATGAACTGGAGAAGCAAGTGGCAAACCACTCTAATATCTTTGCAAGAAAATCTAAAATAGAACCACAGAGAGTCAGACATGACTGAAGCAAGTGAATAAATGCATTTACTGTATTATAACTATATTAGCATCATACTCATCTACTAGACTTTATAACTTTCCTCATTCCCTCAATCATATGTGTCTTCCCTCTCAAACTATCTTGTATTTAATTACATCATATTCACTTGTATTTATTCTCTTTATATTTATTCTGCATATAGATAAATATGTGTATCTATTTTGTATATAAAAATTTATTTATACTTGTAAAGTTTTAAGTTGAATTATTAACATTTTCTCCATCACTTTAAGTCTAGAAAATCAACAAAACACTAGATAAATCCCTGTAGCATGTACTGATTTCTTGTGTGTAAATGCTCCCAATGAAAATTAACAATCAAGCTTCTTCTATCTCCATCATAATATGAACTCCTTGAGAACAGAATTGTCCCATTCATTGTATTTGCATCCACAATATCTGATTACATAATGAGTGCTTAATGAATGCTGAGTAATTGATTTATTGATTGGATTCCAAGAGGCAACTAAGTGATATCATGCATGTGTGTATATGTATGTATATATATATATATCTTACATATGATATATGCACATCATATATAACATGTACATGCACATGTGCACATGAAGACTTTTAGATTGCTTCTACTTCCAGATCCTTTGACACATCATGTCGGCCCTGGAGTCAGAAAGATTTAAATTCAAATCTGACATTTACTAGCTGTGTGACCCTGGGCAAGTCACTTAACCTCTCTCTGACTCAGTTTTTTCTATTGTAAAATGGGGTTAATATGTTTCAGTGTTGTAAGGATCAAATGAGATGACTTTTGTAAAGCATTTAGCACAGTGCCTAAAATATAGTAGGCTCTTAATAAATGCTTATTTTCCATCCTACCTTTCTTCATGTCTGAATTCTATGGGTCTCCTCAATTCTGCCTTCTGCTCTTGACTTGCCTAATGATACCAATTCTGCACTACTTACAACCCCTATTTTGTGGAGGGCATCTCATCCTGGGCACAGTTTCTATTCTGTATGAGTATCTAAAACCAGACAACATTGACACATGCAAATACATGGCAGACAAAGATAGACAGTCCAAGGCAGGAAAAAAAGTATAATCCCAAAGGACAGTAAAAAAAAATGTGTTCTTCTAGCAACAATACCCTTTCAGTAAAATATAAACTCCTTAAGGACAGATGGGAGTAAGAAAATGACTAGACATGCCTGGAAGGGCAAGTTAAAAGGTGATTTGTCTTTGCATCCCTAGACCCAATGCAATGACTTACATTTAGCAGATACTTAATGAATTTTGAATTACTCAGTTAAATTGAAATAGAGTTCATAGATGTCCTACTTTTTTAGAAAAAATAGAATGTGACAGCTGGAGAATAGATTTAGAGACAGTAGGAATTTTCCAAATGAGGAAACTGAGGCCCCTCTGAAAGAAATGACTTACTCAAAGCCCCCAACTATCATCAGTGGCAGAATCAGGAATAGAACCCAGATCTTTTGATTCTTTTAAAAACTATAAAATCTCCAGCTTA
The DNA here is from genome assembly GCA_028658325.1 of Potorous gilbertii. Classification (NCBI taxonomy): domain Eukaryota; kingdom Metazoa; phylum Chordata; class Mammalia; order Diprotodontia; family Potoroidae; genus Potorous; species Potorous gilbertii. Next base: position 73,514,528 of record CM053772.1, on the reverse strand, counting down.
ACTATTTTGGTTCAGCTAAAGGAAGAAGGATGGCTACAGAACAGTTCCCACCCTGAGGCAGGCATCTGTAATTAGTTAGGTTCCTTATTGGCTTCATCAGACTCCCACATCCTGGAAACTGACCTGTCAAAGAAGTTCCAATTGTTTATATTTTTTATTTCTCTCTTCTTTCCTGTTTGAATTTCTATTTGCTGATTAAAGCTTAGGTTGGTCCTTCTTAAGAAGGGAGGGGGACAAAAAGAACAGTGTTGAGACATTGTAAATGGACAAAATCCAAGGAGACACAATGAAGCATTTTGATTCCCTGAGTGACTCAGTTTCCCAGAGGGAATGAATATATAGTGGATAAATAGGAGAGTTTGCCTTCTTAGTGGTTGTGGGGGGAAAGGACAATTGGAGTGATTTGGAACTAAGCTGTCAGATTCCTGACAGACCAGGCATGATAAATAGAACTCCTCCAAGGACAGAAAAGACAGAAAGAGGGAGGGGGAATAATCCCCTAATTCTCAAGTCACCCAAATGAAAAACCACTCCTCTCCCCTCTCTCATTCCCATGTACTACATGTAGTATAGCTGTCATTTTGGACTATACCCAGAGATGTGGATTTAGACCCCATATATGCCTGAATCCCTCCCTAGTGAGAGGTTGGATGCTCAGAGATGCATGTCCAATCCTTCATATCTCTTGGATCTTAAGAGTGAAAGTTTCAGGGGATAAGTCTTCTGTTAATTCCCTAACTCACCCTTCTTCAGGAGGGGATATTTGGATCTATTCATTCATTGGTTATATATACATAATGCACATAAAGGACTCTATAGTTAGAAAGCATCATTATAAACTGCATTATAAATTGAGAACCCAGATGGGGCTTTTCCACTCCCCAGAGGTGTGACAGAGGTATGGCAAATCTCTTACCCTTTGAATCTTGTTTCATCAACTGTAAGATAGAGAGAATTCTTGCATTACTTACTCTACAGGGTTGTGATTAATTATGCAAAAGTGCTTCAGTAACTCTAAAGCTCTATGTAAATATACATTATCCTTCAGTCATTTATTTTTATTCATTTGTTCATTTAACCAATAAATATTTATTAGTTCAACTCTATAGAATGCACCAGCAGCATTTGAATACTCAGAGTGGCCCTATCAATCCAAACTGATTTAAGAATCACAATCAGTTATTTATTCATTAGAAAGTGCTAGGTAGAACAGTGGATAGAGCTTTTTGAAATCTAGACTCAGACACTGTGTGACCTTGGACAAGTCATTTAAATTTTGCCTCAGTTTCCTCACCTGTAAAATGGGGATTTGTCTTAAAGATCAAAGGAGATAGATTTGTAAAGTGTTTAGCATAACACCTGGCACATAATAGATTCTATATAAAAGCTAGCTATGATCATCACTATTAATAGGTGTAGCATGGGACAGTGGTTTCGAGTCAGAGAACATGAGTTTGAATCACGCTTCAGCATTCGCTGCCCATGTGACTTTGGGCAAATCACTCAACCCCTCTGTGCCTCAGTTTCCTCACTGAGGGGTGACCCAGATAACTTCAAAGGTCCTTCTGGCTTTACAGCCTTCAATCTATATTATCACAACACCAGGGAATCTCTAAACCAGCACATTATATTAATATTCTTTTTTAATAGTGCTTATGCTATTATAATTTGTGAAGATCAGGTTTATTTTAGTGATATATGTATATATGTTTTATATATATATTATGTGTCATATATAACATATATAAACTAGTGCACATGTAGACATTTAGATTGTTTCTACTTTCAAGCCCTTTAATATATTTTGATTCCCTAAGTGGCACAGTTTCCCAGAGGTAATGAATACATAGTGGATAAATATGGGAGTTTGGCTTCTTTGTGGCTGATGGGGAGAGGACGAAAGGAGCCATTTAGAACTTGGCTGTCAGATTCCTGACAGAGTTACTGCTCACTAGGCATTATAAATAGAACTTCCAAATCCTTTAAGGGGAGTCAGGAAGATCTTGTTTCAAATCCAACCTCAAACACTTAGCTGTATGACCCTAGGCAAGTCATTTAACTTCTGTCTCCTCGACCATTAAATGAGAAGAATAGTGATAAACAACACCTACTTCAATTTGTGAAGTGCTTGACACATTGCCTGGCACATAGTAGGTGGGAACATTTGTTCCCTTCTACTCTCATCTACTTCTGTGCGCTGGTCTTCCTCCAATGCCTTATTGTGATACAGAGGTGACACCGAGTTACCTTCCATTCCTATCTACTTCTCTCCACCAAAGTCTTCCTCCAAAAACTTATTGAGGTACTGGGGTAATGCTGAGTCCCCAAAGGAACTCAACCAGAGGAACATACCTTCTAAAAGTTCCTACTAAATTGAAAAGTCCTTAAAGAACATCTAATGATGGGCTACATGCCTGTTGTACAAAGACAAGTCCATCTAAATTCAGAGAGGTTCATTAACAGTACTCTAGCTACAGCAACACAAAAAGACTATCTACTAAAGTATGGAGGGATTCAGCCAATGCTGAAGGGAGCAATCACGCTCATGAACTCATATCTTTGGAAAACTGAAGTGTGAATTTGTCCTCATAACGTCCCTATAGAAAGGAACAATATCTACATTCAGGTTCATGCTACCATTGGGCAATCCATTATTCTCATTCATGTCTCTGAGCCCCCAGTGTATCTTTACACAAGGACAATCCAAATGACACATGATTAATGCAAAGCCAAGATATTTTAAAAAAAGAAAACATAATTTCAAGGTAATTCATGATCACAGTATCCATTCCCAAATAGATGCTACCCCCAACGTCTTTTAGGAGATAGCCTTAAGCCCCAACTCTCCTTTTTGTCTCCCCATCACAGTGGGAGAAGGATGTAGGAACTGAGGATGTAGGATGTAAGAAAAGTGCTTGGTTAATTACCTTTCCATCTTGCCACAGCAGCCTTGGGAACTCTGATGTCGATACAACAGCTCTAGCGAGCATTGTTGCTCTTGGCACTATAACAATAGTCCGGGAACCACTGTTGCCATCTCTCAAGAACTGGATACATTGATCTTCCTCTCTGCTGCCTCTAGAATCTATATTCCAATGACCCACATAGAGTGAATGCAGTTTCCATTTTTCTTCATCTCTCCCATCTCCTCAGCTGTAATGCCCATATCTAGCAATACCCCCACAAGACTTCTCTTCTTTTTTAAAACTGTGCTCACTGAAAGTGTGCTAACTTGGAATCAGGAAGACCTAGGTTCAAATTTATCTCAAATAATTACTAGTTATATGTCCCTAGGAAAATCACTTAATGTCTCTGAGTTTCAGCTATCTTGTCTCTACAAATGGAAATACTAGTACCACATACCTCACAGTATTGAAACAATATATAATTTTATATACATATATAAACTACATATAATATACATTTATATATATAAACTATGTATAAGGAACTACATATAAAGAAATCATATATAAAGAATTTATATATAAAGAAATAATATATAAAGAATTTTTGCAAACCTGAAAGTACAATATAAATATGACATTATTAAAATTGCCTGAAGTTAAATAGATAAATTGATGGTCAGAAACAGTACCCAAACCCTGATCTCCCGACTCCTATCTAGTACAATTCTGTTTCTACTATGCCACATCCCATGCCTTTTACTCAACCACCACCACCAGATTTTCCAATTCTGAAAGTACAACCTAAATAAGTTAGATAACTGTGGTCACAAACTGAGTTAATGATGTACCCTTTTCCCAAAAAGATGCCACCATTTTATATCAGATGCCAGGGAAAACATTCTCTTGGAGAATAAGAAGGTTATCTAGTTTGGGACTCTGAATAAATTTACTCAGAATACTGCCTAGAGCAGGGAACCAACACTCTTGACCTTGTTTCTTATGAGTTGCTTAGTGCCAATCTTTTTGCTGAGCACAGCCGAAGTTAACCTAGTTCCTTCAAAACCTCCCTAGGTCTCTATCTACTTCACAGAATAAGGACATAAGAAGTTTTTCTTTCTCTTCTTACTTTACAGAAGACTGTAGGGCCATTCTGAAATGGGACCAAGCAGTAAGTATGGAGGTTTGGTTTCCCGTAAGCAAGGTTGGGGAGAAAGCAGAAAAGTACCTATCCTAAGCATACCCTGAGGCATAAGGGTAGACATTTGACAGAAGGTAGAGAAAGCAATTATACTGAGAGAATCCCCAGTAAAAACATGCAATAAATTATATATAAAACAAGGAGGCTGATAAATGTATTGACTTAAATGTCATATTTACTTAAATGGACCTGTGATCTCATTGGCTTAGGTATTCTCTCCCTCCATCAGTTCATTAGTCAGTCAACAAGCATTTACTGGTTTTACTATGTGCCTGGCACTATACTAAGTATGAGGAACTTTTTTTTATAAAAGCAAAAAAAAAAAAAAATCCTGGTTCTCAAGAAGCTCATAGTCCAATGAATCACCAAATGAGACACAAGGGGTTGTAGTTCAGGAAGCTTATTGAAGGAAGCAAAAAATTTTTAAAAAGCATTTATTAAGAAACTACTATACTCCAGGCACTGTGCTAAGTGCTTTACAAATATCATCTCATTTGGTACTTACAACAACCCTGGGAGATAGATATTACTCCCATTTTACAGATGAGGAAACTGAGGTAGACAGTTGCCCACAGTCACACTGCTACTGAAATGAGGACTTCCAAACTCCAGGGTAGCACTCCATGCAGTGTTACTAACTACTGAGAATGAGAGGAAGGGTACTGATTATAGACAGTTCTCTCAGCCAGTTTTCTCAAGGAATTTATTGATGAAGGGGAATGCATGTCCAAATCTCTCCACACTTTATCATTTTGCCCAATTCTTGTTCATATCCTTTTGTTAATCCTTCATAAAGAATTCACCCAATATACTGGAGCTCTTCTTCTGGGTTTTTTAATATTTAAAGTTACCAGTGCAGGCTGTCAGCCATCTCTCTGTTATCATTCATTTTCACCACATGACCGGTCGACCTCCTTTGCTGTTCATTTATGTCTTTAATGATGTCTTTTATAAATGCCATTTCTTGTACATAAACCTACTATGGATGGAGTTGGAGGATGGAAAAAAGAATAGATAAGAAGGTAGGAGATGAGGAAAGGGAAATTACAATAGGACTTCAGCTGAGAACTATCAGCTACTGCCTTCCCCAAACAGCCTATATAAACCACTTACAGGGAATCCTGGGACCTAAGTCACTTACCTCCAATAACTCAGGTTATTGTTAAGATTCTAAGTTCCACAACCAGAATGCTTAAAGAACCATATGAAACAAAGACCTCCTTGCCCACAGTTTTGGAAATCTTCCCCTATCTTCCTATGTGTCATCAAGGTGTCAGCTTGGAAGCCTGCCCTTTGTGATCTGGCTTTCCTCCTCTTATGGTTCTCCAGAACTTTACCAAATTTCTGAGGATAATAGGAATAGGAATCCCTGGAGCAGCATCTGTTTATTTCTCTCTTTGGTAACAGCAAAGCATCATCGCTGATTAGAATAGATCCCAGCCTGGGCTCATTCTGCTCTCATCTCAGACTACCACGCTGAGGTACCTTGAATGCCTACTGCATTAATGTTACATTCAAAGAAAAAGCATCCCTTACCTCAAGACTATTAAAGCCAAGTTCATTCCCGCCCCTCACCTCCCTTGTCCAATCTTTGTCCTGACACTTCAGACTCTCCAGGCCAGAGTGAAGGAGTAGTCAAGGCCATAAGGAGATCTTCTTTCTTAAAGGAGGGTCTGCTACCCAAATTTTTCTTAGAAGGGCCACAGGGTTCTGCCTGTTAGCTTTGAGTAAAATTTCAAAGTGGTTCAAGTTTGCTACCTGACATTGTGCCCTCTAGCTGCCCAAAGTGCATCTTCCCTTATACTGTCCTGTGCAGCCTTCCCCTGCTTCAGTGTCTCATAAAAATTTCTCCCTTTCATTTTCATAATTAAAACTCTCCTATTTTCATGGAATTCATCTCATCTAAGGGTTAGGAAAAAGAAATCTAATCAACAATAAGGCCTAATCTCTATTAAATTTCCTTGCAAAGGGTTGAATTACAGAGATCTGTAAATCTTTAAAGCATTTTCTTCCCCAGTTTTGTCCCTTATCCCTCCCTGTGATAATCCAAGAAGAAAACAAAACAAAACCCATCTCTTCCCTCTGCTCTTAGACCTGCCTCAGTCTCTGCCCAACCTTCCTAATACTTCCTCCTTCTACTCTTTTTTCGAAATTCCTGTGTTCCATGTTTAAACAGTTAGGGCCTCTCTGCTCAATCCTCAGACTCCTTAATCCATGGTTTAGAATCATAAACCTAGAGTTGAAAGGGACTTTAAAGGTCATTTTATGGACAAGGGAACTGAGGTCCTAAAATGGAAATCCTGGGTGAGAAGCGTTTTTCTCTCCCCATAATTCCCATGATCATCACATGAATTGATGATCTGCCACCAGGCATCCCATTCATAGACTAAAAGTAATAAGAGCTTAGAAGAGCCTGAGAGTTCTATGGATGGGTGGACTCACTGAAGGACCTTGGTCCCAGGGTTCTGTTTTCCCCAGATTGCTACCCTGAGAAATCAGCCCTGCACTGGGGTGAGAGCCCCACCAAGCAAAGGTGATGAGTTGATGAACTAGAGAAGGTGAGCAATCAGTCTAACTGTCTCTTCCCTCAGACCACTGGTTAAACTCCACTCACCTAATATGCTCTCAGTTTCCTAGTTTATTTGTGGTCTGTTGTAGTTTCCAACTTTAAAAAAATAAGGAAACGAAAGTAGCATTTATCTTAATACTGTTTGTCTCTAGAAATGTAGTGTTCAATCTACACAATATCCCACTGACAATAAACCAAAATCTGGAGGTGGGATATAGAGGAGAAAGGAGACCATGCCCAAAATGCCCTTTGGAGGACTTAATCGTCTTGGGGCCCAATGGAGTGCAGAGAAATGCGCTCTGCCGGGAGTCAAGGCGTTCATTTATTCTCCCCTTTGTGTGGAGAATCACAGCCTCCCTTGCTCACTGGATGAATGTTGAAGAGAGTGATGAGCTCTGGTCTCCCAGAGAGCTGTTGGGTGTGATTTCCATCTCCCCTCAGTTTCCTTCAGACTTGGAGAATTTTCTGCTGCCCTGGGGAAAACCTCATCTCTCATTTGTATAGAATGGATTGCTCAGACTCTGTTAATGAGCTGGATTCTTCTAGCTGATAATTGACTCCCAGGGCAGGAAGAAGACACTTGGGAAGGTACATTCGATTTTAGGTCAATGATTCGACTGGTAAGGGCAGCTACAGAGTACTAAATGAACAAATAAATGCCATGACCACTGCTATATGGGGTGATCAGCTGCCAGGTCATTAGCCAAGGTCACTAACAAGAATCATAGATTTAGAGTGGGATGAGATAGTAGACCTCAACCAGTATAACTTGCACATTCTACAGAAAAGGAAACTGAGGCCCTCAGAGGTAATATATCTTACTCACAATCATATAAGCAGTAAACAGGAGAGTCAAAATTAGAACTCAGATCCTTTTATTCCAAATTCTGTGCCCTTTCCACTGCACCATGTGTGATATATTAAAATGACACATCTTTCCATAAGGTCCCAAATCTGATTCCCATAGAGGACAATGAGCCCCTTCAGACAAAACTGTCCTCTGGCTGTAGTCTGTACTTCTAAACCTAGGTAATCATCTTCCACATGGACGCCACTGGTCACCAAGGGATCAGGGTGAGAGTGTTCGGACAACTCAATATAAGTCCATAATATAATTTCTCTTTGCAGCTCTCCTTCACCCTTCATTTTGAATGAATGCACTAAGTAAGGGTCTCATCCAAAGGTTATAACTAAACATGATTTAGTTTGATTGTTGACTAACTCAAAAAGCATCAGACCTACTGTTACCTAGAGGAGGCTGGGCTGAGACCCAATGAGCTGAGGTGATTCTGTCCTCAAAGATACAGAATATTCTACCTCCCACTCACTGCATCTTTGAGTAACTTCTGAAGGGTCCTGAATTGAAAGGGATCATTAAGATTAAGACTGAGTTGAATTCAGCACATACACATACACACACACACACACATATATATACACAAAAAGATTAAGAACCTCTGGCTTAGAACATTAGGGTTGAAAGTGGAAATAAGTTAGAGCACATTTATCAGCATAATAAATAATGTGAATAATGTGTATATATTAAAATAAATATAACATAAAATATAAAAATAAAAAACAATTTATTAACATAAATTGCTAAATTTTCAAGGTGAGTATATATACCTTGGAACCTGACAATTGCTGCAAATCAGGACTTTTTTGTTTTGTTAATTTCTAGACTCAAGAATGTGATGAGTGTAATGTTACAGGAATTTGAAGATCTTCTCTGCCCCTTAATAGGCCCATGTGACCTGCTTTGAGCTTTGACCCAGTCTGTAGCTTGAATCATATGAAGCCTATGGTAGGAGGCTTCCTAAGTAGAGTAGGTAGGGTGTAGCAGGAAGAGAGAGTGAAGCAGAGCTGAGAGAGAGGCAACAGACAGAGCAGAGCAGCTAGCCCGGGTGAGACAGCAGCATTTTGCCTAAGGGAGCTTGTTTGTGGGGAGTCTAGAGGGAAGGAAGTCTTGGGGATAGTGGTGCTCCCTCTATTGGTAATGTATACAAACTTTCTTGTTACCACGGTGGAATTGACTTTCTGTTTCTGAATAAATATTTTGATTTCATCTTTGAGGAAGAAAGTTTATATTTTGCAAATTTACCCTGGAAATACACCTGTATTCCCATAGCAGCTGCTCTAGGTATCACATGAGCACTACAGTGAGTAACAGTAATAATATATGTTAAACTCAGTCAATATATTTTTTCCAGATTGCCAGTCCTGAACATTTACCTGCAAACCACTTGCTGAAAGTGACCCTACTGATTACTCAGCCCCTCATCGTCATTTTACAGATGAGTAAGCTAAGGCTCAGATTGTAATGACTCAAGGCACAAGAATTTAATAGTCAATCAGTTGTATCATCTACTTAAGAGAAAATTAGAGCACTCTTTGAGACAGTAAATTCCCAGAGGCTCTCTATAAAACATTCTTGATTTCTGCTTCTGGGAGCCAAGATGGCAGAGTAAGAAGTAAGTCACTCTCACCCTTCCTTATAATACCTCTGAAAGTCCAGGAAATACTTCCCCAGGAAAAAACCTGGAATATCTGAGCCAACAGAAATATGGGGTGTAGCAATCATGTAGCCCAGGAAGCTTGGGGGATTAATGGGAAAGGCCCCTCTTGCTCTAGTGGAGGGGGAGCAGTATAGGATGGGAGGAGTCCCAGCAAGCCAGTGGCAAGCTCCACCTCAGAAAACTCAAGGAGAGATCTTGAGCCTTGGGGTAAGGGAACAGACAAGCACTAACACCAGAACCCCTCCCTAAGTGCCTCAGCACAGGCAAGGGAACCAGTAGATGCCAGCTCAGAAAACCATCCCATGTGCCCAGCAGCCAAATCTCCCAGTGTTTCAGCATAACTCCAGGAAGTACAACTCCAGGACTTACAGTTCCAAGCTGGCAGACATCCTCCAAAGGCCAAACATTTGAGTGCAAAGCCTGGGTGAGCAGGTGTCCCCCAGGGGCCATAATTCCCAACTCCACCCTGAGAGCTCCAGTGTTGCCGACCCCCAACTCAGCTCCAGTAAACTGACAGACCCCTACAGCCTCCAACTGCTAGCACTTGAGACCCTAGCACACAAAGCAAGTGACCAGGTCCCAGGTTCCCAGCAAAAGAAGCTTGGATTAGTGCCTTCTGTGCTCCATCAGGACAGCTCAACTTTAAAAGCCAAGAAATAGACAAATACCATGAGAAAAAAGCAGAAATGGACAATGACCATAGATTCCTATTATGGGGACAAGGAAGAACAAGGCACAAATTCCGAAGAGGTCAACATTGTCGATATACCCCCATCTGAAACATCAAAGTGGAATATGAATTGGTCTCAAGCCCAAAAAGCCTTCGTGGAAGAGCTCAAGATGGTTAGAGAGTCAATAGCTTGAAAAAGAAAGGACAAAATTTGACTGTGGAAAACAAGTCCTTAAAAAATACAATCTGCCAAATGAAAAAAAAAAGTACACTGAAGAAAACAACTCCTAAAAAATACAATTGGCCAAATGGAAAAGGAAGCACAGAAACTCACTGAAGAAAAGAACTTACTAAAAAGTAAAATGGGTCAAATGGAAAAGGAGGTACAAAATCTAATTGAAGAAAACTATTAAAAAACTAGAATTGGGCAAGTGGAAACTAATGACACTATGAGACATCAAGAATCAGTCAAACAGAAACAAAAGAATGAAGAATAGAAGAAAACATAAAATATTTCATTGGGATAAACAACTGACTTGGAAAATAGTTCTAGGAGACACAATTTTTAAATTATCAATCTACCTGAAAAGCATGATGAAAAAAAAGAGCCTGGGCAGCATACTTCAAGAAATCATCAAGGAAAACTGTTTGGAGCACCTAGAAGCAAAAGGTAATATAATCATCAAAAGAATACCCTGTTCACCTCCTGAAAAAGATCCCAAATTGAAAACACCAAGGAACATTACAACCAAATTCCAAAATTGCCAGATCAAAGATAAAATATTGAAAGAAACCAGAAATAAACAATTTAAATACCATGGAACCACAGTCAGGTTTACACAGGACCTTGTAGCTTGTACAATAAAAGATTGGAAGTCATGAAATATGATATTCCATAAGGCCAAGGAGCTTGGATTACAACCAAGAATCAATTACCTAGTGAAACTGAGCATATTCTTTCAGGGTTAGACATGAACATTCAACAAAATAGGGGACTTCCATACCTTTCTGATGAAGATCAGAACTCAACAGAAAATTTATTCTTCAAATAGAAGACTTAATAGAGACATAAAAAGTTAAATAGGAAAGAAAAACAATAAAAATATGTTACTAATAACAGCAAAGTGTTTACATCCTACAAGGGAAGATGAACACTTGTAGCACTTGAGAACTATATTGTTATTACAACATTTAAAGGGATTATGCATAGACAGAGGGTGTGGGAATAAGTTGACCTTGAAGTGATGAAAACAAATCTAATTAAGAGGTGAAAAGGGATTTTATTGGGAGAATAGGAAAGGAGGAGGCAGAAAGGAAAGGAGGGTAAACTATATCACATGAAAAGGAAAAGAAACCAGTTACTGTAGAGGGAAAAAGGGGAAAGAGATGAGCATTGTTTCAACCTTGCTCTCACCAAATTTGGCTCAAAGAGAGAATAACATAATCAGTTACATATAGAAATCTAAATTGCCCTATAGGAAGTAGGAGAGGAGAGGGGAAAGAAAAAAGAGGGGGTGGATGGGAGGGAAGGAAGAAGCAGTAAGGGGAAAGTGGAAAAATGGGAGGGCCTAATATAAGGGAGGGTAGACTAAAGGAGGTGGTGGTCAAAGGCAAAACTCTAGTGAGGAGGGAAAGGGAGAAAAGAGAGAGAAAAAATAAACAGAGAGAGCAAATAAGATGGAGAGAAAGACACAGATAGTTATAACTGTGAATGGGAATGGGATGAACTTTCCCATAAAATGGAAGCTAGTAGCAGAATGGATTAAAAACCATAATCCAACAATATGTTGTTTACAATAAACATATTTGAAACAGAAAGATACACACAGAGTAAAGGTAAAAGGCTAGAGAAGAATGTTGCTTCAGCTGAGAGAAAAAAAACAGGAATAGCAATCCTGATCTCAGACAAAGCAAAAGCAAAAATTAGATGTAATAAAAAAGAGATAAGGAAGGAAACTACAACCTCTAAAAGATACCATAGAAAATGAAGTAATATCATTACTAAACATATATGCACCAAGTGGTATAACATCAAAATTCTTAGAAAAGAAGTTAAGGGGGTTACAGGAAGAAAAACCATGCTAGGGGGGGACCTAAACCTCTCCCTCTCAGATCTAGATAAATCTAACCACAAAATAAATAAGAGAGAAGTTAATGAGGCGAATAGAATTTTAGAAAAGTTAGATATGGTTGACCTCTGGAGAAAATTGAATGGGGATTGAAAGGAATATACCTTTTTCTCAGTGGTACATGGCACCTGCACAAAAATTGACCATGTATTAGAGCATAAAAACCTCACAATCCAATGTAGAAAGGCAAAAATATGAAACGCATCTTTTTTCAGATCATGATGCAATAAAAATTACATCTAATAAGGGGTCATGGAAAGATAGACTAAAAATTCATTAAAAACTAAGCAATCTAATCCTAAATAAGGAGTGTATCAAACAATAAATCATAGAAACAATCACTAACTTCATCCAAGAGCATAACAATAATGAAACACCATACCAAAATTTGTGGAATGCAGCAAAAATGATTCTTAGGGGAAGTTTTACATGTTTAAACGCTTACATGAATAAAATAGAGAAAGAAGAGATCAATGAATTGAGCATGAAACTAAAAAAGCTAGAAAAAGAACAAATTTAAAATCCCCAAATAAATATCAAATTAGAAATTATGAAAAATAAAGGAGAAATTAAGAAAACTGAAATTTAAGAAAACTATTGAGCTAATAAACAAAACTAACAGCTGGTTCTATGGGGGAAGAACAATAAAACAGATAAAACTTTGGTTAATTTGTTTTTTTAAAAAAAAATAAAGGAGAAAACCAAATTACCAATATCAGAAATGAAAAGGTGAATTCATCACCAATGAAGGGAAAGTCAAAACAATAATTAGGAGCTATTTTGCCAAACTGTCTGCCAATAAATTTGACAATCTTAGTAAAATGGATGAATTTTTACAAAAATATAACTTTCCCAGATTAGTGGGAGAGGAAATAAAACAAAATAACCCCATTTCAGAAAAAGAAATTAAACACGCCAATGAACTCCCTAAGAAAAAAATCTCCAGGCCAGATGAATTTATGAGTGTATTCTAGCAAACATTTAAAGAACAATTAACCCTAATACTATATTGACTATTTGGGGAAATGGGTAAAGAAGGAATCCTACCAAATTCTTTTTATGATACAAACATTGTACTGATTCTTAAACTTGGAAGAGCCAAAACAGAGAAAGAAAAGTACAGACTAATTTCCCTAATGCATACAGATGCAAAAATTTTAGATAAAATATTAGCAAAGAAATTACAGCACCTTATCTTGAGGATAATACAATATGGCCAGGTAGGATTTATACCAGGAATGCAGGGCTGGTTCAATATTAGGAAAACTATCACCATAATCGATAATATCAACAACAAAACTAATAGACATCATATGAGTATCTCAATAGATGCAGAGAAAGCATTTGATAAAACACAACACCCATTCCTATTAAAAACACTAGACAGCATAGGAATAAATTGAGTCTTCCTTAAAATGACAAATAACATTTATCTAAAACCGTCTGCAAGTATTATATGTAATGACGATAAGCTAGAAGTATTTCCAATAAGATCCGGGGTGAAACAAGGATGTCCATTATCACCACCTTTATTCAACATTGTACTAGACATGTTAGCTTTAGCAATAAGAGAAGAAAAATGAATTGAAGGAGTTAGAATAGGCAAAGAAGAAACAAACTATCACTCTTTGCAGATGAATGATGGTATGCTTAGAGGATACTAGAGAATGAAGTAAAAAAAATTACTTGAAATAATAAACAAATTTGAACCCACATCAATCATCAGAATTTCTACATATTACCAACAAAGCCCCACAGCAAGAGCTAGAAAGAGAAACTTCATTTAAATTCCATTTAAAGTTATTATAGACATTATAAAATATTTGAGAGTCTACATGCCAGGAACTATATGAGCACAATTACAAAACACTTTTTACGAAAAAAAGTCAGATCTAAATAACTGGAAAAACATAAGTTGCTCATGGGCACGCTGAGCTAATATAATAAAAATGACAATTCTACCTAAATTAAATTACTTATTCAGTGCCACACTAATCAAACTACCAAAAAATATTTTGTATATTTATATTTTATATATATATATAGATAGATAGATAGATAATATTTTCTATTTTATTGCTAGAAAAAAGCAATCACAAAATTCACCTGAGGAAAATGAGAACAAAAGTTCCACAATATCAAGGGAATTAATGAAAAGAAATGCAAGGGAAGGTGGCCTAGCTGTACCAGACCTTAAATTGTGTTATAAGGTAGTAATCATCAAAACTACTTGGTACTGGCTAAGAAACAGAGTGGTGGATCAATGGAATAGGTTAAGTATGCAAGACACAATAGTAGCAAGACACAATAGTCAACAACTATTGGGTCTACTACTATTACAAATCTACTATCTGATAAATCCAAAAACTCCACCTTCTGGGATAAGAACTCACTATTTAGCAAAAACTGATGGAAAAAATTAGAATAGAACAACATCTTATACCCTATACCAAGATAATGTCAAAATGGGTACATGATTTAGATACAAAGACTCATACTATGAGCAAACTAAGAGATCAAGGAATGTTTTACCTGTCAGATCTATAAAGAAGGGAAGAATTTATGACAAAACAAGATATAGAGAATATTGTGAAATGCAAAATGGATGACTTTGATTACATTTAATTGAAAAGTTTTTGCACAAAGCCAATGCAACTAAGATTGGAAGGGAAACAGAAAGTTGAGAAACAATTTTTACAGCCAGTGTCTCTGACAAAAAGTTTTCATTTCTAAAATATGTAGAGAAATGAGTCAAATTTATAAGAATACAAGTCATTCCCCACAATTGACCAAAATTGGTCAAAGGACATGTACTGGCAGTTTTCAGAGGAAAAAAATCTATAGTCATATGAAAAAATGCTCTATATCACTATTGATTAGAGAAATGCAAATCAAAATAACTCTGAGGTACCACATCATACCTACCAGATCGGCTAACATGACAAAACAGGAAAATGATAAATGCTGGAGAAGATGTGGGAAAATTGGAACACTAATTCATTGTTGGTGGAGCTGTGAGCTGATCCAAGCATTCTGGGAAGTAATTTGGAACTATGACCAAAGGGCTATAAAAATGTGCCTACCCTTTCACTCAAAATACCACTTCTAGATCTATATCTCAAAGAGATCATAAAAACAGAAAAAGGACCTACATATACAAAAATATTTATAGCAACTCTTTTTGTGGTGGCAAAGAATTGGAAATTGAGGGGATGTCCCTCAATTGGGGAATGGCTGAACAAGTTGTGGTATATGAATGTTGAGGAATACTATTGTGCTATAAGAAACGATGAGCAAGTGGACTTCAAAACAACTTGGAAAGACTTATATGCACTGATGCTGAGTGAAATGTACAGAATCAGAAGAACATTGTACAAAGTTACAGCCACACTGTGTGATGACTAACTTTGATAGACCTAGCTCTTCTCAGCAATGCAAGGATCTAAGACAACTCCGAAAGACTCATGATGGAAAATACTATCCATGTCCTGAAAAATAACTACTGGTTCTAAATGCAGATTGAAGCAGATAAAACTCTCCGTTTTTTTTGTTTTGTTTTTTCTTTCTCATGGTTCTTCCTGTTAGTTCTAATTCTTCTTTCCATCATGACTATTGTGAAAATATGTTTAATATGAATATATAAGTAGATCATATTATATGCTGATTTGGGAGGGAGGAGGAGAAAATTTAAAACTCAAAATTTTATGCAAGTGAATGTTGAAAACTAAATCAATTAATTTTATTTCAATAATAAATAAAACATTCTTTTTACACCCTACTTGTAACAATGTCATGCATGAAAAGCAGCCTTGGCACAAATTGGAAAAAGAATTTGCCAGAGTGAACTGTATTCTCAGTCCCAACTCCACAAACTCCCCACATTGCTTGCTGGGGGAACTGGACAGGAACCAAGGTTGGAATCCAGTCTCCCATTTGTAGTTTCCTTCAGTCCTTACACTGAGTCAGGCCACTCACTCTGCAGAAAGAAGAGGTTACAATTGTGCCCTGCATGGGAAGGAGCTGGTGAGCATTATACTCTAGAAGACTACTAAACCTCTGGCAAAGGAGATAGAAAAGGCAATGTCAGAAAATGTTGATGAGAAAGCATGGGATCTACCAACAGCTGCCGGCTGAAGTCATGTATATTAAAATTTGAAGGGGAAAAAATGATTAGCAATAAGCACCACAGAAGAGGTTTAATCTGACCTAATTAACTCTCTTCTTATCTCCTTCCCTCTTGCTTAATTTCCTTTAGCCCTCAATTTCAGACTACCCTTTGCTTCATGTTTTATTCTCTAAGTGAAGCAGCAGGGGTGGGTTTTTATATTCTTTAATCCTTCTTCTCCCTACATGCCTACTTTAATTTAAAAAAATTTCTAGGGGAAGAAAAAAATCTGACCATTCAATTTTTCTGGAAAAGACAGTGCATCCAAAAAACTACATCATTTTTAAAAAAATCCATTCTATTATGATCAAGCTATACTCCTTTCCTCTTAGATCAATAGGACTGTGTCATAGTTTATTCCACATGGCTCCATCCATTGCCAAGATCTTCAGTTCTATCAAAGAGCTGTACATGGCTATCTTTCTGCCCCAGTCACCTTTAAACCAGGAAGCCAGGAATGTACATGCATTGTTCTTGTTTTCCCAAACTGACTTCCCAAACCAAGTTAATGCTTACTGATTTATTTATTAAAGGCAATGATGTCTAATGCAGAACAGAAACAGTCTATATCTGACAGTCACACTGGGGCTACCCAGCATTGAGTAACAAATGGGTTCTTTACCCTCACCTAAACTGTCAAGTAAAGTTTCCCTGCCATTGAGATGGGAGTGAAGGTGAGGAGAGCTCCAGTCACCATATTATACCTCCCAAATAATTAATGGGAGGAAGGAACACTTTCCAAAAACCTGTGTTTATTGTGAAAGGAGGAAGAGAAGGAAGGAAGGAAAAAGGGGAAAGAGCAGAGAGTATTGGCCAGCCTACTTCTTTTTTTATCTGTCTATAGAGGCAATTTACTTCTGTATGTTTTCCTCCTTCAATCTGATGCAGAAATCAATTTCTAAGTACTCAAAAGTCCCATGGTAACAAGCCAGAAGAGAAAGTAAAGTCACTATTAGGGAGAAAAGAGAAAGAGCAAGAAGCCAGTAGCAAAAGTAAGACAAAATCCTTATCTCTTAGATCACTTCTGAGTACTTTGTAAAACCCCCTTCCTCTCCCTTTCCTCACCATTTCAGCTACTGGTAAAGTGGCAAATTTCAGAGTCGAATTTTAGTTTGGGGGGTTCTTGTTGCCTGCCTTGGTAATGATTTTTAAGTAATTGATTAAATCAGAGTTACAATAGAGACTGGTTAAATGAGTGATGTCACTGACTTTGGATATGTCTTTCAGAGTAAAGTACAGCACCCCCTTTCGTTAGTGATCCCTATATCTTTTAAGTCAAGTCAACAAACATTCATTAAGCAACTGTTAAGTTTTGGGCACTGTGCCCCCCAAAAAAAGGCAAAAACCAATCTCTGTTCTCCAAGAGCTCAGTTTAGTAGGAGAGACAACATGTCTCTGTATAAAAGCAGCCTTACACTAATGCCAAGCCACTATCTCAATCCTCTTCCCTTCCTTGATTCTATAGGGAAATATTGACCTCTGGAGAGCCCTTAAGAGAATCATCTCTGCTTCCTAAGGGGAACTTTATATCAAGAGGTTTTTGTTATCCCATTTAAAGTATTTACTGTTGGAATACTTCAAAAGATCTTGCATTTCAAGACTGTTTGAATGAGAGAATGACAACAATGATAAATAACAATGATGATGTCCATGGAACATTAAACTTAAAAGAATGGTAGCAGGATCATAACTTGCCCCAGGATTGTTTCTATGTGAAACCCACTGGAAGAAAATGAAAATGAGTTTTAAATAATTGCGAAATAGAAGGGACCTTAAGAAAGCATCTGGTCTAGTCCAGTTCCTCATCCACTCACTCAGTTGCTCAGTGATATTTCTTTGATTGTTTATGTGCCCACTACAGGGCAGCTAGGTGGCACAATGGATAGAATGCCAGACCTGAAGTCAGGAAAACTCATCGTCTTGAGTTCAGATCTAGCCTCAACACTTACTGACTGTGTGACCCTGTGCAAGTCACTATTTGCCTCAGTTTTTTCTTCTGTAAAATGAGTTGGAAAAGGAAATGGCAAACCACTCCAGTATCTTGGCCCCAATGGGGTCACAAATGACTGAACAAAACCCCCATTATGTTCTTCCATTTACAGAGGAGCTCAAAGCCTAACAGACTTGTTGCCAGACACACATGATAAAGAAAAGAATTCAGACCATATAAGTGAAGGATGGTAACCCTATCTCTTTCACTTATCTTTTGGGAAGTTTGTTGTTATTTAATCATTTCTGTCATTCCAGCTCTCCATCTGGAGCTTTCTTGGCAAAGATACTGCAGTGGTGTTCCGAGTGACTTGCCCAGGGTTGCAACATTAATAAGTGTCTGAGGCCAGATTTGAACTCAAGTCTTCCTAACTCCAGATCCAACACTCTATCCACACTACTACTTAGCTGCTTCTTGCCCAAAGTTACATAGGTTCTAAGTTTTATGATCAGGATTTGAACCCAGGTTCTCTGATCTCAAATACAATATTTATATGATAGCAAAATAGTATTATTAATATCATTTCTAAGTCTCATTGTCTTCCTCTATGAAATGAAAGGGTTGGACTAGATAAACTTGAAGGGCCCTACCAATTCTAAATCTATAAAAGGTGAGAGAAAGGATGGGCATTGATGAAACAGGGGAGGGAATAGATCCAGAAAAAAAGAAAAAGGCTAAATGAATAAGGTTTTATAAACATCTTTGGGACTAACAATTGCTCAACCAAGAATTTCTTCTATTTCCCACATTTTAATAAAACTTCATCCTGTCATATTGTGAACTAGAGAGGCAGTATGTCATAGCAGACGGAGACCTGGCCTTGAAGTCAAGGAGATGTAGGTTCAAGACTCATCTCTAACATATACAACCTATGTGACCCTGTACAAGCTACCTACCACTGAGGAGGAAACACTTCTCCTATTCTTAACAATGAGGCTGAAGGGGTGACATGAGGCATACATTTTCAGACATAGTCACAGTGTTGATTTGTTTTGCCTGATTAGGCTTACCTGTTATAAAAGAAATTCTAGTGGGGCAGCAAAGAGTCATTGAGAAGTGACAATGAAGTCAAGAAAAGAAAGCAACTATAACATTTTTTAAACAAGTCACTTAATTTCTCAGTGCTTCTCAGGAAATTCCCTAACACTATAAGTTATAGAAGAATTGTGGATCTATTTTGGTTTTTAAAAAATAAGGAAATTGCTCCAGTATGCTGAAGGCACAATGCAAATGTGCCCCAGTGGATGCGACGTATAAGCCCAGAGAGTGAGCCAATCTCCCAAAGTGTAGCCAAATCTCTAAGCCAAGGGTTGCATGTAGCACACTGCTTTTCAGAGTGCTTTCATGTACATTATCTCATTAAATGATTAAATTCCTTCTACAAGAGGATGAGGGACATTTGAAGCTGGCTCTGGAAAGAGGATACGCTGGATTTGCTTTATTAAAGGGATTTCAGATTGTGTAGTCCTCTAAGCCAGCTGTGCATGTTGCTTCTCAAAATGAATGTGCCAAAGATGGATCTGGAATCCTTAGGGAGACTGTAGATCCAACTCATTCTTCTTAAGACCAGAGATGATCTGAGGCTTATTTGAATCAATACCATCACCCCAAAGTCAGTGTTGATGGGAACAGATTGATTTAGCTTGAACCTAAACCCTTAACACATAACTAACTGCCTCTTAACATAACATTGTCTTCTTGTGGATTGAAGGAACCATGAGCCCTGTGTTCAATTCCTCCTTGCCTGCAGCCAAATTTCTTTTAAGCTCACATTCTGTTCATTAACATGGTGAAATTAAGGTAAGGAAGAATCCTCTTTCTCTCCCTCATTTCTACTCCCAATGGGCAGGAATATTGCCCAGTGGATTTCAGTTTAGTTCATTCGAGCTGAATCCAGAGTGGGTCTTGAGTCCTATTGAGCTGTCAAGGGCAAGCATGACATAATAAACAAAGGGCTGGCTTTGGAGGCAGGAAGACCAAGGCTATTCCTCTAATCCATTCCAGCTGTGTGACCCTATGTAAGTCACTTAACACTGAAGGTGAAACATGCCTTCTACCTCTCAGCAGAGAGGGAATGAAATAAATGTGTGAAATGAGATATGTATATTTTGAAACATGACCATTGTGTTATTTAGTTTTTTGCTTAACTAGACTTATGTGTAAGAAGGAAAATTCTGAGAGAGGGAATGGTCATTGGAAACTGATTTTTGTTGTTGCAAAGAAACCCTTGATTCCATTAATCTACTGGAGAAAGAAATGGCAAACTACTCCAGGATGTGTCAAGAAAACTTCATGGATGTTATGGTCCATTGGGCATAACAGCAAGGACTCTGGCATACACAGGAGAACCTGCTGTACAGGTTCTTAGATCTACTTTTCTAAAAGGAAAACAAGGTTTAAGGAGCCAACAATCACTTTAATCAAACACATATACCAACAGAGAAAATACAAGCAGAAAAATAAAGGCAACAGGTAGGGCTTCCAACTGTCTAACCACAAGTAATACATACATCACAGATCAAAAGACAGATCCAATTGTGCAACCATTACATACATACATCATTACCAGAGAAAGAAGCACCAACATCTGGCTTTTCAAAGGCAAAGAAGCTCTTTAGTCATCTGGCCCACCAATCTTCTTCCAAAAAATAAGCCCCAAAGTAAAACCTCACTTCAGAGTATTTATACACTTTTCAGAGTTGGAGAGCATGGTATAACTCTCTGACCCAATGCCTCCACAGAAATTAACAAAAAGCATTAAGACCTGTTGGTGGGCAGGGAAGATCTTTAACTCTTCCCACCCACCATTAACCTTATATTAATATTACATGGGGTCACAAAGAGTCTGACTACACATGACATAACTGAGCAGCTGAACGACAAAGACTATTTGTTAGAAGGAAGATTCTATTGGGGGATTCAGTCATTTCTGTCATGTCCAACTCTTTATGACCCCATTTAGGGTTTTGCAAAAATAGAGTAATTTGTCATTTCCTTTTCCAGCTGATTTTCTAGATGAGGAAAACTGAGGCAAACAGAGTTAAGTAACTTGACCAAGGTCACATAGCTAGTAAGTGTCTGAGGCAGGATTTGAACTCAAGAAGATAATTCCTGAGTCCAGGCCCAATGCTCTATCCACTGCACCACCTACTTGTTTCTACTGGGAAAAGGGGGAGTCATTCAAGAAACAGAAAGAAGAAAATCAAATCTGAGAGAGAAAAGGAGAGAGAGAGAGAGAGAGAGATCCTCAGGCTTCCCTTCTTTGAGTGAGCAATACAGTACCAACTAAACCCAGAACTCTACTTTAATGTACCATTTTATGCCATTTGTTAATTCTCTGAAATCCTGAAATTTGTGTATGAGGTCAGACTAGATGATTACATTCAACACAACCTAAGCAGGCATCACAGATTCTTACAAATACTCTCCTAAGAAAAGAAAAAAAAATCTATTCCCCAAGTAAATAGTCTGGGCAAAAATACAAAAGGAAATGTATCTATATATCTGCCAAATCACCAGATTTCTGGCAGCAATAGATGGCTAAATTTGGTTTAGACATAATGTCCTAACAAATACACCAATCATTAACATCATAAAGATTAAAGTAGCAATGACATAGTGCATTTTGCTCTGCACAATAGGCATGTTCCTGAAGTGTTGAAAGTAACCCGAATTCTTTCATATAGTAAGTAATAATAAAATAAATAATATCTAGTAATTCATTCCCCAAAGAAATCCTCCAGTGAATCATTTTTCTAAAAGTGAAGAACCCTTTTTAATGCAATCACTTCCTAATCTACCTGCATTATAATTTCAGATTTTTGTCTAGTCCATTCAATTCAATCGTAATTAAGCATCAGGGATGTACTAGGCACCATACCAAGTGCTGGAGATACAAAAATATCATAGAATGGCCCTTGGCCTCAAGGAGCATTAGGCTACTGGACGGAAACATTGTGTCCATATATAAGCTAATATACAGTGTATGCAAAGTAATTTCCAAGGGAGAGGGGAGCATCATTCTTTCTGATCTGCCAGGAGTTTTGATAACAATAGAAAAGAAATGCCAGAGGGAAGAGTGGGATAAGGACACTGAAGGGATAGATCTAGCCTAGGTAGGTATGAGGCAATAGGAGTGATAGTCAGAGCAGGGAGCTTTGGTTTAAGAAGCTTAAATTTGGAGAGGCAGATTCTGCGTGGAGTTATAGGGCAGTGGATTGTCTTACCCATCATAGTAACAAAGGTAATGTTGACTTGAGTTTTAGTCCCCAAGAAAGAGGTAAAAAGAGGTGGGGCAGGAGGATCAAATCTATCTGATGGTAAAGGATCAGTGGAATTCAAAGCCATAGTGATCTGGATATCATAGAGGAGTGAGCCATGCTTGGGGTGCTCATTCTCAGTTAGCACGTTTCCTTACAGCAGAGGAAACTTGTACCTTCCACATTTATGGCACAAAGGGTTTATAACTGGAAATGGTTATCTTTTACTAAGGGGAAGTATTTGCACAAAGGGGTTATAGTTAGCCAGAGGATTCCCAGCCAGATAATTAGCAGCATTTGGAACTGAAAGAAGCCCAAGAAGGTTATCCAGTCCGACTCCTTCATTCTTCAGATGAAGAAATTGAAACCTAGATAAGTTAATTGACTTGCCCAGGGTCATGCAGATACTTAAGCATCAGAGGTGAGATTTGACTTCAGAGTCCTGTGTCATACACCTGCCTTCTGAGGATAAGCATTCTTTTCCCTAGCCACATTTTCTCATCCTTTGATCCTAAAGTAGAAATTCCTGACTGGTACATTATAATCTACTAAATTCAGAGCTCAAACATACAGATTTCCAAAGTAACTAAAGTGGTCACATTTCCTGGTCACAATTCCTAGCACGTAGGGAGGCAAGCCCTCAGGCATTCTCCACCACTCACCTGCTCCACCCAGAGAATCACAATCAGCCCTCCCTTTCTCTCCTTGACCCTCCTCTGGACCTGAACTTCACTAGCAGCACTCTCTCCCTTGTTCCAGGTTACTACCAAGCCCAACCTGAGTGATCTAAAACTTTTAGAGAAATGAATTCTTCCCATCACAAAAATTTCTTCTTTTGTTATATTGCCCATAATACTACATTCCTCATTTCAAATATCCAGAGAGAGTAGATCTCCTCATTTTAAGAGTAGAGGGACCAATCATTGACCTACAATGACCCCTACTGAATAAGAATAAGGAATGGATCTGTTATTTCATAAATATAAGGACTCCTGAATGAAAAAATTTCTCCCAATGCTGATCAGCACCTTCTTTGCAGCTTATAGTTATAGAGAATTACATAGGGCATCAGAAGATTAAGTGACTCACCCAGCATCACATGACCTACATACAGTCTGCATCAGGAGTAGGACTTGAACCAAGGTCCTGGTTGAGATGAGACTCCCCCATTCTATTCTCTTCTAGTGAAATGGAAGACTCCCTGGCCTTCCCATCTGTCCTGCAGCTGAACGTTCTTTTATCTGTTGTGTCTCCCAATTACAGCATGAGCTCCTTGTAAGCAGGGGCTATCATATCCTTTTCATTTCCATCTCCAGTTCTTGACACATAGTAAGTTCTTAGTAAGTTCTCATTTATTAATTTGTTGATTCGTTCCTGGATCCCAGAACAGCTTTCTATCCATTATAGTATACTGCCTCTTAACACCCATAATCCTAATCATGAGATGCTATCAAGAGCCACAGGTAGCTTCTCTGGTCCAACCCAAACCTGAAAATAAGGATCTCATCTTCACACGTGACAAAAAGTCTCACCCAGTTTTCCTTTGAAGAGCTCTACTGAGGGGAAATCAGCACCACCTCCTGAAGCAGCCCCTTCCACTTTGGGATGACTTTCCCCTGCTAAATTATTATTTATGCCAAATTAGCCTAAATTTACCTCTTGCCTATTTCTACCTATTGTTCCTAGTTCTATCCTCTGCGATCATGCAGAAAAAACTTAATTCAGCTTGTTGCCACCATGCCCAAGTATCCCACATACAATGTTACCTAGCTCCATGCTAAGATGAACATCCAGCAAGGTAAGGAGCAAAGAATTTGCTCCTCTTGGGGAAGAAAACAGGCCCTTCAGGATATAACCAGGGCTGCTCGTGTTCTGTTTGCTTGGCTTTGGTTCAAGGAATGAGTCAGCAGTGCCTCAACCCAGAAATGCTTACAATGTTGAACTTTATTAAAATCCACATTTAGGCTACAGAGAACACAAGAGCAGCACTCATTTATATGGGCATTGATTTTTTTAAGCCTGTTTTTATTTATTATTCCTGTTCCCAAACTGGAGGAAAGGGGGAAGGGGAGATTGCTTTTAATTTAGGTCCTTCTCATATATAACGATTCATCTTCATACAAATATAGACATATATGTTTATATATATTCTTGCGGTGTACATATGTGAATATGAACCAAAATTCCATTTCCATTTCTTCCTGAGTGCATTCTTCTAATCTGACTCCCCTAATTAGGCTTTCTAAAAAAAAAAACTCCCTCCTTGCCATGAAAGCTCTAAATGCATTAACTGTCCTATTGGCCTCGAAATGCCAATAGCATTTCCTTTCTGCTGACCACCCCAAGCCATGAGACTGCTTGTTCCCAGGTTGGGACCCTTCACGACATAATCTATTGGGTGCATTAACTAATGCTCTATAGCATTAAGAGGAAGGAAAAAAACGTAAAACTTTATCAGTCAGCATTCTAATTACATCTGCCCAAATTATGCCTTCTCATCATTAATATCATCCTTGGTAAAACAGTTTCAGAAAAGAAGAAACAAGATGATTAAACTCATGCCATCCGAGCCAGTCAACCCCAGCAGCAGTGAGCATTGCTGGGAGAAATCTGATCAAGTCTACTGATGTTTGTTACTGAAGATCTCTGTAATACCTTCACTCAACACCACCACCATGGTGCCCCATAGCACCTTGACTGAGGTCCATATCCCCACAAAAATAATGTTCCCAGGATCTAAGCTGAATGAAATGGTAGGAAAGGGATAGTGTAGCTCTAAAGAGAAGATAGTTTGCTCAGTGGTTAGGGAGCTAGGCCTAGCGTCAAGAAGCCTCATCTTCCTGAGTTCAAATTTGGTCTCAGACACTTCCTAGCTGTGTGATCCTGGGCAAATCACTTAACCTTGTTTGCCTCAGTTTCCTCATCTGTAAAATGAGCTGAAGAAAGAAATGGCAAATCACTCTGATAGATTTGCCAAGAAAACCCGAAAACAGGTCACGAAGAGTCAGACACCACTAAATAGCAACAGGTCTAAGGAATTAAAACAATCAGTGAGGGGAAACCAGCACTGCCAATACATTCTTGGACAACCCTGATTCTTAAGAAGTCTTTCTATACACCAAAAATTTCCACCTGTCCAACTTCCATGCATTACTCCTAAAGTTCTGGTCTTGAGGGCCAACCAGAGCCTAACTAACCCCTCTTCCACATGACAGTCTTAGAGATAATCAAGACTGCTATCATTCTCCCTGTCAGTCCTCTCTTCCTCAGGCTAAATATTCCTACTTCCTCCAACCAGTCCTCATCTGGCATAAACTCATGGCTCTCTATCTCGCTGGTTACCCTTATGGACTTTTTTCAGTGCATTAGGGTTCTAACTAAAATGTGGTACCCAGAACTAACTTCAGTACTCAGATGTGGTCTAACTAGGACAGAACACAATGGGACTGAGTATTCATGATGAAACAGAGCACCTACCTCCTGTATCTCAGGATACAGATTTAGACATATTTTTTGGACATGGCCAAAGTGAAAATTTGTCTTGTTTCCATATGCATATTTATTATAATATCTGTTTGTTTTTCTTTCTTTTTCAAGGGGAAATGGAGGGGGATAAAAATAGATTTTTGTTAATTGAAAAAATAAATAAGTCAAAAGAGGTTAAAAAATAAAAGAATGGGATTACCAATTCATTAGTCTTAGGCACCAAGTCTATTCTCCCACCTCCAGTGCCATCCCTGTGCTCTTAATGGCAGGTTAGCAAGCATTTGTACTGTACATCTCCAGACTGGCTAACTCAGTTATTTGGAATATACTGCTATTTATGTGACCTAAAACAAATCATTTTTCCTCATCTAGAATATATGAGGGTTGGACCAACTGATCCTTTGATTCTACTAATAAGATTGACTCCATAGGTTTTCCTTTCTGTAAATTACTTAGCTTCCAGACAAAAATACCTCATTTGCCCAGAAATAGACTCCTCCAAAATTTGGTTAGTTATCTTGTAAATGCATCCAGCTATTCATAAAAGAGACTAAGTGACAGAGTGAACAACTAAGACCAGATCCAACTTCTACCATCTTTAAAGTCACGGCTTTTAAGCTGAGTCAGAAGTGGTGTATCTGTATAAGAAGGACAGCAATCATCTGAGTTTTATTTTTAATAAATTTAATAAAATTAATAAAATTAAGCAATTTTAAAACTAAGATCGCCTAACTCCTGGGTCAACATTCTCTTCTCTTAAATCAGGCTCTTTACTCACCCTTCAGCCTTTTTTTTTCCCCAGGAGAGGGTAAGATGAAAGTAGGGGAATTGGTGACACATTAAAAAATAATGGGGCAGGTAGGTAGCACAATGGATAAAGTATGGGCCCTGGAGTCAGGAGGATCTGCATTCAAATTTGGCCTCAGACACTTACTAGCTGTGTGACCCTAGGCAAGTCACTTAACCATGATTACCTCTACATACAAAGAAAGGAAGAAAGAAGGAAAAGAGCAGAAACTTCTGCTTTCATCTTTGTCCTTTCAGCAGGTGGCACAGGGCCCTGTATATAGTAGGCACTTACTAAATGCCTGCTGATAAATCCTTTTTAAACACCAGGAAGATTTCTGCCCTCTTTTATCTCATGTCAAGCCTACCCACTATCCAATTCTCAGGACATGGGAGAAATCACAAAGACCTTCCAGACCTTCTTATCCAACCCTTTCCGTTTATAGATTTTGAAACTGAGACCCAAAGAAAGTGATTTATTTAAAGTTACATTGGCAGTAAGTAGAAGAGGCAAGGTTTTAACAGAGGTCCTCTGACTCCAAATTCACTGCTCTTTCCATTATAAATATCAAATGTCAAAACACAAACCTTAGGCAATTTGGGGTCTTTGGAACCCAAAATTGCCTTCTTTTTAAGAATGCAGTGGGGAAAAGAAACACATTGACTTTCTCAATTAACCACTCACACTCCCAGTTTCCCTGGGGGGGCGGTGTGTGTATACCTCTACAGCAACGGCACCATCTAGTGTCTGGTTCTCTTCATCACAGACAGCACTACAAAATCCTAGCCAACTGTTTTTAAATCAAGAAATTATTATTGCATACCTGCTATCTGCAAGGCAACCAGCCAGTCACAGAGGAGGCAAATACACACACATACACACACACACACATATAATATACATATATATGTATATATATACACATATATATGTATATGTGTGTATATATATATATATGTATATATATATATATATAATATACATATATATATATATATATACTATGTAGTCCCCAGTTCTCAAAGAAACAAGATATCTGCATGTCCTTTAAAACATGAAACTAAGAAAAGATTAAAGGACAAATATTGACCTCATTTTCGAAGAGATAATAGATAAGGCTTTGTAAGGGATGACCTCATGCTATGGTCATTTTTGTCTTAGTATGTGCCCACTTACATGCCTGGTACATAGTTGGCACTTAATAAATCTTTGTTGAATCAAACTATTTCTCTCAGGTATCTTTTAGTGGTTTTCTCCTCTTCGGAAGTCTTCAAGCTGGGACTGGATCAGTCACTACTCAGAGGATATGTGATAGTATATGAGTCAGATTGGATGGCTGCTGAGGTCCCTTCCAATCACCAATGTCTGTGATTCTGTCGCCACTCATTCTAAGTCTGTTCTCCCTTGTAAAGGCCAAGTCTAAGGGTATGACTGAGATATACATCCCCCAAATGCCAGCACTTAATCAATCATCCTCCATGTGGTGTAAATGGGCCAGGGCATACACACAAGAATCTTAGCAAAGTCCCAGATGTGTTTTCAATGGGGATAATATATCCTGTAAAGAGAGACATCTTCAAGACATATTTCTTCCTTCAGTCTTTTCAACCTTAAGCAAACTACTCCTGGTCACACACATCACTGACATCTCCCTTTTTCTTTTTTCCTTTACTTGACAAACTATGCTTTTCCTAGGGTTTAGCCAATCAAAAAACTTCCTGGCCACTTGGTGTCTTTGGGGGCACTGCTTTTTCATTGCCCTTGAAGGAAGAAAATCAAAGACTCTCCCCACCCCCATCAGATACTATCGAATATTTTCTTATCACTTACAAAGTTTATGATTTTATCCAACATTAGTTTTACCCTCAACATTTTTAATATGCCTATCTTCACAAGCCCTAAATGTCCAGCTGAGGAGCTTGGGCTTGAAATTTTTCTATAGGGAAAATGCACAATGAAAAGGGTATCTTAGAATAATTGTTTAGTTCTTTCATCCAAGATGGGTCCAGTTCCAAACAAACTTCAGTTGGTATTAATCAGTCACAAGACTCCACCAGAGTGAGGAAACACTGCTGATAACCTCATCCTGAGGCCTTCATTTCACCCATGCCAAGTGGTTGGTGGAAAAATTTTGAGGGATTCTCAATCTCTTTATGTACCTCCGTAAGATTATTCAAGGTACTTCCTACACAAAGCATGTGACCACAGGGTCTAGGGAAGAGGTGAGGCAGAAGGGTGGGAGTTGAATGCTAGAGGAAAAGACAAAAGAAATAGCCTCATTACTAGAAGATCTATGAATGATTAAACCTTAAGTCCACAAGACTATTCAAGGTACTTCCCATACAAAGTATTTCACCTCTAGGGAGAAGGAGTTGAATGCTAGAGGAAAACCCAGAAAAATAGCCTCATTACTAAAAGTTCTATGGACAACTAAACCTTATCCAGTTTAGTAACACAGAAGAATTCATTTAAAAGCTATCAGCCACTATTTTGTTTCAAGATCAATGTTAAGATGTAGGTTCACTGGTATCTTTTTAATAGTAAGTAATTACAGTAAGACATTGGAGATCAGGGGGTAGACATCAGTTCCAATATCCATTTACTCAAGGCCCTAAAGACTGTGACTATATGGGAGAGTTTAATCCTTAAAGGAGAGAGAAAATGGAAGGACTTAGAAAAGAAAGGGAGCAAGAACACAGAGGAAAGGAAATGAGCAGCCCCAGTTATGCCCCTATATAAAGAGATGCTTCAATATCTTTGTGGTGAAAAACAGGGTCTGTGTCTCTGCCCCTCCCCACCATCACAACCTCTACACTCAAGAACCTTCCTTCATTGCTCTCCCAGCACTCTTCACATCCTCCTCCCAATGTGCTGGCCCACATTTATTTTTTCACATTTCCTTTCTTTATCCTCCTCCATTAGGAAAAGGAGACTGACCTTTTAGACACAGTGACAGCCCCCAGGGGCTTGCGTAGACGAGAGCTAGGGGATTTATATCCACTGATCTCCAATGTCTTCATAATTGTGGTTGAGTCACAATGCCTTGATAGGAAGTCTCCATCTTCCTGTGTGACTTTGGACATGTTGCTTTCTTCCTCTGGGACTATAAAACTAGAAGGTTGTACTAGATGGCATTTGAGGCCCCTTTTAGCTCTTACGTTCTATATTCTATGTTCTAATATTCATATCTATGCATACCCAAATCCGCATACATGTATTTGGGGTGGTTTGAGGGTGCTGTGATAATGGTGAGGGCTGGAAAGGACAGGGGATGAGTCCCCCACAAAGACCAGGGTATCAGGGACAGGTCACCTCTAGAAGAATTCACGGACTCAAGCATTGAGTTTTAAGGGGAATAAACCCAAGTGTAACAGGATAGAAGTGTAATTCACTGGAAAAAGTACTGGATGTGGAGTCAGATAACCTGGGTTCTACTACGTAATTTCTGGGTAACCTTTAGCAAATCATTTAGCCTCTCTGATCCTCAGTTTCCTCACCTGGAAAATGGCTCAGGGGCCACCTTCTTATTGAAAACTTTATGATTCCCTGAATTCATTTTAGTTTTCTATCCTTCCTCAAATATTACCAGGACTCTGATCTCACCTGTTTCCTTCACTCCCTGCTCTGCATTATATTTACAGTCAGTTCTCCTATAACATTTGTTTTAAAAACACAAATCTGTTCCAATTTATTTGATATATGAGGAAACAATTTGAACATAATTTGAATTTCTCATTTGCTTATGTGACATTTCATCTCGAAGACACAGTGGGAAGGCAGAAAACTGAATCCCTTCCCAATAACCCACAAGCTGAGATGCTTCTGACACCCACTTCCACAAGCAAACTTCAGGTCTTTTTCAAAGAACTGTATTTATTGTACATATTCTGGTGCAGTAGAAGTTGTAATCAGAAGAAGGCTGATCCACACCCATGCGTTCCAACTTCCCCTTTTGCCAACGACCCATAGGAGTGACCCGCTCAGGTGTGGCTGTTAACTTTGCCAGCCTGGCTGGTGAGACAAAAGCTGAGCAGCAACTAGAGGTTGCAAACTCTGCCACTATTTATTATCTTTATGTATTTCTTAAATATTTAACAGATATAAATCTGCACTACCATTTTTATTAGATTCCTACATTTTTTAATGTGCTACTAATGAAGTTCTTGAATGCTGTGCCCTTAATCCCATTTCTTCCATAAATTCTATGGTTTTTATTACACATTTTTTATAATGCAGTGACTTTTCAAAATATATACATTAAGTTACGTGGGAAGTAGGCATGTCTGTGTTCATGACTCAACAAAGTGGCTGTATCACGTTAGATTGAGCTCTGGGCCTGGGCCTCAAGAAGATCTGACTTTCAAATCTGGCCTCAGACACTCACTGGTAGTGTAATGCTGGGTAAGACATCTAACCTCTGTTTGACTCAGTTTGCTGAACTATAACATGGGGTAATGATACCACCTACCTCTCAGGGTTATTACAAAGATCAAATGAAATAATGTTTGTTAAACTTAGCATAGCACATTTTTTATTAAGTCATTTTTCAGTCACATCTGACTCTTCTTGACCCCATTTGGGGTTTTCTTGGCAAAGATACTTATGTAGTTTGCCTTTTCCTTCTCCAGCTCATTTTATAGATGAAGAAACTGAGGCAAACAGGGTTAAGTGATTTGCCCAGGGTCACACAACTAAGTGTCTGAGACCAAATTTAAATTCAAGAAGATAAATATTCCTAACTCCAGGCCCAGCACTCTGTACCCTATGGCACCACCTAACTGCCTGCCTGGCATGGCCTACTATATAGTAGACACAACTACACTACACATTATACGGTAGGTACTGTATAATGCTTTCTCTCGTGGTGTATCCTTGGTGCCTAGCAAAGACCCTTGCTCACTGTAAGTACAGAATAAATATTATTGTTGAATTAAATTCATGTAGTGTTTTCAGGTTCAATAAAATACTTTCTTCACAGCAATTATTATATCATAACAATGATAGGAAGAGATCATTAACCTCGGTGACATGAGTCTTCTCTGACACCCAAACTCGCATTTGGAACGAGCTGTACACATTTGGGGAGACTGACTCAGATGAGAACATTGGATGAAATGCACTTCACCCTTCTTAGTAGACAGGTAAGGGCCTATGGGGACAGAATGTCATATGTGCTATTTGATACTGTTGTTTTGTCAGTTTCACCTCGCTATTTTTCTTTACTATAAGGGAGGATCCACTAAAGATTATATTAGCCAATGGCGAGATTTTTAAAGGCATAAATAAAAAGAGATTAAATTTTTTTTAAAAAGATGAAACTTCAAATTCTAGAGTTTGGTGCCCAAATGCTATTTACAAAAAAAGTGATTTATCACAGAAACATGAAGAAGAGTTCTTTTAGATCCAGGACAGTGCCCACAGTGCAAACGTTGGAGGAACCATGTGGGCTTGGATGAGGTCCCCTTGTTTCTGTTCCATTCAGTCATAACTGACTCTTCATGACCCCATTTGGGACTTTCTTGGTGAAAATACTGGAGTAATTAGCTCAATTTATAGATAGGAAAATTGAGTTTAACAGGGTTAAGTGACTTTCCTAGGGAAGCACCTGAGGCTAGACTTGAACTCTTGAAGATAAATCATTCTGACAGAAGATCCAGCACTCTACCCTCTGAGCCACCTAGCTACCCCAGGTGCCCTCTGCTATTTCTTCTTAGTTCTATTTTTTTGCAGAACCAAAAATTCACCCACTAGTTCTACAGGATAAAAGAAAGGCAGGTAAAAATTCTGACTATTCTTCAGTGGAATGAACTTAAGAGAATGGGAA
>CM053772.1:73429831-73481926 GCA_028658325.1 Potorous gilbertii | reverse complement strand
AAGGAAAGGAAAGGAAAGGAAAGGAAAGGAAAGGAAAGGAAAGGAAAGGAAAGGAAAGGAAAGGAAAGGAAAGGAAAGGAAAGGAAAGGAAAGGAAAGGAAAGGAAAGGAAAGGAAAGGAAAGGAAAGGAAAGGAAAGGAAAGGAAAGGAAAGGAAAAGAAAAAACTAAGGTAGTGTTTACTTGCATCTTTTGTATCCACAACTCTGAAAAGTTTCCCTTCCGTGCTGCTCCCTCCTAGTACCAGCTAAAGATCTGTACTGCCCACCAGGCTTCCAGCAAGGTAAGGATTTTGTACTATGTATACATATATGTACATATATATGTACATATATGTATACATATATACGTATACATATGTATACATAAATATACATATATATATGTAGAAAAAACGTCTTTCCTTGGTCACTTAGGGCAAAGCTTAACTATGCTTTAAGATGGCATTCTTAAATCTTGCAGAAGTTACATGGGCTCCTTTCTTGTTTTTAATCACCATTTCTTTTGTTTAAAATCCTCAAAAACCAAAAGAACTGCGCTAGTTCATAGATGTTTCATGCTTACAAAACTGCTCTATTTTCTAACACTTTAATAGCTAGCGTTTATGTAACACCTAAATTTTGCCAAGCACTTTACATACACTATCCCACTGACTCCTCCTAACAACCCTCTGCAGAAGGTACTGTTAGTATTCTCCTTTTACAGATGAGGAAATTGATTCTAAAAGAAGTGACTTGGACATGATCACACAGCTAATAAGAGTCCAAGGTAGGATTCAAACTCAGGTCTTCCTGAAGGTAAGTCGAACACTATCCACTCTGACAACTAGCTTGTATCCAGACTAAATGAAAACTAACCTTAGCTAGTAGCTAGGAAAGACTTCATGCATAAGATGGGGTTTGAGCTGAATCTTTAAAGGAAGCCAAAAAAAACCTAAGAAGTAGAAGTGAGGCCTGGGGGACAACCAGTGCAGAGATGGCACATGTTAGAAACCAGTGGGATGTGTAGCAGGCCGGTAGAGTGTGTGGAGGTCAAACGAGTTAATATTGGTAAAGTGCTTTGCAAATCTGAAAACTATGTAAATGCAAGTCATTGTTATTGTTATTCTGTGTGTATAAATGTATGTGTGTGTATATATATATATATATATATTAATGTATATACTATGAAGATGACTGGCGATGACTCAGCATGCTGTGGATAACCTTGGCGTCTTTGGTGTCTAATCAAGGTCTAAGCGCCTGCTTCAGCTGCCTTCATGATTGTTGGAACAAATTGTTTTCACCTACACATTCCACCAGGGGAAGTCTTCACATGCTTGGGGTAGAAACCCTCTTAACTTACCAATGGGCCTGAGACCCCTTGGTTACCCTCAACCTGGTTTGGCCGGTCTGCCAAAATGGTTTACCGGGGTGCAGCCGCTGCTTGTGCTACAGCTTCTTGGAGTCACAGGTGACAGTTGAGTGGAACAGATGGGCACCAAAGGTGGAAAGCAGCCCTGAAAAGGGATCAAAAGTCATCACACCAAAGATATTGGTCCTCCCTGAACATACCCTTGATGCACACAGTCCCAGAGCTAGCTCAGTGTTTGGGAAGCTCCAAAGAAAAGTTTGGGAGAGAAGAGGTATTAGACTGACCACCAAACCAAAGTTCTATAGAGCTGTTGTGCTGACCTCATTGCTGTATGCCTGTGAAACATGGACAGTCTACACACACCAGGCCAGGAAACTGAATCGCTTCCATTTGAACTGTCTTAGGAAGAGTCTGAGGATCACCTGGCAGGACAAGGTACCAGGCACTGAGGTCCTTGCTCAAGCTGAACTGCCAAGCGTTCACACTGAGTGGAACAGGTATATTTAATAAAGACCCCTCAGTGAACAGAATAGCTACACTTAGCAAAGACCTCTCAGGGCCCCTTGTCTTGCCCTTGTCATTTATCTCACCCAGCCCTGAGAAACCCAACAATAGAGATTCTGTTTTTCTTAAAATTCTTTTTGTGCTCTGGGAGAGTCCTTGACAGAGGCCGCTTTTTGTCTTCTCCCAGACCGCCTTCACTCCCTTACCTCCTCTCCTAGACGTTACGTGACGCCCTTGAACAGGCATTGCTCACTCCCATATCCCCCCTTTTTCTAAAAATTACTCTTGTACACTTAATCTTTGTTGCTAGGGTAGGTTTTCCATGGACAGATTATACCCTCAAGGCCCAGCCAATGGGCTAAGAGGAAGGAGGTTAGGGTTGGGGGTATTGTGGTCAGGGTCTATAAAAACTGCTGTGTAGGGTACACCCTTGCCCTCTTCAGCCATCGCCATCTTGAGGGCAGGTAGGAGCACCTTTTCTCAAGAAAGTTGAATAAATATCTTCCCTTTTTACTCCATTGGTCAAGATTCTAATTTTATTAAGGGGGTCATCCCACACAAAACTATGTTTCAGAGAGCGCAACTCCAATGGGCTGGTCATGTTGTTCGAGGGAAAATGTACGATTGCCAAAAAGACTATTTTATGGAGAACTCACCTGGGGCAGGTGATCACAGGGTAGACAGAAGAAGCGATACAAGGACACTCTGAAAGTCTCTCTCAAGAACTTTGGATTTGATTGTGCAACACTCTGAAAATCTCTCTCAAGAACTTTGGATTTGATTGTGCAACATGTGACACAGGACTGCTCGACATGGCATGCCCACATTGGAGAAGGAGCTGTGCTCTATAAGCAAAGCAGAATTGGGACAGCACAAAGAAAACATAGGATGCACAAATTTGGAGTAACCACCCCAAATGTTCATACAGACTATCTGCCCAACCTGTGGTAGAGCACTCCGAGCTTGTATTGGTCTGATAAGCCGCAGTCGGATCCATTGAAACTTGACTTTATCATGAAGATGTCATTTTGGTCTTCTTCAAGAATGAAGGACAACAACCATATAAACATGTGTTTATTCAACAAACTCCATCCTTATACACACATACATGTATGTTTATATATGTAAGTATATACAAATATATTATATTTAAATTTATATGTAAGCATCTACTTCTGTATATAAGTATATACTTCTTATTCATGTTATTCAGTTGTTGGGGGCAGCTAAGTGGTACAGTGGATAGAGCACCAGTGCAGGAGTCAAGAGGACCTGAGTTCAAATCTCACCTCAGAAACTTGACACTCACTAGCTGTGTGACCTTGGGCAAGTCACTTAACCCCAATTGCCTCATCCTGGGTCATCTCCAGTCATCCTGATGAATATTTGGTCACTGGATTCAGATAGCTCTGGAGGAGAAGTGAGGATGGTGACCTGCACAGCCCTCCCGCACTCAAATAAAAACAAAGTCAAGTGCAAGTCATGTCATTATTTCTCTGATGGCATGGTCTTCTTCGGCAACGAAAGACGAACACACAGAGTGTCTGACTCTTCTTGACCCCATTTGGGGTTTTCTTGGCAAAGATAGTGAAGTGGTTTGTCATCTCCTTCTCCAGCTTGTTTTACGGATGAAGAAACTGAGACAAATCAAGTTAAGAAATGTGTCCAGGGTCACACTGCTAATAAATATCTGGGGCCATATTTGAACTCAGAAAGTGTCTTCCTGATTCCAGGTGTTGGACTCTGTGCTCTTTGGCACCATCTGGTGGTCTTATTCATGGCTATCTTTCAAAGTCATTCTTTTTCTTCAAAGATCAGTTCATCGGCTACCTTCTTCTTAAAACCTTCTATGATACCCTCTGGCTATTTCAGTGCTATCCTTCTTCAAACATTTCCAGGACTGAGTGGTCTCAGTTCTGCCCCCTTTACTCTCCAACCTGTATTATACTTACAGTCAGTTCTTCTGTAACACCTGTTTTGAAAAAGCAATTTGTTTCAACTTGATTGATGTAGATGTAAAGAATAATTTGAGTATTATTTGAATTTGTCATTTGCTGATGCAAAATTCATCTTTTAGAAACAATGAGAATGCAGGAAACACCCACAAGCTGCAATGCTTCTGATGCCCATATCCACAGGCAAAATTTGAGTGTTTTTCAAAGGGCCATATTTATAGTCTATTTATTAATATATAATATTATATCCCATATGAAAAGTCATATAATATGTAAATACCTATTTTATATATTTGTAAGGATGAGGCTCATTGGGGAATCTGTTTTTATGTATGCAATTATATACATTATAATATATGTATAGATACATACATACATACAGAATAACTAATAGTAATATTAACATTTATATTGTTTCCAGGTTTGCAAAACCCTTTGATCCTCTATACAAAATAAATTTTGTTTCTTTATACATATACTTTATACATATATATGCCTATGTAAAGTATATATTGTATATATATTATTTATATGTATATATATAATATATACTTCTCTCAGTGGAGAGGATACATATAACAATGAGGTTGGTTCTTTTCCCCCAACATGGCACCGAAGGTGAATAAGGAAGCAGTTGTCCCCCCCAAGACAGAAGCCAAGTCCAAGGCCTTGAGGGCCAAGGAGGTGATGTTGAAGAGTGTCCATAGCCACAAAAAGAAGATCTGAACATCCCCCACCTTCTATCGACCCAAGACACTAAGACTAAGAAGGCAGCCCAAATACCCTCAGAAAAGTGCCCCTTGGAGAAACAAGCTTGATCACTATGCCATCATTAAGTTTCCCTTGACCACTGAGTCTGCTATGAAGAAGACTGAAGACAATACCCTAGTTTTCATTGTGGACATCAAGGCCAGAAAGCATCGGATCAAGCAGGCAATAAAGCTGTATGACATCGATGTGGCCAAGGTAAACACACTGATCTGGCCTGATGGAGAGAAGAAAGATTATGTCCGGCTTGCTCCAGACTGCGATGCTTTGGATGTTGCCAACAAAATTGGAATTATCTAAACTGTGCCCGGTTGTCTCACTGCACCTACAATAAAAAGTTTTCCCCGGGGCAAAAAAAAAAAAAGAATGAGGTTGGTTGAGTAACTAAGTCAAGCCATCCTGCTGCCTGAAGGTACTTAATGAGGTGTGAACATATCTCAAACCAATAGATCAAACACTTAGCCAAAGTGAGAAAAAAGTCCATGATCAATTCAAGTGAAGAATGTTCGACTGGTGGAGGAAACTTGGTTACAACCTAATTTGAAAATAATATAAAACCATAAATGGGAGAGAGAAATAGGACTAGGAAAAGAAATCTATCATGGAAGGTCATTAATCCTACCAGCTCAGGGCAGAAGGTTCCAGCTTTTGCCACTAGCTATACCCACCTCTTCAAGGGCTGATGTAAGTGCCAGAAAAAAAAGATCTGTTCATCATCACTCCTTTCCTGGGAATATCTTGAGAATTATGTACTATGCTGCTGCATTTTTGGTAACCTGAATTTTACCTTAACCACAAAGATGCTAGGGGTTAAGTGGAGATAGCTATAAATATAAATTAAGGTAGAGAACCAAATCCCTGCCTAAATCATAGGAATTTTCCTAATTTAAGGGCCACAACAACTGTGATTGTACACCTAACTTGCACATTGTGAAGTCCCTAGAACAGCATAAGAGGGAATTATGAGGACCTGAGGAGCCTTCATACTGCCCCCTAGGCTTAAAATAGGATAATTATCCAAAGGTCATCACATATACTTTGTATTGCCTAATTATTTTTGTTACCTCTCCCACTAGAATGTGAGCAGTGCAAACTTTATGAGAAAAACATCTTGAAGTTTTAACGGACTGCTAGCTCAATATGAGTCATTGACAATCAAAAGACAAGAAGTTGGAGTCTGGGGTTTATCTTTTTTCCTAGTTTGAATCTTTTAGACAGGGGATGAGAGGAGGTGGGGGCAGTTCAGATATTAAAACAGAGATGTTCCAGCTTATCAACATTCTCAGTGACTCTGTAATCTTAAACAGTCATCTTTATCCTGCTGTTTTGGATTGAGGAATGATTGACTTCTGTCTGATGTAGAACAGTGCTGTAAAATTGAAATAGGGGAAAAAAGGCTACAAATCCATATATAAGGATTCCTGCTGGTTAAGTGGATAGAGCACCAGTGCAGGAGTCAGGAGGACCTGAGTTCAAATCTCACCTCAGACACTTGACACTCCCTATCTGTGTGACCTTGGGCAAGTCACTTAACCCCAATTGCCTCATCCTGGGTCATCTCCAGTCACCCTGACGAATAACTTGTCACTGGATTCAAATGGCTCTGGAGGAGAAGTGAGGCTGGTGACCTGCACAGCCCTCCCTCACTCAAAGTCAAGTGCAAATTATGTCATTATTTCTCTGATGGCATGGTCTTCTTTGGCAATGAAGGACAAACACACACACACATACACACACATATTGACTTAGTTTCAAAATGTAATATAATCTATGTTTTGTGATCTTTCATTTATTTTGTTGACTATATCCCAATTACAGTTTACTCTGGTTCAGGCAGCACTCCTGAGATCTGTGAGCTGCTTGTGGCCCATATCCATCTGTAAGCCATTCATTTGGCTCAACGACCTTGGACAGGTGGCTTCACTCCTCTAAGCCCTGCTTTCTTCCTCTGCACAATGAGGAATCTGGATTAGAAGATCTCCAAGGTCCCTCCCAGTTCTAACATTCTGTGATTCTGGGTTGGAGAATAAGTTTGGGAATCTGTCTCCTTCCTGTATCCTTTAGATGGTGTCTGGCACCACCTACTGGAAGAAAGATTCCCCAATAACCGAGGTGCATTTAAGCTTTTAGTGATCCATTTATCCTTTGAACAAGGATCTCTTTCTTGGGTCCTTCCCATGTTCTCTGCATTGTACTATAGGGAATAGAGGGTAAAAATTTAATTCTTGTCCCTACAAGATAAAGAATTTATAGTCTAGCTGAGGAAACAAGTTTTACGAACTAACTAGCTTTGGGGGGAAAGGGTAAGAGAGAAGGGATGATCCCCTAGAAAATACCATTTTGTTGGACTTGTGTGTAAGTGTTGCATGTCCTCCAGTGCAGCAAACTCTTTGAGGGCAAGCACTGCTTCCTTTTTTGTCTAATGAGTTGTGCCTTGCATATAACAGAACGTTTGTTGAATAGAATTAAATACAATTTGTTGATGTTGCTGCGAAGTCATGACCCCATGGATCATAGCATCCCACTCCCTTCTATCCTGCATATCTCTCGAAGTTTGTCCAAGCTCATGCCCATTGCTTCCATTCCATTATCTATCCATTTTATCCTCTACTGTTCCCTTCTCCTTTTCCTTCAACCTTTACCAACATCAGGGTCTTTCCAAATGAGTTCTGTCTTCCAATTTTGTGGCCAAGATATTTAAGTTTCAGCTTTGATATTTGTCCTTTCAATGAATAGTCTGAATTAATTTCTTTATGTATTGACTGATTTGATCTCCTTGTTGTCCCAGGGACTCTCAAAAGTCTTTTCCAACACCTCAATTCCAAAATGCAAATTCTTAACACATGATATAAATATGAGCATAGGGTTGTTTTGAGAAAAGTGCTCTGTAAACCTTGTGCTTAATAGCACTTGTCATCAGCAATCAACCTACAAGCACATGTTAGGCATCTACCAGATACAAAGACAGAAACAGAACAGAAATATGTAAATGGGAATCCATGGTAGCTGGACTGTTTGTGTGTTGTTGCTCATGTATGTTTCTGTTAGATTTGTGTGATCTGGACTGTTGTAGGATATGTGTTTCTGTTTGTTTTTATTGTGCATAAGGAAGATTCATCTTGACAGCAGGCTGAAGGGCAGATCTGAGGAAGGTGATGGTAGATATCAAAAGATCTTTGGGGAAGATATTTTACAATAATCCATGTAAGAATGTTCTGCCCTAGTGAGGGGCTTCCACTGGGCTTATAGTACTGGAAATAGAGATAAGGACTAAAATGGATCTGGTTCTTGATCGGATGATAGAGGAAAGGGAAATGGAAAAACTAAGAGATGACACAAAGGTTTGAAAAATGGGAGATTGGGAGAATGGTGATTCCATTAATAGACAATGAAGCTGAAAAGAGGAGCTTGAGTATAGGGAAAGGCACCCATTTACTTGCTGCATGGGCATGGCTATCACTTTACCCCTATGAGCCTCAGTTTCCCCTGCTGTAAAATGAAGGAGTTGGATAAATTTTTTAGGTCCCTTTCAGTTCTAAAGTTGCATGATCCTGTGACTCTATGGGCACATGTTAGCTCTGGCCCTTTTCTCTCTTGCGACCAGGAGATCACAGTTTAAACCCTTTCAGGGTTCTCTGGTTCCCTGAAAGGGTTAGGGAGTCTCCTTTCCTTGCCATTAGCTCTGGTCTTCACCAGCCTTGTTCTCCGTGTTTTTAGAGACCCAGTGATTACCTCTACCTCAGTTGCATTTAACCACTTCAGATGAGATTAGTTTTCACAAAGTAATATTTATTTCAAAGACATGATAAGAACACACATAGAGAGATATTCCCCCAACATGGGGGCATAATCAGCTCTATAAAATCCCCAGGTCTCTGGGGGAGAGGGGAGGAATTAGAGAAAATTAGGCTCACAATTTAGCCCAGTTCTTACATAACATTAATCCCACCAAATTCAAGTCCAAAGACAATAGGGCTGGCTTCTGTTGGGCTGGAATGCTCTCAGGGTATCACTATAAGACTAGCTATAATAACCTCCAGCCTAGATTCCAAGACTTTCAGATTCCCATGGGAGATGTTCCCAGGCCAGATTAGAGTCCACTCCCTTTACTTAGAACAAAAAAAAAAAAAACCAATAAAACAAAGGAAAAAGCCAAGGAACCAGGCCCATTCCTCAATTGGGGTGAGGTGGCAGAAGGAGGAAGGAAACCCCAGGGCCAGACCATTACCATATAGTCTCACCTGCTGTGAATAAAGGAAGTACTTTCACCATCAGTCACTAATGCAGCAAAAATTAACCACCCACTGCTGAGTCAACCAGGTTTTAAAGAAATTGTCCATTCCAGCTATGCAGCCAGTGAAAAAAAAGCTACTGTCAATTATGTATACTTTAATATATGTGTGTGTGTGTGTGTGTGTGTGTGTGTGTGTGTACACACATAAATGCGTATATACAGACATATGTATATATACACACATATATGTATATATAATATTTATATATGAGATATATATATATATGCCATATATACTTTGGTCATCCAGTCTCCCAAAAAGAGTCCCTAATGTCTTTCCCATGGGTGACACCATCTTGTGTGGTCTGCATGGCCACCGACCTTCCCCCATCCCCATCACACTCTCTCCCTGTTTGGGAATTTTGTTTTCTTTAGGAAATAGGTAGGGGTGCACGCTGTCCATGCCCCCAAAACAGAATAGTCTTCTGGAGTTTCTAGGTAGGGATAAATATTCTCTTACTGGCTTCCCCAGGGCCATACTGAAAAGAATCTTAAAACAGTCAATATGACAAAGTTTCGTGCAGTCCCACATACACAAGCAAAATTACAATTATCCCTTGTAGGTTTGACAATGTTTCACGAAACTTACCAAAGATTACTTTTACTGTTTGCTATTTGTCATTGATCAGTTATTTTAGAGGTCTTTCAGACTCTTTGTGATCCCATTTGGGGTTTTCTTGGCAAGGATACTAGAGTGTTTTAACATTTCTTTCTCTAGCTAATTTTACAAATGAGGGCACTGAGGCAAATAGGGTTAAGTGACTTGTCCAGGGTCGCAACTAGTAAGTGTCTGAGGCCGGATTTGAACTTAAGAAGATGGGTCCTCCTGACTGCAAGTCTGGTATTCTATCCACTTCACCACTTATTTGCTTAGTATTTAGCGAGCGTCTGACTCAGGGCCCAAATGACCTTCTTTAATCCAAAAGCAAAAGGCATGGAGAAAAAATCAAGGCAAAGAAAATAGATTTCTTGCCTTGGAAGGAAACGTTTTTCATGTAGGGATTTCAAGATCTCCACACAAGAATATAGGATCTGGGGTCAACTAGGTGCAGTCCCTCATTCTTACATTTAAAAAAAAAAACCTGCCTAAGTTGTTATGACACACTATCACATCACTAAGTGGATAGTGATACCCTCACTACATTAGGAGATCTAGCTGGAGTTTGGACAAAATTTGCTACATGTCCTCTCCATACAAGACTTATCAAAATTTCTCCTTATCTTAAAAATATGGACAAATTTCCCCTGGGTTCTAATTCCAACAGGCTCTCAAAATTCCCCTAATGGATCCCTGCCACTGAAAAAAATTTTTAAAAAGCAAAGAAAGAAAAAGGCTTTTTTTTTAAAAAAAAGGAGGAAAGGTAGCACCTCTTCTTTTCTTCTGTTAACAAATAGCTTCTGTAATATTTGAATTAATTCTTCTTTGAATATTTGACATGTATAGTTTATAAGTTTGTCTGATCTTAGAGCTTACTTTTCCCTTTTGGGGAGTTCATTTACAATTTATTCAATTTTCTTTTCTGATATTGAATTATTTAAATTTTCTATTTCTTGTTTTCTTAATCTGACT
The DNA here is from genome assembly GCA_028658325.1 of Potorous gilbertii. Classification (NCBI taxonomy): domain Eukaryota; kingdom Metazoa; phylum Chordata; class Mammalia; order Diprotodontia; family Potoroidae; genus Potorous; species Potorous gilbertii. Next base: position 73,471,484 of record CM053772.1, on the reverse strand, counting down.
ATATTTTTGTAAACATTTATCTATTTCATTTAAATTATCAGTTTTGATGGCATATATTTGGGCAAAATTTTCTTATATGTATTTATTCTTTCTTCACTTGTTAATTTTACATTTTGTTTTGCAATTTTCATATTGCTACAGGCAACTTGGTTTTTTCTCCTTTTAAAAATCACACTAGCTAGTGGTTTAATCTATTTTATTAGGGTTTTTAACCAAAAATAAAAAACAGCTGCTGGTTTCATTTATCAATTAAATCTTTTTCTTCAAATTTTATTCACCTAGCCTTTGATTTTCAAGTTTTCTGCTTGTTATTTGGGTGAGGTTTCTGTAGATTTGTTGTTTTTTTGGATTTGTTAGCTGTGTGTCCAATTCATTGATTTATTCTTTCTAACTCTTGCTTGTCAAAATGTTTATAGAAATAAATTTGCCCCCAACAGAATGCTTTCTTTACAACTCAAGAGTGTTGGTATGTTGTCTAACTGTATTTATCTTCCTTGATGAAAAAATCAATTGTTTTTATGATTTGTTATTTGACCCATTAATTCATTGGGATAAAGTTATTTAGTCTCCATATAAGTTTGAATCCTTTCTTCAAAGGTCATTTGTTTATAAATTGATTGTATATATATATATATAATTTAATTATAAATTAAGTATATAAAATTATATTGATATAATTACATAGTATCATAATTTTTATTATAATTTTTGTGTTATGGTCAGTAAAGTATGTGTTTAATATTTCTGCCCTTCTGAATTTATGAGGTTTTATGTTTTAGTTCATGGTCAATCTCTGTAAAGATGCTATATAGAACTGAGAAATACATGTACCTCTCCAGGCTGCATTCCAGACTACAAAAATATTGAATACAATATTAACAAAGAGATACTGTAATATTCTTTAAACTATGACTAGATTGTATTTATGCAAACAAGGAAGGGTTATTTCAATATTTGAAAAAATAAAAACATCACAGATCATATTAATTTTGTGGTTGTTCAGTCATGTTTGACTCTTTGTGGCACCATTTCAGGTTTTCTTAGGAAAGATTACTGGAACAGTATGTCATTTCCCTCTCCAGTTCTTTTTACAGGTGAGGAAACTGAAGCCAACAAGGTTAAGTCACTTGCCCAGGGTCACTTAACTAGTGTCTGAGACTTAATTTGAAGTCAGGTCTTCCTGATTCCAGGCCCAGTGCTCTATCTGCTGCACCATCTAGCAGCCCCACATTAATAGCAAAAGCAATAAAAATCACATGACTATATCAATAGATGCAGAACATTTTTATAAAATATAATGCCTACTTTTGTTTAAAAGACTAAAAATTACAGGGATAAAGAGACCATTCCTTATATGGCAAATTGTTGTTCATTCTTTGTTTTCAAAGACCAGTGATATCATGGTGTAATGTCTTGATTTTCTCATTAATTGGATTTAAGTGAGGGAGAATTGTGCAAATCATTGGTCTCAATCTGTCTTCCAGAGTCAGGACAATGGCAGGAAAATGTCAGGACAACTGGCAATGTCCTAGGATAATCTTGGTGTCTTTATGTCTTACCAAGCTCTAAGCATTCCTTAATGATTTGAACAAATTGCTCTGGTCTACCCAATCTGCCTGGAGAAGTGTTCACATGCTTGGGGTAGGCATCCCTCTAACTCACCAATGGGTCTACCAGGACATAGCTGCCATGCATGCTACAGCTTCTTGAAGTCACAGGTGAGAGTTTGATGACAGGTGTACACCAAAGGTGGATGAACAGCCTTGGAAAGGGCTCAGCAAACCCTCTCAGTAGAAGTGCTAGTCCTCCCTGAATATCCTAATTATATATAATAGAGAAATGATGGAAGTCGTTCCAAAAAAAACCATTATCACAGTTATCGTTTGATAAACTTCTGGAAATGCTCACTATAGCAAACTGTGCCCCCAAAGTCACAAAAGTATCCATACTCTTTGATCACTTAGGTTTATATCCCTAAGAATCAAAGAAAGAATAAAAAGATCACATGCAGAAAAAAAAATTTATAAAGGCACTTTTTGTGGTAGCAAAGTACTTGAAAATGTACGCATCAACAAATTAGGGTATATGATTAAGAGCAGATTATTGTGTCGTAAGAAATTAAGAATATTATAGATTAAGAAAAACCTGGAAACACTTGTATAAACTAATGCAGAGTGAAGTGGACAGAACCAGGAGAAAATTTCTATAATGACTATAGTATTATAAAGAAAAATAACTTTGAGTCTGGGGTCAAATTTGAACTCAGGTCTTCCAGACTCCAGGTCCAGCACTCTATCCACTGTACCACCTATTTGGAGAGAAATACAAATAATCCCAATTTAAACAGGAGGAAGGGGCAAAAAAAAAAAAATATGTTCCCTGTGTTCTATGGTTAACTTTTTTTAATTGCATCTAATCACAATTTCCAAAACTTAAAATGCAGCATAAAGCAAGATGTAGACAAGCAAAGGATCTGGATTCGCATGTTGTATCTAGAACATGCTGGCTGTGGAACCATCAGCAAATCACTTGCCTTCTCAGTGCACTCAGACTATAAATTGTAAATAAATATTGGTTTGCATCAGTGGAGGTAATTTTGACATTGAGAATCTATAAAATCTATGAAATCACAGGTTTTTTAAAAAGGCAAGATATATCATCAGATAAGGTATTTGTTTTCATCTAAAGCTGATTTTATCAGATGCTACAACTAATCCGAATCCCCTCTAAATATTTAGGCTCATTTGAAAAGAGAATTGACTTCAGAGTCAGAGGACCTGATTTTAAATCCTTGCACTTTCCTGGTGTTTCTTCAACTGTAAAATGTGGGGTTTGGCTTCAGTGGCCTCTGAGGTCCCTACAATGCTGTGTTGCATCTGGAAAGAGAGCCACGTGTTTCCCAAGGGAAGTCATATGTTTCTCAAAGGAAAGAGCATGTTTCCTATTCAAAAAAGAAAAAGTATTCAGTATATCTAAGATATTTTTAAGAGAAAATAATCACTATTCTCCTGACATTTTGCTTTTTATCTTTTCCTGTGTTTGTAGTGTTTCTTGTGAGTCAAAAATACAAAAATCTTCATTAAAATAATTCCTGTTTTATGCATTTTTCTGGAGAATAAAAGAAATAATTTTCAAAAAAAACCATAAAAGTAACTTTGAAAGGTTTAATAAATAATCAGTATTATGGTAAACTATTACTACAGTATGTTACCAACCTCCTGACCAAAAGATGATGGACTAGAGTTGCAAAATGAGACACGCATCTTCAGACATGGTTGATTTGTGGGTTTGTTTCACTTTACTATGTTTATCAGTTATAACAGAAAGGTTTTGTTGTTTTTGTAATTTTGTTTTCTTGGGGGAGGGAATAAAAAGGGGAAGTGACAATAATGCAAAAAAGAGGGTCATCGAATTTTTTTTAATGCACAGAAGGGAACAAAAGAAGTTTGGAGGGAGATACAGAGAAGCAGAACAGCATTAAAGCTAATATGTTGACTTTATTAATGCCATTTAAAAAACAATCTATATATAATAGAGATTTGTGACTTCATATGCAATCTTTTTTCTGTTCTTTGTATATGAAATATTTACATTTGTTGGTGGTTGGTTCATAATAACAAAAAAATTAAAAATTAATTTTAAAAAATCATATTGTTGCATGTGTGAAATAAAAAATTCTAAACTTTATATATGTAACTTTGTTGTATCTTACTGCAGAATTTTGTCTTTTGCTTCACAAAGATTACAAAATGTAAATCAGAAGTTGCTTGGGAAAGAGAGAATTCCAGTTAACCAAATTAATTTTGCCGATGTGAACCTTGTATTAATTAGTAAATAATTAATAAGTTGTCTTTGACAGATTTTGGCTTTTAAAAAAAATACGGAATTTAAGTAGAATCTATTATGCCTCAGGTGAATTAAAAAATCGTGATGGCAAATGTGATCTCAGACAAAGTCAATAAATAGTTAAAATAAACATGGCTAAAAAAAGATAAAATGGAAGCTACACTATATTTAAAGGCACCATTGATAATGAAACAGAAATAGGGAAGTACAGAGGAGGGACAGGCTTTGGGGGAAGAAAACGAGTTCTGATTTAGACATGTTTAGTTTGAAGTGTTCACAGAATAGTGAACATGTCTATCTGGCATGACCTCCAGTCTTGAATCTCTTACTGTCTCTTACACATCTTGAAATAAATGCTCAGTAAACATCTCAAACTCAGCATGTCCCAAACTGAAATCATTAGCTTTCCCTCAGAACCCTCTGTCTTCTTAAGTTCTCTCTCCATTATTGTCAAGAACACCACCATTCCTCCCATCCCTCAGGCCCACCATCTAGGTGTCATCCTCAACTCCTCACTCTTTCTCACCACCTATATCCAACAATTGCCAAATACTGTCATTCTGCCTTGTTAACATCTCTAATATAAGCCCCATTCTTTCCTTTAACACTGCCACCATGTCGGTGCAGATCCTCCTCACCTCAAGCCTAGACTATTGCAGTAACCTGCTAATTGAACTTCCTTCCTCAAGTCTCTCCCCTTTCCAGTCCATCTTCAACCCAGCTATCAAACTGTCATGCATAGGTCTTATCATGTCATCCTCTTATTCAATAAACTTCAGTGGTTTACCTCTGGGATCACATATAAAATCCTTTGTTTGACTTTTAAAGCTCTTCATGACTTGACCCTTTCCTGCCTTCTTACACCTTATTCCCCTCCATTAGAGGAGAATATTTATCTAAGGTCTAGTGATACTGGCTGCCTTTACCCTTTCTCAAATAAGACAGTCTTTCTCCTGACTGTACATTTTCATCATTTCCCAAAAGGAAAGATCATGTTTCCCATTCAAAAAAGAAAAAATAATCAGTGCATCTAAGATACATTTTAGAGAAAATAATCACTGTTCTGACATTTTGCTTTTTTATCTTTTTCTCAGTATATTCCTGTCTCTTATAGTGTGTTTCTTGTGAGTTGAAAATACAAAAATCTTTATTAAAATAATTCATTTTATGCATTTTTCTGATGAATAAAAGAAAATAACTTTCAAAAATAAAGACAGAAAAATAGCTTTGAAAGGTTTAAATGATAATCAGTGTAATGCCTAGGATTCTCTTCCTCATCTCCATCTCCCTACTTGTCTTCCTTCAAGTGCCAGCTAAAATTTCCCACTGTACAAGAGGTTTTTCCCAATCCCCTTTAATATTAATGACTTCTATTTACTAATTATCTCCAATTTTTTCTATCTATATCTTTTTTGTACATTGTTGTTTAAATATTGTCTCTGTCATTAAACTCTGAGGTACTTGAAAACTGGAGTACTTTGTATCCCCAGTGCTCAGCACAGTCTCAGTACATAGTAGGCACTTAAAAAATGCTTGTTGACTTTATTTGATGTAGAACTGGAGCTCAGGGGAGATTTTAAAGCTAGATGTAAAACCGGGAAGTCATCTAAGCAGAATCTATGGAAATTGATGAAATCACCCAAACAAGAAATTGAAATCCAAGAGAAAGGAGCCCAGAAGAGGCTTAAAGAACATCCATGGTTAAGGGGGGAGACACAGAGGGGGGGGGAGAGAGAAAGAGAGAGAGAGAGAGAGAGAGAGAGAGAGAGAGAGAGAGAGAGAGAAGAGAGATAGATGTTTATACACATATATACATATATATATACATATAGATACACATCAGAAAAAGTGTTGTGCTCTATGAGCAAAGCAGAATTGAGACAGCACAAAGTAAGCACAGTTTGCACAAATTTGAGATACCCACCCCAAATATTCACACAGACTACCTGTGCCCAACCTGTGGTAGAACATTCTGAGCATGTATTGGTCTGATCAGCCACAGTTGGACACACTGAAATTTCACTTTATCATGGTGATGTAATTTTGGTCCTCTTTGAGAAAGAAGGACAATAACCAACCAACCATCCAACTAAATTGTAAGTACCTTGAGGGCAGGAACTGTTTTTATTTTTACTTGAATTTGTATTGCTAGCTCTTAATACAGTGCCTAGCACATGATAAGCATTTATTAAATGCTTATTTATTCATTAATTTATTCATTTAGTGTATTTGATTTAAAAATAAAGTAGTTTGTAATTGAGGATTCAATAAATGCTTACCTTTTACAAAATAAAAAATAAAATTTCCTAGGTACATGCCCTAATAAAATGTTCTACACATACCTATGAATGTACCTCTTGTAAAAGGTAAGCATATGAATGATAATCTAATAAAGGAGATTGAGAGGTGGTAATCAGACACAGAGGAGAACCAAGACAAAGCAATGTCCTAAATTAAATAATATTTGTAAAGTGTTTAGCACAGTCCTGGGATGTAGTAGGCACTAAATAAAGGGTTATTCCCTTCTTCCCACTCACTCCCAGCAGAAAAAAAAACCCTGGGGAACAAAAAGTAACTAGGAAAAAGGGAGGCATATTGGGGGGTCAATAGTGTCAAAGCTATTGAGAAATCAAGAAACAAAAGGGTGGAGAGGAATAAGATTTAGCACTTCTAAGATCACTGGTAATCCCAATGATGCCATGATCCAGAGAAATGAGCCAGTTGTCTTGCATTCAAGGTATCCGATAGCATGGAACTAGGCAGCTTAGCCTAGACTATCATGGATTCCCTGTTCTTGCTATGGCCTGAAGACCATCATGTTAAAGGCTCCCTGGAAACAATACTGGTTGTGTTCCTTCCTTGATCCTTCCCAATCTTGTTTTGGAAATATTAGTCAGTCTTAACGTCAGCAAAAAAAAAGTGTTGGGCTTTATTTCTAAGTGTTAATACAAATCACATTGTGAATGGCTTATGGGACTGTCCTAGTACCCTTCCTTTGTTGTCCCTATCTCTTTGTTCCCGGAATGTCTCCATAAAACTCATCCTGGGCAGTTTCCAGTCATCCTGATGAATATCTGGTCACTATATCCAGATGGCTCAGGTGGAGAAAGTAAGGCTGGTTATCTTGCACAACCCTCCCTCACTCAAAACAAAGTCAAGTACAAGTCATGTCATCATTTCTCTGATGTCATAGTCGTCTTTGAAAATGAAGGAGGAATACAACCATAAAGCTCAATGACCACCCTTTTGTACCTTCTGTTAAATATATCTAATAAAAGGGCTTATCACCTTCAACTTTGAATAGCTCATCTAATTCTTCTGAGAAGCCCGTTGAGTTCCAGCAATGTGCCTTCTTTATATTAAGGATTTATACATCATGTTCTAAGAAGAATAACAATCATTAGTCTTGTTTGAAGCACAAGGTCTCCAAATATTGCCAAAGAATCACAAGTGAACCACAAACGTCCCCAAGGAGTGAGACAGGGAAAGAAAGTAGTCCATGATCCCCTTCTACTAGAAGAAACCAGTCAGTCTCTTTTAATATTAGAGTTTGTGATATAATGGATGAGTTGAACTGATAATAATGGATGATTTCCATCCAATCTCATTTATTCAAAGAAAAAGCTGATAGCTCAGAACACAAATTTGAGTGAATATATTTCCCAAGGAGCTACATAGACCTCTACAATAATACTGAACTCTCAATTATGGGTGTTAATCCTGTGTTATCACAAGGAGATGGTTACTACAGCCTGGTTATTTCTTTCATGTAGTAGCTTGGATTTTTGTCTTAGAAAAGTTCTTAGAATGCATTAGGCACCTAATAAGTGCTTTTTCATTCATTTAGTTACATACTTAATTATCTGAACTATGATTTTTTCATTCAGAGTCTTCAAATGTTGCATTGGTGAGAGTTTCAGAAATGGTTTCCATAAGTGATGAGCCAATACACGCCATCTGAACCTAGGACATTAGCAAAGGATTCTAGAACCAGAGGTTTTTAGTGGAACATTTTTTACATTAATACAACAAGAGTAGAGCAATAATTATAGTTATAATGGTCATAAAATGAGTATCATGTCATTGATATTTCATCAGAAGCAGCACCATTTTTCTCATTAACTCTAGCAAGATTGGACAGGCAGAAAAAAGTAGGGTAGATAGTCATGGGGCCTGGGGCTTGTCTTTTACCTGTACAAGAATCCTTTGACCAAAAGCAAATAGAGAGTTCAATGTTTTAAATATATAGAGATAGATAGGCCAAGTTGAAAAGTTTTTGCATAAATAAATCAAACCAATTTATATGAGAAGAAAAATTATTGAGAAAAAAAAATCTTGTCATCAAATAACTCTGATAAGATATAGGAGGTAGCACAAATATATGAGACCAAGGTCTATTCCCCAATGGAAAAAATGGTTTAAGAATATGAGCAAATTGGGGTGAAGGGTTGGGGAGAGCAAGAGTCAAGACAATGGATCAGAGGCAGCAACCCAGCTGAATTCTCTCAACATTGCCCTGCAAACAACGTTAAAATAATACCTCAAATCAAATTTCCGAGTGGCAGAGTCAACAAAAGGTCAGCATTTTTTCTGACCTAAGAAAAGTTAGGAAGTTAACAAGAGAAGTCTGTGACACCTGGGTGAAGACCTATCCAGAGTCCACATAGGTAATGGCAGCAGTAGCTTCAGGATCTCTCAGCCCAGACAGTAAAGGAGTCATCCAACTGATCAAAAAGAGATTGCAGAGGATCCTTTGTCGGCACTGGGGGCAACTGGCACTGATTGGCAATTCTATCACCAATATGCAGTTCTGGATCACAGTTCCAGGGCAGAAAGAAGTATTAGTACATGTGGTTGTGGTTGCAGGGGATCAGAAGCCCTTGGTGGGTAAAGGCCAGAGCACAGATCAGGAGAGATCTGAGACCACACCTCTCTCCAGATCATACCACCTTGGAAACACCAAAAACTTTCTGACCCCCACCCCAGAACTAGATCTGAAAACAGCAGTATGAAAAAGCCTGAAGCTTGGGACAGTGCCTCTTCACCCCCAGATGAGCAAAGCCCAACTTTAACATAAAGATCAAGTCAAGAAATAGGCTGGAGAAATTAACAAACTGCCAAAAAAAATAGAACTTGACCATAAAATGCTACTACAGTGTCAGGGAAGATGAAGACACAAACTCAGGAGAAAACAATTATGTGAAAACAGCTACCTATGAAGCCTCAAAGAAAAATGCTAATTAGACATAAGTCCAGCAAGAATTACTAGAATTAAACAAAGTGATAAGAGTGGTAGAGGAAAAATGGGGAAAGAAATGAGTGATGCAAAAAAAAATTATGAAAAGAAAATTAAAAACTTGGTAAAAGAGGCACTCACAAAAAATACTGGAAAAAATGCCTTAACAGCAGAAATGACCTAATGGGTTAAAAAAAAAAAAAGCACAGAAATTTATTGAAGAAAAGAACTCCCTAAAAAGCAGAATTATCCAAATGGAAAAAAGGGTACAAAAGCTCAATGAAAAAATAATTTCTTAAAAATTAGAATCGATCAAATAAAAGAGCTTTCATAAGATATCAAGAAAAAGAAAATAAAGTCAAAAGAAGAGAAAAAGTAGGAGAAAATGTGAAATAGTGCATCAGAAAAATGACTGACCTGGAAAATAGGATAGAGATAATTTAAGAATTATTGGAACTACCAGAAAGCCACATCCAGAGGGTAAAATAGAAATTGAAAGAATCCACTGATCACCTCGTGAAAGAGATTCCAAAATGAAAGCTCCAGGAAATATTATAGCCAAATTTTAGAGTTCCCAGGTCAAGGAGAAAATAATGCAAGCATCCATAAAAAGCAATTCAAATATCATGGAGCCACAGTCAAGATCACACAAGATTTGGTGGCTCCCACAACTGAAGGAATGGAAGGCTTAGAATATAATATTACAGAAGGCAGAAGAGCTAAGATTACAACCAAGAAACACCTATCCAGCCAAACTGAGTATAATCCTTTGGGACAGGGACATAGAAAATGGATATTTAATGAAATAGAGAACTGTCTCTTGTGTTATGTTTTGTTTTGGTTTGTTTTTTCTCATGGCTTCCCCCATTCATTTTAATTCTTCTAAGCAACATGACTAATGTGAAAATGTGGTTAATAAGAATGTGTGTGTAGAACCCAAATAAAATTGTATTCTGTCTCGGGGAGGGAGGAGCATAAAATCTAAGACTTATGGAAGTAATTGTAGAAAACTAAAAACAAATACATTAATTTTTTAAAAATAAAATAAAAAAGACCAGAGCTGAATAGAAAATCTGACATTGAAATATGAGACTCAAAAGAAGCATAAAATGTTAAACATGAAAGAGAAATCATAAAGGACTCAATAAAGTTAAACTATTTACATTCCTATGTGGAAAGATGATACATGTAACTCTCTAGAATTTTATCATTATTAGGACAGTTTAAAAGAGTTTATATTAACAGAGGGTATGGATGTGACTTGATTATGTTGGGATGAATGAAGGGGTGAGAAAAAGGAATGCAGTAGTTGAAGAGGGAAGAAAGACGGGAGAAGTAAAAGGGAAAATTGTACTCATATAAAAGAAATGTACAAGAAAGAACTTTACAGTGGAGGAGGTGGAGGGGAAATGACTGGCAATGCTCATATCTCACTCTTATCAGAATCGGTTCAAAGAGGGAAAAATGTGTGTGTGTGTGTGTGTGTGTGTGTGTGCGTGTACACTAGGTTGTGTATAAAAACATGTCTTACCCAATCGGGAAATTAGAGGGGAAGGGAATAAGGGAAAAAGATTAAGGGAATGGTGAAAGCAAAAGCAGATTTTTGAGTAGGGACAGGATAAAAAGAGAGAAGGAGGAGGAGGAAGAGAAGAAAGAGGAAAAGAAGAAGAAAATAGGATGGAAGGAAATACACAGTAATATAACTGTAAATACAAGTGGGATGGGCTCACCCGTAAAACAGTAGCAGATAGCAGAATGGATTATAAACCAGAATCCAGAATATTTTGTTTACATGAAACATTTGAAACAGAAAGACACATACAGAGTTAAAATAAAAAGCTGGAGCAGAATCTAACATGCTTCAGCTGAAATAAAAAAAAAAATGGATAGTAGTCATGATCTCAGACAAGAGGCAAAAATAAACATAATTAAAAGAGAAAATCAGGAAAACTACATTTTGCTAAAAGGTACCAATTAAGTTGTTTATTATTAATTGTTTATTACAATTTTCTCTCTAATAAAGGCCTCATTTCTCAAATATAGAGGGAACTGAGTCAAATATGTAAAAATAAGAGCTATTCCCCATTGATAAATGGTAAAAGGATATGAGCAAACCATTTTCAGAAGAAATCAGAGCTATCAATAGTCATATAAAAATGCTTAAAATCACTATTGATTAGAGAAATACAAAATAAAACTGCTCCAAGGTACCACCTCATACCTATCAAAAATGACAAATGATGGAGGGGATGAGGGAAAATAGGTACACTGATATACTCTTGATAGAGTAGTGATTGGGCCCCACCATTAGGGAGAACCATTTTAAACAACATCCAAAGATCTAGATTAGAAAACTGCACAGCCTTTGACCTAGCAATACCACTACCAGGTCTGTATCCCAAAAAGCTGAAAGAAAGGCAAAAAGGCAAAAGACCCCTATGTGCAAAAATACTTATAGCAACTCTTTTTTGTGGTGGCAAAAAATTGGATATTGAGAGAATGCTTCTCCATGGGGAATGGCTGAACAAGTTGTGGCATGTGATTGTGATGAAGTATTATTTGTACTGTAAGAAATAATAAGGGAGTGGTTTCAGAAAAACATGCAAGATCTATATGAATTGAGGGAAGTGAATCAGGAGATCATTGTGTACAGTAATAGCAATGTTGTAATGAAGGTCAACTGTGAAAGACTTGGCTACCCTGATCAGTACAATGTTCCAAAACAATTCCACGGGACCCATGATGAAAAAATACTATTTAATTCCAAAGAGAAAACTGATGAACTCTAAGTGCAGACTGAAGTATAATTTTTTCACTTCTTTGTATATTTTTGCAACATGGAAACACGTTTTGCATGATTTCACATACATAATTGCTATCATATTACCTGTCAATCAATTGCTATCATATTACCTGTCAATCAATTGCTATCATATTACCTATCAATGAGGGAGGGACCCGAGGAGAGAAGGAGAGAATTTGGAACTCAAAATTTGAAAAGAAAAAAATGTTAAAAAAAAAATAAATTTTAAGAGAAAAAGTAACATGAGCAAACAGTTCTCAAAAGAATTGCAAACTATTAACAACCATATGAAAGATTGTCTAATGATGAATAAATGAATAAATAATGATTAATAAGTGAAATGAGAATAGAAACAACTTCAAGGTTTGATCTTATCCTCAGCAAATTGACAAAGATGCCAAAGAAAGGAATTTTCAGTGTTGAAGGCAGCTTGCAGAGAAACAGAGCAACAGCGTGTACATGCAGAAAGGTTACAGACTCTACACTCAGAGGACCTTGGTTCAGATTCATCCTTCAAAGCTGCATAACCTTAGCAAGTCATTTAAAATCTTTGGACATCAGCTTGCTCACCTGTGAAATAAGGAGATTGGATTAAATGGCCTCTGAGGTTGACTCCAGCTCTAGTTCTATGGTCCTGGTACATGATGGATGAAACTGTAAACTGGTCTGACCATTTTGAAAAATAACTTGGAATCATGATAAAAACAAAGTGGCTAAAATATCCTTTGGCCCAGAAATAAATCTAAACTGCCAAGAAGATCAAAGATTGAAAGCAGATGCCCATCAATGGGGGCAGAGTGGGGGCAACAATGGCTAAAAAATGTGGTTCATTAATGAAATGGGATATTACTACACTATAAGAAATGATAAATATGAAGATTCAGAGAGAAAGCATGAAAAAATCTGATAAAGTTAGCAGAACCAGGAAAACAACTTCCATAATGGCTACAATTTAAGTCAAAACAACAAAAATAATGTGAATACTACAACTATATGACTTCCCTTGGACCCAAAGAAAAGATAAGAAAATGCACTTCCCTCTCTTCTTTGCAGAGATGAAGGAGCTGTAGTATGTAACATGGCACATATCATCACACTCAAATGTTGGTTCATTTAACTGAGCTGCTTTTTTCCCACTCTTGCATTCATTCTTAAAAGCGTTTTAGGTCAGAGGGGTGGAGGGTAAGGGGAAAAATGATAACTTTGGATATGTAAGCAATATGAAAGGAAAACGGTATCAATTAAAATTTTTAAATAAAAAGAATAAATTTTAGGTGTAGATATATCTCCATATTTAGGGAAACAGGCACAAAGCAAAATAAAACTTTAAAATCTGCATTAATGCTAAAGTCTGCTTCAAACCCCTTCTTTCTTAGCCTTAGTTTCCTTTTCTGTAAAATAATAGAGTTGCACTACATAATCTCCAAGGTCCTTTCTAATTCTGATATTCTGATTCTCTGAGACCATGATATGACTGATCCTCCCCACACAGAATCCTGGAATGAAGCCAGAGTAAGAGCCTGGAATAGGTTCACAATGATGAGTAATTCTCCTTGACTCCAAAATAACATGGATGCCCTTGCTTCAGATGCATTTTCTGGAGCTTTGCGTTCCTTTTGATTGCCTTTCCATGGCAGGAGAATCTTGTTTTTACCCCCTTTCTATCCACTTTTAGCCTCTACTCCACACTTCTGGCTTTATATAATTGTCCACATCCAAGGAGGCTTTATGTAACCACGGTCACCTCAGGCTTCCCTCCCTCCGCCTGGCTGCTTGTCGACAGTAATCTTTCATGCTTGGCTAGGCCATGCCCTCAGCCAGAAATGTAAAAGTGGGGGAAGGAGAGCTGCCATCCCTAGCTCTATCACTTGCCCAAGTATCAGGGTTTCTTTCCTGACTAGGGTGACCTCTTAGGATTGCCTCAGTCAGGAAAGATCACTGGTAAATCCTAAATCTAGAAAGGACTTTATGGGGGGGCTCAAAAGGTTCCAGCTCATAGCTATTGTCATAGACATCCCTAAGGTATGACAAATCAGGCCACTGATGCTACTCAACACTTTGGGTGGCCTTGCTCCTGCAGTGACTCAGGAAAGTAGGGCAGGAGGAAGAGAAGGGGACATCAATATAATTACTGTCAGTGCTTTATCCTGGCCCCCGTCCCAGTTGGTGGCAGCCTTACCTCGGGCTATTGCTACTGTTTCCTTCTCTTTTTTGAGTTCACCCCGATATCCATAATGTTTATTTTAACTCCATTTTTGTTACATAAAAATGGAAGTAGAAATGAAGAGGGAAGAGTCCCATCAAGCCCCAGAGATGGCTCTAATCATTGACCTGGTCCTTGTCCTAGTTCTTTTGATACTGCTAGCTTACTGAAATTGCTCAGTTATATATACAAATCCAGAATAAATTACAGGGTAAAAAAACCTCAATGGACAACAAAGCAGAAGAACCTGGCTACTATATATGGAGAGATTTCAGAGGGACCCTGAATTTGGATGGGGCTCAGGGGGAATTAAATCTTTATTTTCATTAACCTCTAGCTGGAATTTAGCATTTCTTCCAATTATGAATGGTTTTTTTGGAGAATGTTCTTCTCAGAATGATGTCCATAGGCTTCATCAGACTGTCAAATGGATCTCTAACATACAAAAAGGTTACTGACTTCTGATGTAGCTTGATCACTTACATTTTACAGATGAGGAAGCTTTGGCCTAGAAAGAGGATATTGGGGCAGTGAGGTACAGTGGGGAAATCACTCTATTTAGAATCAAAAGATCTGGGTCTGGATCCTGCCTCTGCTGCTGAATTACCTATATAACATCAGGCAAGTGAGTCAGTTCTCTGCAGCTTACTGCTTTTTTGAGATTTCTACAGAAGAAGCCTATCAGCCAATCATGTTTTATTACATTTATTACATATTGCATTTTACTTCACACAAGAGAAGACTTTGCTGCTCAATTTGAGTTATTTATTGAGTGAGGGAGTGAGTGAAGAAAAAGTAGGGAAGGTGGTGAGAAAGGGGAGGAAAGACACAAAGAAAGAATATATCCTGATCACAGTCACTTGAGAGACAAAGCTACAAATGGATCTCTTGAAGGTCAAGTTACACCTGTGAGAACAGGGGGCACAGGCCTGAGTGAGATGATCTTCAGAGAACAGGATAGGAAAGAAGTCTATGACACATCTAGAACCTCCCTCTGGACACAGATTAGACCAGTCTCCCCATCTTCTGGTTTGGAGGGGCTCATCTGAGTTATCCCCACAAAACATAACTCCTCTGATATATGGAAAACAACTATATGTTTTATAAGGTGGGAGCACAATCTCAGTCAGGTGCCTCTGGTTGGTTTCCCACCTCTGGGGTGGCTCCCTGGTTCAGGGATGCACCAATGAACTAGGAAGCTGGACATTTTCTGGAAAGGAAGATTTCAGATGTGGTGGGTTCCAAAGAAGTGACCAGTAAGAGGTTATTAGACAGCAGGGGGAAGCATGTCCAAAAAAGAGACAGCCTTTCACACACCAAAAAAAGTTTTGAAACTATAAAATTTAAAAATTTAAAACTACAAAATTAGAGGAGGTTTTTTTATGAAGTACCAGAGTAACCTCTCTGGCAGGATTTCCCTGTAAATATAATCTATTTATAATATATATATATAATATTTATCATATGTAATATATAATTTATATATTTATGCAAAATTAATAAACAATATATAAAAATAGAAATAAATATAAAAAGTAAAGAAGATGGACTAGATAATCTCTATGATCTCTTCTAGTTTGTACTTCTGAGTGGAACAATGAGAAAGAATACTAATTTTAGACTCTAAGGAGTCAGAGACCCTAAGTTCAAACCCTACTTCCTCTGTGACCTTGGACCAGTCACTTGACCTCCTCAGGCTTTGGGTTCCCCATCTCCAAAATGAGAGGATTGAACTATAGGCCTCTGTCATCTCTTTCAGCTCCGATACTATGGTCTAACAAAGTCACACAGGTAGATACCAGTAAAGGTGAGAACTCTAGCACTAATTCCATGTTCTTTCTACTATTATCTCATTATGGGTATACTTTTATGAGAATTAAATGGCAGGAAAGGCTATAGACAGAAGATTCCTGAGAAATTTCTTATAGCTAAAATCACCAACACTTGAGTCAAGTCTTAGAGCATGCATGTGTGCATGGTTATAGGTGTCCTCCATTACAAGTCTCCTTCTTTATAGGTCTCCCTCCTCAGTCTAAGATAGGAAGCTTAGTAGGCTTGGTTCTGGCATCATGGCCTTACCAAGAGTTTTTGATCTAAGAACTCAACCCCCTCATGTCTATTAGAGGTTAGAAATCATAGATTTAAAGCTGAATGGGACCTTAAAGGTCACCTATCCAATTTCCCCATCTTACAGATGAGGAAACCCAAAGCCCAAAGATTTTGTAACTTGCGTAAGCAAATAGACAAGTCAGAGAGCTAGGATTTGGGAAAAGGACCTGAGGTAACAAATTCAGTAATGTCCCTGGCTATATTTTTCTGACCCTGATGAGAAAGACTTCAACACATAATAAGAATACTGACCACTGACATTAATATAATGCTTTAAGGTTTATAAAGTGCTACTTACAAGAAACCTGTTAGAGAGAGAATGCTACTAATATCCTCATTTTATATATGAGAAAACTGAGACTGAAGGAAATGGGATTTTCCCAGGGTCACACAGTGAGTAGCAGAACAGGAATCTGAAACTAGGATTAGCAATTGCACCGTCTGGTATAGTCACTATATCACATCCTTTCATCAATGGGTTTTATTCTGTGAAGTTTCAGTCAAAGGGCCTTGAGGACCATGGCGTCTCAGTGCCACAGGTTCCCCATTCCTGTTAGAGTGGAAAGAGGACTGAACTTGGAGTGAGAATCATAAGATTGTAGATTTAGACTCCTCCCTGGAAGGGTCCTTAGAAGTCTTCTGGAATCCTGGCAGGCACCAAAGGAGCATCTTCAAACATGGGTTCTAGACTCTGGGTCTTTGTTTCAGTCAGTCAGTCAATATACATTTAGTGGTTTAGTGGCTACTATGTGTCAGGCAGCAGCTAGGTGGTGCAATGGAGAAAGTGGAAAAAGCATGGGACTCAGAAAAACTGAGTTCAAATCCAGCCTCAGACACTTACTAGTTGTGTGCCCTTGGGCAAGTCATATAATTCTGTTTGCCTCAGTTTCTTTCAGCTATAAAATGACCTGGGGAAGGAAATGGCCAATCACTCCAGTATCTCTGCCAATAAAACCGCAAATGGTGTCTGAAGAATCAGACAGGACTGAACACAACTGAACAAAAACAAATGTGCTATGCATTGTGCTAAGTGCTAGGGATACAAACAAAGCCAAAAGACAATCCTTACTCTCAAGGAGCTCACTACATAATAGGGGAAGACACACATAAAAAGGCAATGGAAGGGGGGAAGGGAATGGGAAGAGAAAGGAAGTGTACCCAGCCCGGGGGGCCTGAGGAAGGTACCCCTACAGCAGGATGGGAGATGATGAGGTGGCTGAACTGGGCCCCCATCAACAACCAGCTGTCTCTTTCCCCAAGTCCCTCCCTCCACCTCAAAGAGTGTCTTCCTGAATGTACAAATGGCTGAAACGTCCTTCTTCAATACCTTTGATAGTTTCTACATTTATGCATTTGCAAAGGTCATCTCCTCCTCCCAAACTCTGTAATCCTCCTCATTTGACCCTCTAGGTAGAGATTAGAGTGAGGGACCATGCTCAATGTCTCTCAGTCCCTTGGATGCCCCCATGATTTCCTGTCCCCTAGAAAAAAGAAAAAAGAACACTGCCCAGGAATCTGGGTGAGAAAAGACCACCTTGGGACTGCTTAGAAATTGTTTTTATTTTTATGTCCTAGGACATAGAACAGTGCCATGAAGATGGGATCTTAGAGCTAGAGCTATAAAGAATATCCGAAGCCACCTGGTCCAATTGCCAACCCTACAAATATTCTCTCCTTGGATCCTCACAACAACCCTGGGAGGTAAGGGTTATTGTCATCTTCATTTTACAGTTGAAGAAACTGAAGCAGACAGAAGTTAAGTGACTTTCCCAGGCTCACACAGCTATTAAGTGTCCAAGGCAGGGTTTGAATTCGGATCTTCCTGATTCCAGGTCCACTATCCACTAGGACACCTAGCTCTCTCTGCAAGAGGAAAGAGTAGGCTTATATCCCATTGCTGTATGATCATGGGCAAGCCATTGAATCTCTGAGTCCCAATTTCCTCTTCTGTAAAATGGACACAAGAGCCTTATACCAAAAATTACATTAATAAATACAAGTTGTTACATTAATTCTTCGTATGGTGGCTATGAGATTCAAATGAGTTGGTTTTTAAATGTTTTAAAAATCTTTCCAACAGTATCTAAATGTAATTTATTAATCTCACTACAAAAGGGATATGAATTGTTTCCTTCCTGGAGGGAGGGCCAACCTTTGGCAAAACTGTGACATATTTGGAGCTAATATTCATTCTGTTTTTTTCTTCCTTCCATAGTCTTAACCTCTCTGCCCTTCCCTCCTAGGACACTGGCACCCTCACACACACACACACACACACACACACACACACACACACACACACACATACACACACCCCTGTGTACTCTGGTTTCTTCGGCTTAGGAAGAAAAACTGTGAATAAACAACTCATTTTTGCCAACCCACCAAATGTGTTACTCTCTCCAATAGTATTTGTATTTTAAAAGGACCTGGAGTGAGGGGATAATGCTTACTACTCATCCCTAATTGGAAATTTTCCAGCACTTGGGGATACTTAGGGTAAAGAAAATAACTGGGGGAGTGGATTTCTTCAGTTATTGATTTTGGGTCTTCTTCTCCCCATGCCACATTTTGTCATTGTGAATTCTATAATTCTTTCCATCATGTCACACTACAGAGAATTTCCAGGGCATCGATTGTCAGGCAGTTAGCCTGTACTACTTGGAGAAGACTGGGAGGTGGGAGAAAGGGAAAAGAGGAATAATGCTGGTGGGTCTCAGAACTCCCACTTCACATGATCTTCCATTCAATGGCCTAGCATCATGGGTATGTGACTGGCCTGCTGGACATAGCACCTCTGTCCTTGTCATCTGCAGCCAGAAGAATTACTGGGTCAAAGCGTACACGGAGACAGAAGCAGGCATATTTTTTCCCCATTTATTCCAATTCTTTCCTGCCAGTGGAATGGGAAGATGACCTGATGGGAGAGCCAGTGAGCCACATAGCTTTTACTTTCTCAACTCTCCCTTTTTCTTCTTTTTCTCTGATCCTCTACATCCAATTCCACAATTGCCTTTGTATCCCTCAAAATCCCTCTCTGAACCCTCAAATGTTGCTGAGAAAAAGGCAGAAGGAAAAGTGGAGAGGTCAGCAGACTTGTCTTTTGTCCTCAGACTTGATCTCCTATAATTTTTCTATAGCAGTCTTAATGATGTCTCTGGCTTAGAGTTATTCATATCTCAGAAACATTTTCATCTCATTTCACCCTGTTAATATCTCAGAAAATTTTTATCATTCTCTTGTTCTCCTCCCCTCTCCCCAGTACTCTTCTCTGTGCTCTCGTGGCCCCCAGCACATTAAGAATTGTGGTTAAATCTTATTTCTTCCTTTCTATCTGGCTTTCATTTTTGCTATTGTTACATCAATAGCTTTCATTATTTCCCCAGCCTGCCTTCCAGTCTGTCCTGTAATCAATACTTAGATCTCCCACTCCTCTTGTGAAACTATTTTCTCTTGAAAGACTCAAAGTGGGTTATTTTGGAAGCATTCTTTGCTCTCACCAGGGTTCAGGAAGAGAATCCTCCAAGTCAATAAGATGGTTTGTTTCAGAACAAAGTTTACAGTAAAAAATGGTCCTATTTTTCTTCTTTCTATGTATGTCACCTTGGAAAAACCCAAGGTTGAAAACACTAAAAGTTTATAACCCTAAAATAGCAATTAACCCAGTGACTGCCACAGCAGCAGGGCCCTATTTCTAATTCCCACTGGATCCAGCACCTACTTCATAAAACACATGCAACTAAACTCTGGGTGGCATGATTTAAAAGGACATTGCAAAAAAAAATGTCCCCTGCCTTTGAGATACCTAAAGATCTCCTTCATAGGGGCAAATACTGCCCAAACAGCCCCCTCTCTAGGTCAACTATCCCCAGAAACTGAAGGGACTTCTCAGTGGTTTGGTTTGGTTTGATTTGGTGGTTGCCTTTTTTTGCCTTCCCAGAACTTAGCAAATACTTGTTGACTTGATTTGGTAGTTGAGACTCTCCCCAGGCACTGGTCACAGGACACTTTGAGACCCAGATTTATACCCTCTCTCTCTTTTCCCTCTCCCTTTCTCTTCCCTTCCCCTCCTCCTCTTCTCTCCCTCCTCTCACACACATACAGCATCACATCTTACAAGAAAAAGGCTCCTAAAATGAGACCTGCAGGCTCCATGCAGTCCAGTATGTATCAGGAACACACTTATTTCTCTCTATCTCAAAGAAAATGAAAGAAAAACATACCCCAGAAATATATTGGCTCATGAAAGTTAGAGGTCTTCCTCAGAAGAAAAGTGTCTTGACTCCATTGCTAGTCTGTCCAGTGAGTTTTGAAACGTAAATAGTCCACTCAGTCATCAAGGAGCTAGTTTTCTTCTCCATGTCTCCTCTCCATCTCCAAAAATAGGAATAAAAGTAATAGCAATAATATGACATGTGACATTTAAATAGTGCTTTACAAATATTATCTCATTTAGGCCTCAAAATAATTGGATGTTAAAATTACTTCAGGTAGTATTATGAGCCACATTTTACAGATGAAAAGTCTGAGCCTCAGAGACATTAAGGAACTTGCCTATTTAGCACATAAGTGAGGTTTAAATATGGATTTTTCTGCTCCATGAACATCATTAAATCTACGCTGTTTGGAGAATGGTTTATATAACACAATCAATTTCACATATATACCAGAGCCTATTCCAAAATTCTCAGAAAAGAGCCCCTTTCCTGGCTAAGTATTATAATTTGAGCCTAGGGAAGGACTTAATTCAATATCATCTAACCCTAGAGTCAGAGAGAGCACCTCAGATGGGGTTGAAACTACCACAGAACAAATCAGTGATGTGAGAGCATCTCGTATTTGTAAAAATGCTATAAATGCAAGCTATTATTATAACATGCTAAGAGAACCTGCTGTAGTGGACAAAGAGCTGACTTTGGAGCCAAGAAGACCTGAGTTAAGTTAAGTCCTTCCTCTCACACACGCTGGCTTGGTGACCCTGAGAAAGTCTCCCTTATCCGTTCAATCTCCTGGTCAACACTCTCTAAGGCTCTCAGTTGCAGAGAAGGTCACACTCTGCATTAGTAAAGGAACTTTCACAACCAGGAGTTTTTCTATACAAATGGAAGCACAGATTGATTCCCTATTATCATAAATAAACTATTAAAATAAATAAAAAATAACTCCCTATAATGCAAGGGTTCTTGGCATAGAGCCCTTTGGCAGTGTGGAGAAAGCTATGTACTCCTCATAAAGCTGTTGTTTCAATCATACTTGACAGAATTTTTAAAATCATAATTGACAGAGGCTAGTAAAAAAAAGATACAATTTTTTCCCCATTCACGTTCACTGATCTCCTTAAATCTATCCATGGACCTCTGGGAAGGGGTGGCTACTTCCATGAACCACAGTTTCATACTCTAAGAGTTTTTTGTTCACTTGGGTCCATCTCTCCATGACCCCATTCAAATTTTCTTGGCAAGGGTACTACAGTGGTTTGCCATGTCCTCCTTCAGTTCATTTTACAGATGAGGAAACTAAAGTAAATAGATTCAAGTGACTTTGCCCATGAACACACAGCTAGTTAAGTGTCTGAGGTCAGATTTGAACTCAGGAAGATGAGTCTTCCTAACTCTGGGTCCAGCACTCTGTCTACCATATCAGTAGCTCCTCTTAGGTCTGTTGTTTTTTTTTAATTGACCAGACAGGCTAGCTGTTGCTAGAACATTCAGAATTCTGTAGGACTAGGAAAGGGAACAGTGAAGTTTTGATGAGGTATAGAAAAAGAAGACACTAGGATATAGGGTTTGCTGACAGAAGAGCTGCAGGATGGACTACAAGGACATGGAAAGGGGGTATCATCTCATGGCTAATGTCATCTGCTAAAGACCAACCCTGAAGAGAGGTGCATGACTGAGATTCTGTTACTATATGAACAAGTAAGAGATTAACCCCTATGCAGTCAGAACCAAAGCCTTTTATCTGATGCAGTTGCACAGACTACTGGCTGAAGCTATTGTCTGGATGACACAGCTGTTTACAGGCGCTTCAATTAGCCTCCTTTCACCTCCAACTGTGGGTAATAAGGCACAGATTTACATCACACTGTCATATATTCCTGGTGGGTTTCTTTATTGAAGCCACTAGTTCAGAGTAACCATAAGGAACATAAACGCTGCAACTCCAATTTTGATGAAAGATGGGCAGTAGCCCTGCCTTCCCCACTGCCTCCCCTCACAGATTCAGAGGGTGTTACAATTATTCTACATAAGTCTCAAATTGTGGCACCTCATTTGGATAATTTTACTGCCCTGGGGCTTACAGGGTTTCCTTAGGAAATGCCCATGATATTCCCTTATACTTTGACTACCTTTATTTCTTTTGGACCTACCCCAGTAAAGCTCTTACTTTTTGGAAATCTATAGGTCATTGCAGAAACCTAGATTTAGAACTGGAAGGGTAATCTTTAAAGATAATCTAATTCAACTTTCTCATTGTTCAGATGAAGAAATAAAGTCTTAGGTAAGTTAAGTGATTTGCCAGAGGTCACACAGGCAGCAAGCATTAGAGGCAAAATTTGAACTCATGTTGTCTGACTCTTTCTATCCTGCACCATAATGTTTGTGAGCAAGAACACAAACTAACAGAAAAATGGATTTAAAGCTAGAAGGGACCTTCATCTGGTCCACTCCCCCTTCTTTTACAGATGAGGACACTGAAAACCAGAATTAAGTAATTTGCCCCAAGATCAAAGGCAATTAAGTGGTAGAACAAGGAAGCTTCCAATCCATGTCCTCTGTTTCCAAATCTAGCATCATTTCCAGTATCCCATATTGCCTCTGTGGAACTCAGACAAATGCTCAGAGTTGACTTGTGGCTGGCATCTTTGCCACTTGGAAAGGGAGGACTAGAAAAAACTGGCCTAGGCCGAGTCTACTTTTTTTCCTTTCCTTTGTTGTTGTTGTTTGTGCAGTTGTTTTCAGTCCTGTCTGACTTTCCATGACCCCATTTGGGGTTTTCTTGGCAAAGATACTGGATTGACATTTCCTTCTCCAGCCCATTTTATAGGAAACTGAGGTAAACAGGGTTAAGTGACTTACCCAGGGTCATACAGCTAGGCAAGTATCTCAGACCAGATTTGAACTCAGCAAAGATGAGTCTTCTTGACTCTAGGCCTGGTGCTCTACCCACTGTGCCACAGGGCTGCCATCCTATACCTTAGGTGATTTCATATCCCCTATCTAGCAAAAGGGACTTGCAAAAAACATCTCAGGAACCAAATCTCTCTGTTTCACCAGGAGGTGGTGGTGTCTACCCATTTACTATTCCAACAAATTCAAGGAAACAATGGAAAACTATCTTCCCAAAATATTTCTTCCCTGATTTAAAAAAAAAAAGTTAAGCAGATATATATAAATAAAAGGATGTGTGTGAGTGTTTGTGTGTGTGTGTTGTGCACATATCCCCAATCTTCCACCCCTAAGGGAATAAACTTTAAAGTGGGATAGAGAACAATAACCAGTTAAGCATTCACTTACCCCTTTTCCTGCCTCCTCTTTTAGCTCTAACTACATAATCCTATATGCTATTTCCCTCTGCTTTAGAATGGCACCATACACAAATATCATGCAGTGACATACCAACAAAAGACAAGAAGTTACTGAAAAAGAATAGGGGCAAGAGGTGACTAGAAGACAGGAGGACTTAGAGACTTTGCAGCTCATCTAGTCAACAACTCTCAATTTATAAATTAAGGAACTGAGGTCCATTGAGGAATGTTCTTTAAAGACCCTTTTCCCTTTCCCAACTTTACCACAAAAGCTAATTCCACATTCCCACTTTCCCAGCCCTGAGAGATGCTTTTTCCAATCCCTCCAAGTATTTATGCCTTTCCCTTTTGAGAGTATCTCCCACCTACCGAGACTGTCAATATCTAGTTATTTACATGTTGTCTCTCCAAATTCCAATACGTCCTTGAGTCCAGGGGCTACTTCTAACCTTTTTTCCCTGCTCCCTACCCCAAACTTAGCACCTCACCAGGAGCATAGTAAGGCCTTAATAAATGCTATTTGATTGATTGATTGAACAAGAATGTCTCCACCTCATTCAATAGGTTGTCCAACATCTTTAAACAACTCTAGTTGGGGTGGTTAAGGGAAACCAAGAATTTCACTTTTTTTTACACCCTTAAAGTCTCCATTGGGGGTAGCTGGAGGAGGCTCGGAAAGAAGGTTTGATTGCTAGCTTCTGATTTGAAAAAGGTATTTTCTTTGTATCCACAGGCATTCTCTGGTTTGATCTTGCATCTCCCATCTCCCATCCCCCTGGCCACTGATCAGAACATATCATTGCCCGCTGCTCTTTCGTCGGAGACCAAAGCCTTCACCTGTATTGAATTGGTTTAGGACCAGAGATTCCTGGAATTCTGAAGCTACAAACGATTACAGAAGATCACCTGCCTATCCACCTTGCCTTCAAACAGATGAACTAACCTGGACGAATGGAAATCTGGTCTAAATAATCGCGATGCCAAAGCTCCCTGACACCCCGTTCACTTTGGGCTCCCGGCAGTGTGAGGTGCAAATGGGTATTAGGGCACCGAGCCGGAGCCCTGGTTTCAGATCCTTCCCCCCGCTTATTACCTGGGGGACCCTGGGCTAGTCGTTCTCCTCATTTGTAAAATCCGGGGCCAGGGAGGTGACTTACGAACTGGCCGGCCTCTAAGATCCCTTCCAGTCCACATCTAAAGTTCTGTGGGCACCCATCTGGACTATGTACATTCTCTGCTTTGTGCAGGTAATGCCAATTGTTTTCTCCGTCACTACGTGTATTCCCACCCGTAGGTGTGTGCTCCGTGTGCCCCCACGCGAGTTTCTGGGGAGGTGGAGGGGGAAGTGCAGAAGGGTCCCCGTGGGTCGCTGTCCTGAGTGTGCCGCGCTCTGGGAGATCTACAGCTGCACCCCCTTTGTGTGTGTCGGTGCCAGTGAGGACGGCGGCGGTTCTCGTGCCGAGTGCACACCAAGGGCGGCCAGAGCGGTGGGGGGCGGGAGGAGGGGAGTGGGCAGTCACGCTAGACTTCGGGGGACACCCGGACCGCGCCGGGGCTAAGGATGGGCAGGAGGGGGAAGGGGCGGCCTGGGGGCGGAGCTGGGCTGGGCGAGAGCCAGTGAGCAGCTGGGCTTGGGGCCCGCGGGCTGAGCGGGGAGGGAGCGCCCGGGTAGGCTGAGTGCAGGGAGCGGACGGGGCTGACGGCGAGATCGGGACCGCCGCGAAGGAGCGGGAGCCGGGGTCGGTCCGAGTCAGCCCCCGAGCCGGAGAGGGTCCGGGCGGCGTAAGCGGCGGGGGAGACAGGGCCAGGGGGGCCGCGCGGCGATGCAGTGAGCGCCTCTGGGGAGCGGGAGCCGAGACTTAGGGGGCGGGGGGAGGGGAGGGGGCCGTTCTGCAGAAATGTGACTTCGGCGGTGGCTGCTGGAGAGCCGGGAGAAGCCGTCCGGCTGCGGGCTGCCGGTGCGGGTGAGTGCGACGCGGTGCGGAGAAAGGGTTCAGCCCAGGCGGGAGGACGGGGCCGATGGCGGGGGAGAGGGGGCTGCGCTCCAGGCCCCAGAGAAACTTTTCTCCAGCGGGAAAAGCTCTGTGCAGTGCCCCCCATCCCGGAGGGGGCTGATTTCCCTGTGCCGTCCAGGGGCCACCGCAGGGACTGGGTGAAGCGGCCGGGGGTGCGGGGAGGAGGCCCCAGGACGGCCGCGTCTGGAGAGGAGCCGCAGAGGGCGGAGCGGGGCCAGGCTTGGGGGTGATTGTCTCGGGAAAGGCGGGGGAGGGTCTGGGTCTGAAGCGGGAGGAGGAAGCTCCTGCGGAGGTCAGTTCCTTGGAGCTCTGGGAGGAAATCAGTCAGAGAGCCCCTCCTTGGGGAGGCATCCTCTGGCCTTCCTCGGAACCCAGAGTCTGGCCCGCACCTGCAGAAGGAAGGCTGTTGCGGGACGTGCTCAGCACTGTCCAGAAGGGAGACGGTGCTGACCCGAGACCAGTGGAGAGACTGGGACCGTAGACAGCAGGAAACCGGGGCTGGAGAAGGACTGCTGCAGAATTGGAGAATAAAGGGGGTAAAGCCGAGCTGAAGGCTTTAGGGACTGTCGTGATTAAGAGAGCATCTTGGGGATGTGTCGGGAGAGTTTGAAGGAAGGAGCCTGTAAGGAGACTGGAGCCCACGGCCCGGGCTTGGGGGCTGGCGGCAGGCTGCCAGAGCCCCGAGCCCGGAAGGACCTGGGGTTAGGAGTGGGGAGAAGGTTAGAACTCAAACCTATGTCCTGTCTTCTCAGTTTGGGTTGTTTGTTTGTTTTTGTCTGTTTGTTTGTGTCTCTCCAGATAACCTAAGAGAGGGAACGATTGATTGCTGGAGGGGGGGAAGTAAGGACGAGGCGGGGAGTAGGGGGATGGAAAGGAGTGACGAGGGAAGAGAGAGAGAGAGAGAAGGTCATTGAACACAATAGTACATCTGGTAGAAGAATACTGTGACTGGGAAATGTTTGCCCGCAGTGGGAAGGTCGAGACCTTAATGGGGGAAGGAGGGAGTACTAACCAACCTCAAGCTCTTTAAAAAATCCTTCTCCTTTGTAGGACTGTTGACCTCAGGGACCCCACCAGCCCCTACCAACCCAGTTCTGAGTCTCAGTTCAGCTCCCCAGGTTTGGGGTGGGGGGAGATAATGTGGGCCAGAATCCAATGCAGCTTCACTCCTCCCCTCTCCAGCTCTTTAAAGTTCCCTTAACTGGCTCGAAGGAGCCAGTCAATATAGCTGAGATTCTCTTTGAATACGCCCTAGGGTAGTCAGGTCCTTTGATTCCTTCAAGTAACCATCTCCTTACCATCTCTTTGGAAAGCTGGCTTCTCTAAGTCAGAAAGAAAAGCATGGAATTGATTGACAAATGTTGTTAATTTGATTTGCATCCAGCCTCTGGCTAATACTGGGGGAATCCCTAGAGATGATTATTTCTGAAACCGAGGGGAACTTGCCTTCCTGCCTCTGAGCACAGAATTCCCGATATCCTTTGACAAGGGCAGAGTACAGTGGGGCTGTTAGCCATAAGGTTTTGAAAGAACTGGCTTTCCTGCTCATGATCTTACAAATCATGTTGTAGTCAGCCCAGTGCCTTCATTTTGGAGCTCTGAAGCTCTTGAGAAGTTAAATCATACCCAAGGTCATGAAGACACTAAGTACGATGCCAGGGTTTGATCCCCTGTCGTGGGACTCCAGATTTCATGCTATTTCCATAACACTAAACCACCTTACTAAGTGTGCTTTGGGATATAGAGCACGCATTCATTAGATTATCTTGAGAGGGACACAGAAATAAGGAGAAAAGACAGGCAGATAGATATGTGAGTTCTGGTCATCTCCCTACCTGAACTCAGTCTTTAAAAAAAAAAAAAGACCCTCCTTCCAACACATTTTTTATTGGATAGGCTGTGCAGAGGAGTGGATAAAGTTGACTGTAGAGTCAGGAAAGGCCTCCTTCACATTGAGGACCCTGGACAAATCACTTAACTTCCTCTGTTCAGTGGGCCACTGAACTTGACCTGTAGCACCAAAGAATCTGAGGGGATTTTTTTTAATGGGGGAGGGGGGAGAATTAGGGACTGAGAGTCTGTGTATTTTGACTGGAGGCGGTCCAGTAGTACACAGTGATATGCAAATGTGAGTCCACAGTCCCTAACCCATTATGTATTCGAACCACTGGGCAAATTGTTCTTCCTTTCCTTTCATTGCCCTGGGGCTTCAGTCAGAAGGGATGGTGCTGTGTACTAGAGCCAGATGGAGTGCTGGATGCCCAGGCAGAAGAGAAGTATGGCCCTTAGAGGAGGAAGGAAGGGGGTAGGGTAGAAAGTAAAGAGAAAGATCAGCACTTTGAGGCACAGATGCTAAAAAGGATTTCAGAAACTACATGCTAAAGAGTGTGAGGAATTTTCCATCCAATGGCAGAGTATTATCATGGACCAGAAAGACATATTTCCTCTAATTTGTCCCCTTGTTCATGCCTCCGTTAAGACCTGAAGCTCCCTGGGAGTCTGATACACTTCAGAGCAACCCTGAGTATCTATAGCAATGAATTGAGAGAGGTAGGTACTGATTTTATACAGACTTGCCCCACTGCCTCCTCACCACTCTGTGCCAATTGGCTTGGTGTCTGGATGCAAAATTAATGGGCTTAAACTTCCATCATCCGAGGAGGTGCTCGGTTGGCACTAATGGGTGAGGTGCAGACAAAGATATATTAAGTTCCAATGGTTGAGCACCTCTGACTCCAGCCTGACTGATTCTCGTTCTTACCAATGTGTGCTCCTTACATCCTATAGGAAACCTGGACCGGATTCCATGTTAGGAGTTATGTAGAACAAATTAGTGTCCTCTCCCAGAATTATCAGATTTCCTAACTGCAGTTCAAAATTGGTAGAATTTTCTCTATCACAACCTAGGGAAACCAGCCAGCCCTGAATGGAATGGTCTGGAATATCATTTGCATTTAAATGATTGCTTTTATTTACAGGCTCGGGGCTGTTTTGCATATTCATGGAGACATTCTCACAACTGTATTTACATACCGAAAGGGATTTCTTTGGTGCTAAATCTAGGGGTTGAGTAGGTTAGGCTTTGCCTGTGTTTGAGATAAATTGGTTGTGAGAAAGCTAAGAAATGAATGGTAGGAAGGGGTGGAACGAATTCTCCCGATGATTCAGCCCAGCTATTTGTGCCCTAAAGTCTTTTGCTGACTGTTATCTACACTGACAAGTAAAGGCTAAAACCACAGGAGTGATGTGATAGATGAAAACACAGGGCCCTCTGGAGGATAGATCCATCTTAACTCTTTGTTCTTTCTCTGGAGAGCTGGTGCTTTGGGGTTGGTAGGTTGGGTAGCTTACCATTTGCTACTAAATATTTCAGCCAAGTAAAATCAACAAGCATTTATTAAGCACCCATTATATATAGCAGGGATTGTGCTAAGTACTGAGGATACAAAGAAGGCAAAAGGCAACCCTTTGTTCTCTTGGAGTTCAGAATAATGGGGGAGACAACATGCAAACAGCTATGTTTGGGCATGCTACATATAAGGGCAGGAGGGAGATAATCTCAAAGGGAAGGCACTAGCACAAAGTGTGATCTGGGAAAGACTTCTTACCGAAGGTAGGACTTTTGCTAGAACCTGAGGCAACAAGAACACTCTGGAGTATATAACCTTCTTAACTGGGTGGAAACTTTTGTATCTCCAGCACCTAGCACCTAAGATTATAGATACAGAGCTGGACAGCATTTTACAAATGAGGAAGCTGAACTGAGAGAAGTGAGGTGACTTGCCCAAGGTCACACAGCTCTTGTCTCCGCTAGGATTCAAAACTGCTCTCCCTGACTCCAAATCCAGTACCTGGCATATAGTAGGCTTTTAACAAATGTTAATTGAATGAAAGACTTTTGTCGTTGTCCAGTTCAGGACTCTTTGTGAGACCTGAACTCACATAGGCCCATATATAGCATGCCAGTACTGTCAGTGAAGTTTTCTTGGCAAAGTTACTGTAGTGATTTGCCATTGTCTTTTCCAATGGATTAAGGCAAACAGAGGTTAAATGATTTGCCTGGGGTCACATAGTTATTACATGTCCGAAGTCGGATTTGAACTCAGGTTTTCTTGACTCCAGGCAGTGCACTCAATCCACTGATCCACCTAGCTCTTTCTAGGCCTTTAATCAAGGCTTAAAATACTTCCATTTTGAGTGGACCTGAGGATATCAGGCCTGAATTGTGTCATTGACTACTAGTGAACTAGGGATAGGAGATTTGGATTTCACAGTCACTTCCCCTTAGTTTCCTCATCTATAAAATGAGAAGCATGATATTAATCAATCAATTGGTAATTAATAAAGTTTTATCAAGTACCTACTTTGTACCAGGCACTGGCACCAGGGATACAAAAAAGAGGCAAAAAACAGTCTCTCCCCTCAAGAAGCTTATAATCTAATGATATCAGCCTTCTCTTAATTAGGTTATGGGGAAGATCAATATGATGGAAACTTGAAAATTTTTAAGCATCATAAAGATTCAGGGAATTGTTATTTCTTACTGTTTAGTATGCCAAAGCTTAAGAAAGAGGTTCAAAACTTCACTTTTCCAAACTAGACTGTAAAAGCATGACTTCACCTCTTTAAAGAATGATAGTTTTTTTTTTTCTAACTTGGAGCAGAAATTCCTGGTTCTAGAAGGACACAAGGATGATCTGGGAACTGTGGTTGTTTTGCTCCAGGTAAAGAATTCATCAGTCCTTTTGGGGGAAAAACCTCTCTAGAAATATTTCATTAGCTTAGGTCAATATCACTTGTGGGGAAGGAAGAAGCCTAGCATAAGACATTTAACCTGACTCCAATATTTGTTTCTTAACAGAAAGTTGATATCTGGCTTCTGTCACTGTTCTTCTGGGTGGTTTGGTCTAGATCAAGTGTTCATAACCATTTTTGTGTCCTGGGCCCCTTTGGCAATCTGGGGAAACATGGAGGACCCTTTGTTAGAATGTTTTTGTTTTCTAATTGAAAGAAATGGTAAATTTCAGGTAGAGGTTAGTGAAAATCAAGATGTAATTTTTTTCCCCATCCAAGTTCATGGACCTATGAAATCTATCCGCAAAGTTTGTATGAACCCCAAATTAAGAGGTCCTTCTCTAGGCATGGAGGGCCTGTGTCATCCTAGGATACTATATATTTACCTAGATAAAGATATAACTATACAGCCTTGAGAGATTAAGATTTAGTCTAGAGGGTCAAACAGGTCATAAGCATGAGAGATAAGACCTGATTTCAGATCCGGGGCTCTTCCCACTGTACCACCCTAAAAGGATGCTGAACTTGGAACTGAGGAAGTTTGAGTTTGAACTCAGGTGTCCACACTAGTGTTGGGGCATTGGACTCTTCACTTAATCTTAGTTTTAGTTGCCCCACTCTGTAAAATGGGTATAAAAATAAATGTCTAGGCTTCTTAGGATTGTTAAACCTTTAAGTACTACAGAATTATGCTCTAATAGCTCATTGAACTAATGTCTATAGTGTTTAGCCCAGTGCCTGGCACATGGTAGGTACTTATTAAATATTTCTCTTATCAGTTAACCCTGTTTGCCTCAGTTTCCTCATTTGTAAAATGAGCCGAGAAGGAAATGGCAAGCCACTCAAATAACTTTACCAAGAAAACTCCAAATGGGGTCACAAAGTCAAACACAACTGAAACAACAAAACAACTTCCTCCTTTTGCCCTCCCTCTCCCATCAATGTCGGTGCTTCAACAAAGCCAAAGGTACCAGGTTCATGTCTACCTATCTTTACTTTCAGTGTTCCAAGATTCCCCAAAGAAAAATCACCTTGTTTCCTTCCATCCTTCTGCTGGGACCGGTTAATAGTCATTCTAGGGGAAAATGTTCTCTTAAAACTGAGATTAACCTTTTTTGTGTCCTGGACCCCTTTGTCAGTCTGCTGAAGCCCATAGACCCCTTCTTAGATGAGTGTTTTTAAAATTCATAAAAATATTCAAGATTACAAAGGAAGCCAGTTATATTAAAATATAGTTATAAAAACAATTTTGTTTTTGAAGTTCATAATTCTCAGGTTAAGAAACCCCTGCCTTAAAAGGAACCTATATTTCTATTGGTGACTCCTTGTTTGCTTTATAATAAGGCAAAGAATTGGAAACAAGAGATGAACTGACATCCTGGTGGGTTATCCATGTAACACCATCTCCATGGTAACTGGCCAGTCTAGAAGAGCTCAGTCACATGAGGGTTACATGACATGAATGAAATATACTATGTGTGTATGTTGGGGGTGCAACGGGGGGAGTGCAGAATGGGAAATACAGAGCCTTGGAACATGGAGCATTTGCAGAGCTAGCAGGCAACAAAGGTTGTTGTCCTGAAGCCATCCAGCTTGCTCAGAGGCATCATTTGGGTGTCTTGACAGGGCAGTTAAAGGAGCCCTCTTCTGAAGGATTGTTTACTGCATTCCTTACAAGCTCAATGAACCAGAGCTCACTAGAAAATTGAGTTCTCTCATGTGTGACCTATCACTTAATTGTGGACCTTTCTTTCCAGTGTGCATGTTTAAATCAGGATGGGTAAAGCAGCTTTAGCTCAGTTCCAGCATCTAGGAGTTTAGGTCATACCAAAGGTAATTGCATATATTAGCCTGGTTTTCCATTTTAATGTATTATGCCTTTTGAAGCTCCATCAGAATACTCAGTTTTCTTCTTCATAGTCCTTCCATCACTAACTATAAGTGGCTGCCATTGGGCTGGCTCCAAAACTGTCATCAGACATGAATATGGAATTTAGAAGGGATGGAGAGAGGAAGGGGGGAACTTGTCCCTTCCCCTCCCCCAGTTTGGGGTAATTCAAATATCTTTTTGGGAGGATGAGACTTCTATGGGGACTTGGAGGTGGGGGTGGGGGACCTGTAATTTACACGGGCTTCATTCAGATTATGACTATTATTAATGATACTATAAAATTTGACTCTTCTATACGATAATAATAACTGGTATTTGTAGAATGTTTTAAAATGTGCAAAGGACTTCACATACATTGTTATCTCATTTGAGCCTCACAGGCAACCATATTACTGTCCCCATTTTATGGATCAGGACACTGAGGTGATTTGCTCAGCATCACAGAGCAGTTAAAGGTGTGAGTGGAACTCTGGTGTTTCTGAATTCTCAAGTCACAACTTTGATTCCAGTGCTGGCTCCGTCACCTGGAACAAGTCACTTACCTCTCTGAGCCTTCGTTTCTTGAGAAGCATGTTTCCATCCCTTCCTTGTTGGTTTTTTGTGAGGTTACATAGGACTTGAAAAGTATTAAGCACTTAAGAATCAGAGAGTATTGTTACACCCCAAAGTTAGGGAAGCCCCCTCCCATAACCTTTAGAATCAAACCCAAGAATAGACTTAAAAGAATTGGACTTTTGTAACATTGAGCTGTCCTGCAACTCAACTCGGTCCCATGCTCACAGGTATAACAAAAACAGTAACTGCTTTGTGTAGTGGAAAGAGCATGAGACTGGGGATCATCAACTGAGAGCCAGAAGGGAGAGCCAGAGTAGAGATACTCTTTGTACAGATGAGGAAAGTGAGTCCAAGGGAAGTTAAGTGACTTGCCCACTGTTGCATCATCAGAGGTAGGATTTGAACCCACATCTGGGGTTCCTCTTTGTTCTTTCATATCCAGTTCTTTGTGACCCCTACCATACTGCAAAGATAACTAGAGTGGTTTGCCATTTCCTTGCCCAGGATCACATAGCTAGTAAATGTCTGAGTTGAGCTTTGAATTCAGGCCCTGAGGGTGGCACAATCTGCCCATCTGGAAGCCTCCCCAAATCCCTCCTAATTCCAGGGCCTTCCCTCCGTTACTTCTTTCCTATTTATCCTGTCAATAACTTGCTTTGTCCATGCTTATTTTCTTGTTGTCTTCCCCATTAGACTGTAATGGCTTTGAGGGCAGGATCTGACTTTTGTCTTTGTTTTTATCCCCTGTGTTTAGCACAGTGCCTAGTACATATTGTTGTATGAGACCCCCTTCTGGGTCTTAGTTTCCTCTTCTCTAAAATGAAAGAGTACTACTAAGTGGTCTCTAAGACCCCTTTCATCTCTCTCTCTCTCTCTCTCTCTCTCTCTCTCTCTCTCTCTCTCTCTCCATATATATATATATATATATATATATATATATATATATATATATATATATATATATATATATATAACCTCGTGATCCTTATTTTATGGATGAGTCCATTGAAGTCTAGGAAGGGCCCAGCTCCTCCGACACTCAAGTCACTGCTCTTCACACATATTCCATGGTTCGAGCTCCAGTATTTACCAGTCTTCTGGCCCTCTCTGAACTTTTCTTTCCTCGCTTTCCTCATCTTTAAAATGGAGATAACATACTATCTAATTCATATTTTTCGTGAGGATCAAATGAGAAGCTGTAGGTGAACATGACTTATTACAGCATCCGTATAAGTGTTACTTGTTATTATCCTGGATAAACCAAACCCACAAATAACTGAAAAGGAAGTTAAGTCAATAGGAGCAGCTTCCTGCCTTTTATACCACTATACTTTTTAAAAATACTTACTGTTGTAAACAAGTAACAGGACTTCGACAGACCTGAATTCTATCCTGCTCTTTCTGACCGCTGCTAGAATTACAGGGCATGTTACTTATTATTTCCTTTGTATGCATTATAGTAGACATTTTGTTTCCTTTGACACTTGAGAGCACAATTTTTTTTGTCTTTATAGCCAGTGCCTAACTCGGTACTTTGACACATAGTAGGTGCTTTATAAATCCAGTTTGATGGATTAATAGGGGAGAAAGGTTGTGGTAGGAGGCAGATATGAAAGAAGACAGAGGTAGCTCTTTGTTCTTTAATCTTGTCGGATCATGACCCCATAGGCCATACTATACGTGAGATTTTCTTGGCAAACATATGGGAGTAGTTTGTCATTTCTTTCACCCTTGAGTTAAGTGACTTGGCCAGGATGATACAACTAGTGAGTGTCTGAGGCTGGATTTGAACTCTGATCTTCTTGGCACCAAGCCCAGTGCTGTATCCACTGAGCCACCCAGCTGTCTCCAAAAGTCAGCACTTTACACGTTGCATATGAGATGTCTTTGCAGCTCTCCCAGAAGTGCCTGGACTGCTAGAACCAGTACCTCAGCTAGGACACATAAGAGAATCAAACAAGGCTAAATCCAGACCAGTAGGGTTGGATTTAGCGATCCATCACCCAGTCCAGGGACTCACCTGCACTGCAAAGACAATGGGAGAATCTAAGCCATCTCTCCTGTCAAGGAGTTTATGTGCTAGTCCATCATCCAGCCATCTTCCGAAGCAGAGAATGTCGGGGAAATAGAGAGCCAGGGAGATTAATTTACTCAAGGTCACATAGGCAGGAAACATCAGAGGTGAGATCTGACTCTGGAGCCAGGACTTTTTCCACAAGGGCAGTGCTTCCCCTGGGTGACCCTACTCCACCACTACTAAGGTTCTTGTCACCATGTCTAAGTTCTCCAAGAGCTGCCTCCCTCCCACAGAGGTGAGGACAGTTGAATCACTCTGTCTTCCACCATCAGGCTATCCATATAACCCCTTGCCTTGACCTCTGCCCTCCAGCCTGGGCTTCTGGCTGCAGTCCCCCTCTCACAGCTCCCATCCTGGTAAAACTCTCCTCCTGATATCTCATCTGGGAGTGGAAATTTCCACAGAATTCCCGAGCTAGAAGGACCTTTGGAGGTCACCTAGACCCATCCATTCCTGAGTAAGAATCCCCCCTCCAACACACCAGGTCATAGTAGACCCATAGTAGATGGTAACTCACTACCTCCGGTGGCAGCCTCTTTTGTCTCCTAGAAAGCTCCAGTTACTAGGAATGTTTTCCTGACATCAACCCTAAAGGAGTAGGGTTAAGGAGAAGGAGAATGAGTTCTGTTTTGGAAGTGTTGATTTTGGGTGGGATATTCAGGTGGAGAGGTGGATAAAAAACAGACTTACTTGGCAGATGAGGAAGGGAGGGTGGTACAAGGAGAGTCAGTGAAATAATGTTGGGGTTGAGAGTAACCTTGGGAGATACATTTGTAGCAATGGTGACAGCAGGTCCCCATACATCATCATCATCATCATCAGAGTAAATATTTATGTAGCCCTTACTCTGTACCTCTCTCATGTGAATCTCACAACAATCATGGGAGGTAGAAGCTATTATCCTCATCTTACAGTTGAGGAAATTCAGAAAAACAGAAGTTAAGTGACTTGCCCAAGGTCATACAAGAAGTAAGAGACTAAGGAAGGATTTGACCTCAGTCCTTCTTGCTTCCAAGTCAAACATTGTGTCCACTCTGCTACCCACCTATCTTCTTCAAAGGCTGCCTCATAAGAGGACATTGGTCATTTCTAACTGGGTAGCAATCTAGGGAATTGACTGCCCTGTGGTGGCAGTGTGATGCAGTGGAAAGAACCCTGGATTTGGAATCAAAGGTCCTAGGTAAAACCTTCTGAATCTCCCTTAATGCTTTCCTCTTGGTTAATTATCTCCAAGTTGTGTGCACATTGTCTCCTCCATTAGCTTGGGAGCTTTTTCAGAGCAGGGAGTATCTTACACCTTCTTTTATATCTCTAGAACAGGCCTGGAACATAGTAGGTGCTTAGGTAATTCAAGTGCTAGGCCTAATGTCAAGAAGACTCCTTGTTCTGAGTTCAGATGTGCCTTCAGACGCTTACTAGCTGTGTGACCCTGGGTAAGTCACTTAACCCTATTTGCATCAGTTTCCATAACTGTAAAACAAGCTAGAGAAGGAAATAGCAAATTACTCACATATCTTTGCCAAGAAAACCCCAAATGGAGTCATGAAAAGTCAGGCATGACACAATTATAATATTTGTTGGGCCTCCCTCTATCACCAATCTTATCTCCTGATAATGGAAAGGACCTTAGAGTCTTCAATGCTGGAGATAGAACTGTACCCACCTATTTTCTGGGACTATGTCCTTTGGTGTTAACATCTCTGCCTTGTAACTCAATTCACCTAATACCTTTCCTTCCAGCCTGACTCTAGTGGCCTTTATTATGGGAAACTTGAGGGACTATTCTTGGCTGGACTGTGAGGGATCTTGGTGGAAGAAGAAATCCCTGTGGGGCATGATGAATATTTTGTAAAAAGTTTTGGATCCTATTTAGGAAAGGACCAGGAGTAATAAAGTTTCCGTGGTTGGTGTGAGGCAGGCAGGGAGTGAAACCGCTTGGTAGGACATTCCTCTTTCCAGATAACCTGGGAGGTCTGATAGATGTGTTTATTTAGCTCAGTGATTCACTAGAATGACAGAAAAGGGGGTGAGCTTTGAAACAAGAGGAGGAGAAAATGTGGAATCAACAGGTAGAAAATAAGCCCATGCTGCTAGGGAACCCTCACAGAGTTAGGGATCTTGGGTACATCTTAGCCCAGAATCATAGTGTATTATCTCATTTTTATCCACACAACAACCTTGGGAGGTAGGTGCTACCATTATCTTCATTTTACAGATGAGAAAACTGAGGCAGGCAAAGGCTAAGTGACTTGCCCAATGTCATGCAGTAACAGAGACCAGATTTGAACTTGGACACTCTTTTTCATTCGCTGTGCCAGCTAGCTGTCCTCCCCAGCATATGGGGAGAGGGTCATCACTCCATATTCCCATTCCTGGAAGGTGATTGTCCTATGAATTCATTGGCATACAGAAATCTCAGTCAGCAAACAGCAAACTCCCTCTGCCATGACAGATTGCATCTGCTCTGCAGTTTATAGACTTCATTGCCTGGGACACTGAGAGGTAAAAAAATATTTCCTGGGAAGCATTGTCAGTCCCTGGCAGAGGCAGCATTTGAACCGAGACCAGATTTCTGCCCATTGTACCCCACACTGCCTCTGTGAAGGTGATACTGTCCTTCTTATAAGGAGGATGTGTTACCGTTAGGAGTGAAGGTAGTTATGCCTTGCATATGGAATGCACAGAAACTTTAGAAAACAACTGAATCTGGTGGCAACTGGTTGTACCCACAATTCTGCAGAAGTATTTTAAGGGATAAAGAGAAAGGCAAGGTAACTGGTTTAACCTTCCTTAAAACCAGCCTATACTTGGTTGTGAGAAAGCAAGCCATGGGTCAGTCGGTGGAATGTTTGCTGATGAGAAATAGGCCAACCCAGGTGGTGTTGGCTCCTGGGGCTCTTCTCATTGTGTTATCTATCACCTTGGAGCCATGGGGGGATTGTGTAGGTGCCTGTGTCAGACCAAGGCCATGACTGATGCTGCCCATAAAACAGGCAACAGAATTGAAGAAGTAACAAATGATAGATTATGTGGTCAGCTCCAGTAAAGAGGAAGCATGAGGACTGAACCTGGAGTCTGAAAAACTCAGACGTAAATTCTGCCTCAGGCTTACCCACTCTGTGATTTTATCACTCTGAGTCTCAGTTTCCTCATCTGAAAAATGGTGATTATAGTAAGAATTGCTGTTTAGCCATTTTCAGTCATGTCCAACTCTTTGTGATCCCATTTGGGGTTTTCTTGGCAAAGATATAGGAGTGGTTTGCCATTTCCTTCTACAGCTCATTTTACAGATCAGGAAACTGAGTCAAATAGGGTTAAGTGACTTGCCACACAATAGTAAGTGCTTTCTCTGGGCCAGGCACTATGTGCTAAGTGCTTTACTATTATCTCCATTCTATAGATGGGAAAATTGTGGCAAACAGAAGTTAAGTGACTTACCCAGGGTCACACAACTAGAAAGTGTCCGACTCCAGGCCCTACATTCCATCCACTGAGCCATTTGGCTGCCACAAGAATAACACAGAGTTGTTGATCAGTCAGGATGTTGTGTATAAAGGACTTTGTAAACCTTAAAAGAACTATATAAATGGGAGTTATTTACTCCTGTACTGAGCACTGACCATAACTTTATCCCCTGTTTGTACCAATCAGCACCAATAAAACGGAGGGGCTTTCTCTCTAGAATTCCCAGAGGCAGTGTCTTCTTCCTCAGATAACTGTATTAAACAGCTGCCAGAAAAATGATTCCCAAGATGCCGCCTCCTTTTGGATGCAGTTGAAACAAATGCTATGTTCGATCACACCGGTCCATCTGGGAAGGTGGCTAAAATGTTAGGTTTGGTATTTCCACAGGCGCTCTCCCAATAGTTTAGTCAGTAAATATTTACTAAGTGTAATAATTTTGAGTGGGTTGTTTGGTAGGTAGAATGTTTGCAGTAAGGAAGGAGAACCGAAGGTGGCTAGTACTTGAGAGCTGGACAAAATAAACGTAAGTAACTGTTACACTTCCTCTAATATCTTCTCACAGAAGGAACTATGAACCCTCAAGTTAATTCATTATATAAAATGACTGTCAGAGGAATCCGCCGCAGAGAAAGCATTCATTTTATATAATTGTATAATGGATTGGAATTTGTTGTAGGTGTGTGTGTGTACACACACACACACACACACACACACACACAACTCTTATAATCACCATTTTTCAGATGATGGAACTGAAGCTCAGAGTGATAAAATCACATAATGGGTAAGCCCCTCAGGCACATAGTAGAAATATATATATATATATATATATGTGTGTGTGTGTGTGTGTGTGTGTGTATGTGTGTATATACACATATGTGTGTGTATATTCTAGATCAGGTGTTCCTTTCACTCCCCCAGAGTGGTTCATTCAGCAGGGCTACAGATTAGTTTTGTCAGAAGGAGGGTTCCTGTGTAATGGGATTTGGCTTGTGAAGCTTGCAGACTTCCTCTTGGTTGTTGGCTTGAACTGGAATTCTCTGAACAAGAGCCAGGTTTGTAAATCTGATGACTCCCCCTTGGTCCTTTGGCCTTCTCCAGGCTTTCTGTGTCTTCTTTATTTTGGCTTTACGCTATAGCTGGGTGCAGCTAGGGTCCAGTGGATAAAGCACTAGGCTTGAAATCAAGAAGACTCCTCTTCATTGGTTCAAATCTGGCCTCAGATACTTACTGTGTGACTCTGGGCATGTCACTTAGCTCTGTATGCCTCAGTGTCCTCATCTGTAAAATGAGCTGGAGAAGGAAATGGCAAAGCACTCTACTATCTTTGCCAAGAAAACCCTAAAAATGGGGTCACCCACAGTCGGACACTACTGAACAACAACAAACACTGTAGCCAGTGAAGGAATTCAAGGTTACTGAGGGTAGATGAGTTGGAGCAGAGAAGGAAGAGTAAAGGCAGCACTTGAAAGGGAAGCAAAAGGCTTATTGACCTGGAAAAATTCATCTAAGAGTCAGCGTCAGTGCGTGCGCTTGTCATCCTCCTACAGATTTGGGCAGGAAGGGACCTTAGACATCATCTGATCTTTTTTTACACAGGAAAGGAAGGCCTAGATTGGGAAAGTGACCTCATTCACGGTCACACGGTAAGCTAGAGGTGGATCTGCTCTGGTCACCCTGATGTCCTCAGATATGCCCCAGTTGAGATGAGTGCCCCCCAGGCAGAACCCCACCAGGGATTTGGCCCACTGGTACCTTTACAGCTGAGCTCAGGACCTACAGTAACAAGAACAGTCAGACTACAAAGCTAATAGGCGGGGTCTTTGCCCACTGTATCCCAAATAAACCCTTTCCCCAGTTAGCAGGGTCCTTGAATGATGAGCATGATGATGATAGTACTTATATAACACCTATGTGCCAAGCACTGTGCGTTGTGTTTTATGGTTATTATCTCATAGGACCCTTACAACAACCATGGGAGATAGGGGCTATTACTCTCCCTGTTGTACAGGGAACGAAACTGAGGCAAACGGGAGAAGTGACTTTTCCAGAGTCAACAGCTGGTAAGTGTCTAGGCAGGATTTGAACTCGGGTCTCTCAGACTCTAGACTTAACACTGTATCTGCATTGTCACCTAACTACAACAGGAAAGACCTGGGCTCCTATCCCACTTCTGACTTTTACTGTGTAACAAGAGCAAGTCACTGAACCTAGCTGCCTGGTGCACCACCTAGTGGTGGGGGCAGGTTCAATCTTTCCATCTAGAAAAGCTTGCATTCCAAAGTCTAATGCACCTCACTTCCTCCCTCCCATCCATCCCCACCCTGCACAATAGCTTTCCCAACCTGCTTGTTTTGGCTCTGGCTTCAGGGAGAATCCTCCCAAAGCCCCTGACCCTTTATGGTTTTGAAATTAAATTCGATAGGAAAGTTGACAAGTCATTTACAACATGCCTGGCCCCATGCACGAAAGTGATGAGAATTATTAAATCTGGAGTCTGCCCTAGTAACTTCAGTTGCTGAGAAACACTCTCATGGAACTTCCTCAGTCAGGGCCCCTAAACTTGGGAAAAGATAATGGGAGCATAGACCCAGAGCTGAAAGAACCCCAGAATATAGTCCTGGAATGGGGAACCTGCATCCTTGAGGCCACATGTGGCCTTCTAGGTCCTTGGGTATGGCCTTTTGACTGAGTTTTACAGAACAAATCCTTTAATTAAGGGGATTTGTTCTGTGAAGTCTGGATTTAGCCGAAAGGCTGCACTTGAAGACCTGGAGGGCCACATGTCACCTCAAGGCCATAGGTTTCTCACTCCTTATCTAACCTGACTCCTTCATTTTACATGAGGAAACCCAGGCTAAGGACACATTGGGCAGCTAGATGATGCAGTGGCTAGAATTCAGGGCTTGGAGTCAAGAAGACTCATCTTCCTGAGTTCAAATGCCTTCTAGCTGTGTGATCATCCTGGGGAAGTCACTTAACCCTGATTGCCCCAGTTTCCTCATTTGTAAAATGAACTGGAGAAGGAAATGACAAACCACTCCAGGATCTTTGCCAAGAAAACCCCAAATGGAGTCATGAAGAGTTGGACAGAAGTAAACCGTAAGCTCCAATGGCTGGTAAGGATCAGT
>CM053772.1:73382797-73429731 GCA_028658325.1 Potorous gilbertii | reverse complement strand
GCGGAAAATCCTTACATGGGTGCAATTCATCTGCAAAGTAGGGTCTTAATGAGACTTCATTAAAGTTAAGTAAATTACTCAGGGTCATTGCTTAGCATGTGTCTGAAATAGTTCTTGAATTCAGGGCTTCTTGGTCCTAAAGCCAGCCCTGTAACCACTCTGCTGTGCTGTCTTTCAGTTCTCTCTTTAACGCTTTCTTGTTGTCTGCAGGGATTCTTAATCCAGTAGATAGAGCTTCGTTGCTCAGGAGCCGTTAATCATCATGGCCACACTGTACTCTCCTTTCCATTTCCACTGGGTCTTGGGGGGAGTGGAAACCAACCCTATAGCTCAAAGCATCTTTTATCTATACAACATAAATAATTCATCCACCCTCAAGGCCCCTCTGAGGTGACTAGGATTGAAACTCATTGGTTGGGAGATGGCTCGGGTGACTTTAGAGACAAAGAAAGTGGTCAATACTGTATTTACTTAGGGAACTCCTGGGACTGAAGCTATTTGGGTAACTGGAGGGCCAGCAAGGACCGGAGCAGATGTGGGAGGTAGCTTGATACAGAGATCGTAGACTGAATATGCTCCATGTGACAAGAAATTGGAAATGATGTTTAATAAAATAAGCTTTGAGGTCTGGGCCTTCCTGAAAGAACAAGGAAGGTTTGACATAAGTAGGGAAGCTCCCTCCCTTTAGAATAGTTCAATTGTGATGTTTTGAAAATCGCTCATTTATCTATAGGATGGAGTCTTTAATGGATTTTTTTCTTTCTTTTAAAAAAATTTCTGCTCTTTCAGAGAGAAAAATGAGAACCCACCTGGTCGTCTCATTTCTCCTCTTCTTTGTGATCGCCTCTGGCTCCTCAGAGAATGCCAGCACATCTCGAGGCTGTGGGCTTGACCTCCTCCCTCAGTACGTGTCCCTGTGCGACCTGGATGCCATCTGGGGGATCGTGGTGGAGGCTGTGGCAGGGGCGGGGGCCCTCATCACGCTGCTGTTGATACTGATTCTCCTGGTGAGACTGCCGTTCATCAAGGACAAGGAGAAGAAGGGGCCCCTAGGCCTGAACTTCCTGTTCCTTCTGGGGACCCTAGGGTTGTTTGGACTGACCTTTGCCTTCATCATCCGAGAGGATGAGACCATATGCTCAGCACGTAGGTTCCTGTGGGGGGTGCTCTTTGCCTTGTGCTTCTCATGCTTGCTCAGTCAGGCATGGCGAGTCCGGAGGCTGGTTCGCCATGGGAAAAGCCCCTCAGGCTGGCATCTTGCTGGTATGGCCATATGCCTGATGCTGGTCCAAGTCATCATTGCTACAGAGTGGCTAGTCTTGAACGTGGTCCGGGATAAAAAGCTAGCCTGCAGCTATGAACCCATGGATTTTGCACTGGCCTTAATTTATGACATGGTTCTACTGGTGGTGACCCTGGGTTTGTCCCTCTTCACTCTCTGTGGGAAATTTAA
Organism: Potorous gilbertii; assembly: GCA_028658325.1. NCBI lineage: Eukaryota > Metazoa > Chordata > Mammalia > Diprotodontia > Potoroidae > Potorous > Potorous gilbertii. Next base: position 73,428,278 of record CM053772.1, on the reverse strand, counting down.
GAAGTGGAAGAAGAATGGTGTATGCCTCATCCTTACCACCTTCCTCTCCATTCTGATCTGGGTGGCCTGGATGACCATGTACCTTTTTGGCAATGCAGAACTAAGGAAAAGTGATGTGTGGAGTGATCCCACCCTGGCCATTGCCCTAGTGGCCAGTGGGTGGGTGTTTGTCATCTTCCATGCTATTCCTGAAGTACACTACTCAATCCTTCCATCGCAACAAGAGAATACACCCAACTACTTTGACACATCACAGCCCAGGATGCGGGAGACAGCATTTGAAGAGGATGTTCAACTTCCCCGGAGTTACATGGAAAACAAAGCTTTTTCGATGGATGAACACAATGCAGGTAACTTCGACCAAGCTTTGTTTATGGCCTCTTATAGGCATCTGTCAACCAGACAATGAAGAGCTAGGCACTGTTCCCCATAAACCCCACTTGATGACCTATTAGGCCAGTTTGAAGTGGTTCCATGTCCTTTAGCTAAATAAAAGTAGAACAGAGGTCACCAACCTGTAAATGCAGTTAGACCTTCAAACCTTGCTTGATATTTAATTTATGTTAACTGGAAATCATCACTTACTGGGAATCCCAGTAGGAAGGAGAATACTCACAGATGTGTTCTGTCCTACAAGTTGCAGAGAGCTATGCTGAGTCAGCCTATTAAAATGATAGTTTGTTCTTCCCAATGGCAGAGCCTACATTGTTGGATTTGCTTGGTGAGCACTGGAAAACTGCATCCAACTATGGGAATAGGTTTATAGGAGAGGATAGGTTCCTCACTATCATTCCTCCTCCACCCAGCAAGTCTTTAGATACATTTCAGAATGAGAATGTATTCCCTAGGATTCCTGAGCTCAGTGTGGCATAGTGGGCAGAGCTACCTCTTATACTAAACCTTCAATCAGGAAGAAATGAGTTAAATTCTGCCCCAGAAATTAGTTTTGGGGACCTTGTGAAAATCATCTCACCTGCTTGAACCCCATCGTTTTTCCTGGCAAATGAAGGTACCAAATGGCCAGCTCCTATTTCTCAGCGCTGTTGAGAAAGTCAAATGAAATAATATATGTAGAGTGCTTGTTTTGCAAACCTAAAAGCATTTCCTAAATGTGAGCTGCTACTGCTGTTGTAAGAGGAAGCTTGCATGACACAGTGATGGTTTAGGAGTCAGAAAGACCTGGGTTTTAGTCTTGTTTCTGACACATTTTACCTATGGGACTTTTTGAAAGTCAGTTAAACAACTTCTCAGTGTGTCTCTTAAAGACTAGAAGTTATAACTGCATTGGTGTGTTATTATTAGTTGAGGCAGGATAGGAAGGGCTAAAGATCCCCATCCTGCGATTGAAACAAGGGTAGGGACTCTCTCTTCCTTTGTTTTGTTTTTTGTTTTTTCTGCTTGTTTTGAAAAAATGACTTTACTCTCTTTCATATACTGTGAGAACTAAGTGATAAACCCCAACAGTGCCAGGCCCAATTCTGCACTGCTGATGCTGCCCTTTCTGTATGAATCTGATACATTAGATTCAATGCTTTAGTTCTCTTAAGGCCACGGGAGAGCTGGTCCTGCTACTAACTCCTTCGTCATGTTTCCTTGAGCAGTTTTGACACATCTGAGCCCCAATGTTCTACCATAAAAAAATGTACATGATATCTAAAGTGTATTCTCAAACTGCTATTCCATAAGCCTATAATTCTGATTTACATGAATAGCCTCTTCTCCTCCAGTATATAGAATAACTTAGGGTGGGGAACCTACAGCCTCAAGGCCCCATGTGGCCTTCTAGTGCCTCTAGTGTGACCCTCTCACTGCATCCAAACTTCACTGAAAACATCCCCTAATAAAAGGATTCATTCTGTAAAACTTGAACTCAGTCAAAAAGCTGCACCTGAGGACCTCTAAGGCCACATGTGATCTCAAGGTCACAGGTGTGGACTAGATAAAGGGAGTAGATGTCTTGGTGTGTGTCCTCTCCTTCCCCTGGCTTCATTCAAGAGCCAAAACGATTGGACTTTTCATTTATCTTATGTTAAGGATCACCTTGTATCTTTATTAGCACAAATGACTGCCAGTTGGCTATGTGCAAAGTGGACTTCCTAAGGGAGGGGGGCCTCAAAATTTGCCCAAAGTTGGGTCCTGACCTCTAGCAGAGCAGACTCTCCCCTGCAGGCATAAATCCATGAAATAGAAACCTTATCTTACCATGGCCAGGGCCCTCCTGCACTTGTCCTCTAGCCACAATTGAGAACAGCTGTTGGAATTCTTGGCATAAGCCTCAGGGGTCTTGAATTTCAGGGAGCCAGGGCCCAAGTGCTCTCCAGTTGGGCTCTTTCATACCACTATGGCCCTCATCTCAGGCCAATGAACTCTGACTGAGGAGACTCGTTCAAGGTCTGTTTGATTAAACCTGGTCCTCTCCTGTTTCAATCTTCTTGTTTCACTGACGTGATACAAGTGATAGAGGACCGTTTGCCTTCCCTCATTACCTTCTCCGTTTCACACTTCAGTGTTATGGTGGAGTATATTCCTGAGAGAACTAGTAGCCTCTGTCTCCTTCCTTTTTCCTTGAGAGATGCTTTGTTCAGCCTTCTGCTTATTAATATCAGTGCCAGCATGACAGAAGTGATAAGAAATTAAAATGCATTGAAAAATCTAGCACCTAGAATCACAACTTCAAAAGCCTTAGAGATGTGTTAAACGTTCACCTTTCAAAGGAATGAGACGAAGTCTTTTTTTAGGGGCCATAATGGATTGGGCTTGGAGTGAAGAAGGTCCTAGGTTAAAACTCAGTTTCTTCCCCTATAATAATACATTTAGGGTCTACTTCAGAAGTGAGTTGGTAGGAGCTTCAACTAGAATTCCGTATTTAGTTCCATGAATGCAGCTAGAGAGGTTTGGAGTCAGAGCATGCTGATCCCACTGGACCACAGACTATTTTATGTTTATGCTAGAAAGCTAGGTAGTGTGGTGGACAGATGGGACTTGGAAGTCAAGAAGACCTGAGTCCACATCCTGCATCAGATACTTAGATAAGTCACTTAATCTCTTTTGGCCTCCATTTCCTCATCTGCAAAATAAGAATAATAGCACCTACAGTTGCGAGGATCAAGTGAGATAATACATGTAAAGTGCTATATAAATGCTAGCTATTTTTATCCTTAGTCTGTCCCCTCTGCCCCTGAAGTGAATGCCTGGAGATCTGGCAGTTGCTTTCGAGGGCTGCATCCTTCTGTTGTGGATGTGATGTATAGCAGTGATGTCAAACTCAAATAAAAACAGATCCCTGCAGGCCCCATGGACTTAGAAAACCACACATTTACATTGTATTTTTATCTCTTTTGTGAAATATTTCCCAATTACCCTTTAATCTGGTCCAGGCTGCCTTTGGGGGTTTTGTAGATCACTCAATATGTCACCTCTGTAGGCCTCACACTTTTTGTTGTAGTGAGAGGTTTGGACATAATAACCTCCCACTTCTGCAATACCATTATTCATATCTCTCACTACAGAGGAAGCTAAGGGTTTGGCTCCTCTCTGCCACTTATTCCCTTGGCTTATTCATTCCTTGGAGCTTTGGTTACTCAACAAGTTAGAAACAAACTCTGGGCCTTGCTGTTTGGCTGCATCTGGAGTAAAGGCCTCTCTCCCTGTTATTGCTTTAGGCAAAAACAATACAGGGCTTACTTGATCCAGCTGGGTTCCTGTGGTGATAGCACTCCAGTTCTGGAAGCGTTGGCATTTTAGAGCCACCTGGACGGCAGCAGGTGCACCAAGGCACTGGGAACAATTTCAATTGAGCAGTTTCTGATGAACCTTCTAAATCAGACCTGTACAACTTGCAGCCCAGCGGACCACTTACAGTCCTTGGACTTCTTGCCGCTTGCCAAGGGATTCCAAAAAGGCCACAAGTTGTGCGGGTCTGTTCTAAAGGAAAACCAGTGGGCTAGGGTATGGAAACAGGAATAGGAACGACTGTGATTTCATCCATATAGGGAACATCCAGTCCTGCTTCCCAAGAGTAGGGAGTTTTCAAGTGGAGACAGTTCTCCTTAGCATATAGAGCGGTTCAGTGATTTGACTAGGTCTTCCTGGTAAAGAGGATGCTTCGGGAACTATAGACATACTTAGCCAACCATTCGATCCAGTAAATAAACAAGCAAAATACCTGGTTCTCCCTACAGCCAAACAGAGACTAGCTTTGTGATTAAGGTAAGTACAAGTAGGGACAGCTAGTAGGTGCAGTGGGTAGAGCACTGGTCTTGGAGTCAAGAAGACCTAAGTTCAAATCTGGCCTCAGACACTTAGTAGATAACAGTTAAGTGGAAATAATTCTTAGGTTCACATTCCCCAAATAATCAATTGCCCCAGTTCCCTGGTTTAGGAAGCAAAATAAATGCTTACCATTTGGCCTTCTCTTTCGCATGTAAGGGCAAGTGGGAGATCAGGGTTATGACAGATGACATGCATGAGAATAGAATAAGAAGATTTTCCTTGGGAAGGACATTGGAAATGGCAAACTACTTTTTTTGTTTTGTTTTGTTTTTAAATTAAATTATTTCATTTTCCTACAAGCACCCAAATTATCCCTAGAAACAACCTGGATTTCAGAGAGAGTAGACTTAGGTTTGGATTGAGGAGCTGAGGAAAAAGAGACCCAGTTCAGGAAATACTTGATGAAACACTTTTCCTAAGCATTTGCTGAGAACCCACTTATGTAGCCAGCGTTAATACCTCTGAAGGTAGGGAACCAGAACTGGAGCTAAATCATTTGTTTTCAGTGTTCTACAGTCACTTCCATGTATCTTCAATTCTTTCCCCCTCACTCCCCCTCCTTCCCCCCTCCCTCCCCAAGATGGCATGCAGTCTTATACAGGTTCTACACATACATTTTCTATTAAACACATTTTCACCTTAGCCATGTTGCATAGAAGAATTAAAATGAATGGCAGAAATCATGAAACAAAACATAACACAAAAGAAGATATTCTGCTTCATTCTGCGATCAGATTCCATAGTTCTTTCTCTGGATATGGAAGGCATTTTGCCTCAAGAGTCTACTGGGAATTTTTTAAGTCCTTGCATTGCAATGAAGTACTAAGTCTACCAGAAAAATTTATTGAACACTGTGGTTGTTGCTGTGTACGAAGTTCCCTGGTTCTGCTCCTTTCACTCAGCTTCAGTTCATATGTCTTTCCAGGCTTCTCTGAAGTCTTCCTGTACATCATTTCTTATAGCACAATAGTATTCGATTACATTCATATACCACAATTTATTCAGAATGGTGAACTTCTCCTGAACGCTCCTCTGGCTTGACTTAGCTTCGGTCCTGGTTCCCTATTTTTAGAGGTATTAATTCTGGCTGCATAAGTGGGTTCTCAGCAAATGCTTAGGAAAAGTGTTTCATCAAGTATTTCCTGAACTGGGTCTCTTTTTCCTCAGCTCCTTGGTCCAAACCTAAGTCTACTCTCTCTGAAGTCCAGGTTGTTTCTAAGGATAATTTGGTTGCTTGTAGGAATAACTGCACAGAATTCACTGTGACCCTCAGCTTGCTCCTGACTCCCTGGCTGTAGGGTAAGATTTCCTTAGCAAAACAATTACTAAATGAGATGATGATCAGAATCGCTGACATTTCTTCATTTTACAGCTGAAAAATCTGAGGCCTGGGTTGAGTGACTTGGCCCATGGCCACATAGATAGCATGAGGTGGGATTTAAATCCAGTCTAATCCAACAGGCCTGAATCTAGTTTAGTGCCTACTGTGTGCAAGGTGCTAGGTACTGAGGATACAGAGGTCATACCAAAATCAGTCCTCTCCAAGAACTAAGGTTCTGAGCCTAGATCAGGCCTTGTGTAGACCTGGCCTGGCTCTTCTTGACTCCAAGCCCAGCATTCTGTCAAATGCACTAGGATGGTGGTAACAGCTCCAGAGGTTGTAAACTCCTTCAGGAGGTTGTAAATTCCTTCAACATGGAGAGACTTTAGGGTTCTTTTGTCTTTGCATCCCATGCTTCTAGGATAGTGGTTGGCATGTAGTAGGCACTAAAAGACAGTATCTTTTGTCAACAGTATTCGGGAAGATACATATTATCTTGGCAGAACCAGAATTGGGTGGAATTGTCAGCAAGTAACGAGGATAGGGAGTTCAAGCTTGTCTCCTACAAATGCCAGGCAGTTTACTAACTTAGGGACAAACTTTTCAAACCCCACAAATGCCTGTTTAGCTACAAAGGGAGGCTGGGAACAAAGCTCCTTTGTGATTTTTGTTTTTAGCCTGGCATGTGATGAGGCGAAGGCACAGTGTGGGGGCAGGGGCAGGGTGTTGATGCATCAAGAAGAAAACAACCACTAAAAAAAATTGCATCTCTCTTTTTTTCTTTCCCCCTCAGCTCTACGAACTGCAGGATTTCGAAATGGTAGTCTGGCAAACCGACCCAGTGCTCCATTTAGAAGCAATGTTTATCAGCCCACTGAGATGGCAGTTGTGCTAAATGGTGGGACGGTAAGTATCAAAATGTGATGCTATGGCAGGAAACTTACATATGTACAGTCCTGGGGAACAGCTTCACTGGGGACAAATGGCACCGTTTAAACTGCTTGCTCTTTTTAAAAAGACGAAAGCTAAAAATGACATCACTTTCAGCTAGCATGCATGCAATGCTTACATTATTTTCTCTCTCCCTCTGCCCTATATAATTAAAATAAAATCCACCTGAATTGAGTCAGTTTGTAGTTTAGTTTGAGAATCTTGTTCTCGAGACTATTCTAGATCACCGGTGGCCCCTGACAGTGTAAGGAAACCCCCACCCCCAGAATTTTTCCTGCTGATTCACCTTTTGAGAAAGGCCAGCCAATTTTAAATTATAATCTCTTCCAGATTTTGTTGATGTTCAGCCTAGCTCAGATTTCTCCCTTCCTCTCTGTCAACCTGTGTGCCCTAGGGTCAGCACAGGAAACTCCCTGCAGAGGGATCCCTAAAGGGCTTGCTCACATGGAGATCACCATTTCCTCCCCTCAGACATGGTTTGGCCTGTCAGTATGTTAAAGCCTTGCTCTGTTCTCATGGCAAGAATGGGTTAGCTAACTGATGCCAAAAAATCTTTCAAGAGAATGGTTATAGCCATTTTCCTTTTCTGGAATGGCATTCTTTTTCTGTAGCAATCCAGAGAGGAACTCTCATCTCCACATTTAATTTCCAAACATGGCTATGTGCTTCTTTTAAAAAAAAATAACATTCATAAGCCTGTTTACACATGTCAAATACATTTCCATTTTTTATATCATGTGCCAATTCCATAACTCAGCCTGGTCATAATGGGTCACTTAATAACATGAGCCAATGATTGAGATTCTTTGGTCAATGTATATTGGGCACAGGAAATCTCAGATTTTATTTAGATGTTTTGGTCTTTTACTTTTGAGTGGGATGTCACAGATTAGTTGGGCAAAGAAATGAACAGGATCACAGATTAGCTTTTGAGGTATAGGTCCTTTCTCCCTAGTATGCAGAGGGCCAACCTTTGGCCCTCCGCCAAACTAATCTGTGTCAGGAGTGTTTGGTCTCCATGCCATCAGTAAATAAGATTTGGAATCAGGCCTAGGATCCCTTGGTTGGTCAATGACTGTTTAAACCCACCTGTTCCTATCAAGTGTGGATAAATAATGCCACAGAGCAGTAGCTCAAAATAAAGGGAAAGGGTTTGTGGATGTAGAATTGAGTCGTTTAGGCCATTTTCATAGTGGGATGGTAAGGAAATGCTTTATTATTAAAGGATAAAGTTGTTCAGATGAAGAAGTTTCACTGAATAAGACAATAAGGCATTTCCACCGTGCTTACGTTTATTTCGTGAGCTCTGCTTTGTTCGGCCAGTTCTGCTTATTGAATCATGTCATTCTCCTAATGACTTAATTTCTAACAGTGCATATGTTGACATTGACTTTGGAAAAGCATGGAGTTCATAGTTATGGATTTGTTATCCTTATTTCCAGATCCCAACTGCTCCGCCAAGTTACACCGGAAGACACCTCTGGTGAAAGGCTTTTACAAAGTTCCAGAGAATAAGAATCTCTATTAACAGATTTTATTCCCTGGCTGAGTCTTTCGGGGGGAGAAATCAATAACGATGGTGAAACAAAGTCACCGCTCATCCTGGAGCTTTTCAAAATCCCAGATAATGGGGTTTTGTGTAAATGTGAACACTGGTGAACCGATAAGCTAACCACCTTCAAAATATGAACCCAACCAATGATTTTGCAAACTAAAGCAAAGCTAATTTCCTGTAGAATTAGGCTCACTCTTAAAATGCAACTGGGGAGACTGCATCCTCCAAGTGTAGAAGAGCCAAAGTCACAGTGACTGCTGAGCAGGCCTGATTTGCTTTGAGTGCAGGTTTCTTAGTAGGCCCTCTTCCAATAGCAAGGTGGAACCTGGAACCAGGCTGCCTACCTTATGAGGTTGGCACTTTATTGCTGAAGCATACAGAGGGTCTTTCCCATTTGGTTGCTAGTTGGTTTATGTGTTGCCAGGAGTCAGGGAGTAATTTGCTTATCAGTTTTGTGAGTGCGTATTTGCATCATTTAGATTATGCCAATTTTTATTGAGGGTGGGGCCCTGGTTACCATTGAGAAGAGCATTGCATTATCTGAAAATGCAAGAAACACTATTAGTGAAGGCTCCCCCTCCCATTCTGAAGAAATGAATGGTATCTGGTTGTTGGTTCATGGGTCACATTTAACATGGTGTTGGACTGGTGTTCGTTTTTTTATGCCCCATACCTGTGATATTCTGATTAAGAGAACAGATAGGCCCCAAAATGGAGCCAGAGGTAGACATGACCTGTGTCATGTGGCACCAGACTGAAGGTCTTGGTGTTATCAACCTTCTCTCCTCCCATCCCGCTTCCCCAGAACTGATTGAGAACCTGGTGGTCTAAGCATTTTTTTTGATTTATCTGTATTTTTATTTTCAAATGGGCCAATGGGGGCCACCAGCTCAGAAAGCCAGAGGGATGAGCCATGTCAGGTTTGTCACTGACTTCAGTGATATGGCTTTCTTACAGTCACATAAGATGGTATTATCATGGGTCCTACTGCTTAGTAATGCAAGGAACTTATCTGTTCCTTATAATAAGGTAGTGGGATCTCCAAGACAAGGAACATTTTTGTTTGTGGATTTTTTTGTTTTTTGGGCTTTGGACTAGAGAAGACAAGTTTGTTAGATGTTTTTAACTTGGTTAACTGCAAGTTCTCAGAAAATAGTTATTTCAAAATCCATTACTTCTGCCATAGTTTCCATCTGTCTTGAGCAAATCATCCTGTTATTATTTAACATTTATTTAGTGCATATCCAACATTAAAAGCATCATGGTCTCCTCATTGTTCAGCCAACATGATCTGCAGCTTTCTTAAATGCCTAAAGCAAGATTTTAACCTGACAGTATTGGATATATAAATGATGATGGGTTCTTTTGCTATATAGTACAAGCTATAAGAAATCTATTTTCCAGCCTTTAAAAAAAAAAAAGACAAGCCACAAAGAATATGGAAAAGGTCAATGGTTGGGGGAAAAATGGTCATTGATTTTATAAAATGAATACATCTGTGCTGAATAATTATAACAAAACTTCTAATTCTTTCTTCACCTGATTTTTGGCTGTGTCCTGTGAAGCCCTCCACCCTCTGCACAGCTCTGGGGGACATGAGGTCCATATGGCCAATCTTGCCGTGATCATCTTACAAGTTATTTTTTCCCCTCTCTGCAAGTTCATTTCCCTTTCTGCCATGCATGTGAAAAGAAAGCATGGCATGTGAGTGCCTGCCCCCATCATATCTCATCTCCGGTATCAGCTCTGGGAGCATGCGCTTGCTTTTAGAAAACCAGACACCTGACTTTAGCCCTTAGGATGTGTTCGGGAAGGTGATTATTAGATGGTTTGGAAATTTAAATATTTGGGGGAGGGGGGATGTTAGGAAAAGGGTGGGGGAAGGGGTGGGATGTTGCATGCAGAACCCATTATTCTAAAAATAAAGAAATCTCCTAATGCCTCAATCTAATCCAATTAAAAACAAGTTACACATTCTTGTGCCAGGAAATGGTTACTTATCCCACCTCTATGAAGTCATTTGGAGTGGTAGAATGCCATCAGTGACATTTGCCTGCAAAAACAGTCTCACTTTCAGAAAGGAACCATTAATGATGTAACTTTCCTCTAAGCTGTTATCAGAATGTCTAAGGTGACTATGACCTAGATGGCAGGAGTGGTTTCTCTTTGTAAATGCTACTGCTGAAAAGTAATATTCACTACAATAAAAATGAAAGTGTTTCTAGTCCTTGGACAATTTTATTTCAGACAGTGATTTCAGATATGTTTTTACAGTTCTGTGTTTGGCAGGGATTAAAAATGGGAATGAGCTAATAAATTGTAATTTGGGGTAGAAGAGTGGTAATCCCAGAAAAAGAGAGGATTATTGTTTTCCTAATAACCTCACGTGACTCATACAAAGATCTTTGCCTGGCCATGGTCTGTGATAGCAACTGCCCCAGAAAGCCAAGTGTGACAAGGCGTCTCCGTGTATTATGGCACCTCCACTTTTTATTTGTGTAAACAAAATGTGTTTACTTTTAACTTTGAGTAAAAAGACCTACACATAGCACGCCCATGATTAAAACACACAGTTGTAAGCACAAATTATAAATCTCTCAGCATTAAGTTCTCAGAAGCCATTCTGGGGCCATAAAAGCCACCATGTCCCTTTTTGGTGTCAAACTGGATTCATCCCAGTTTTCATCTCTCTGCAGATGGGTTGCGGGGGAGGGGACAGGGCAGGGAACAGCAATTCTGAAAACCTACAGTGCTTTCAAACTTTGTGATGAAATGTCCTATTTAAAATGTGGCTATTCCATGGTTTAAGAGAAATCAGATGAAGTTGTGGGTTCTGTGCACACCCCAGGGGCCTGTGAGCACCCCCTTGACTCTGGAAGAAAGGTACTGCATAATTGTCCTTGAAAGGTGCCTTTTTCACTCGGAATTAACCAGGTTATCTCTTCTTGGTTGGTGAGAGCTGAGTTTGGTGCCTCAGGCCTAACCAAAAGCTGTGCAAAAAGGGAACATTGTAGCTTTTATAAGCAAATGATTCGACTATTATTATACCAGCTTACAGGATTACCCAGCAGGTGCTTTTTATTAATTGATTAAGAGCAGAAGCTCACTTTTGATAGATAATATATATTTATTAAATGTATTAATGTGTGTTTTATAATGTACTTCCCCCTCCCACCCCACCCCGCTGCTAACCGTTGCATACTTAAAAAGAATACCTTTAAAGAATTTTCAAGACAATCAATGTGTACCATAAATGACTGTATATAAGAATACAAATTAAGAAGGTTGTAAAGCATGAGCAGATATGTTTTATTTTCAAAATGCTGTTCTTAACAAAAAATAAAGGCTTTACTATTTACGTACAATGTTTGTTGTAACTTGTTAAAACGGCCTGACAACATTTTCCTTCATAGTCCGGCCCTATGGCTCTTCTCAGGACTTTAGATTCAGTGACCACAGATATTGCAAATCGGAGAATGAATGTGGACTTGATATTTCAGCAGAGCGCTAAAGACCTCTCTACAAAATGGTTGGCCGAGAGGTTTGAGTTGAAAACTCACCCTGGTCTCCTCTTTTTGTTGTTTGCATTTACACTCCTGTAGGTATAGTAAGTGTTAAGGATTGTCATGACCCAAAAAAATATTGACTACTGCAGTAGCAAAAGAATGTCAAATGAGCAAGTACTTGCAAAAGACTGTCTGTAGCTTCAGATAAAGAAAACCCAGAATTCCCAGGTTTGGGACCTCAGTTTAAAAATGAATCTTTGGAATTGCAACTGAGTAGTTCACAGGTGGGAAAACAGATTTGAATGCTTAGAGAGAAGCAGAAAATAGTGCATTATCTACTGGGACTAGGGAGTGGGCAGCTAGAGTACTAATGTCACCCTGCGTTTCAGAAGCAGTTTTGTACCATAGGAGGAAAACATCTAGACCAGTGACTGAAAGGGAAATGTACTGTTGGCGAGAACTCCAGATGGGTGCTTTTCTCCCAGGTAGAGTGGATTATTGGGGAAAACTCCAGAGAATAATGAGTAAGTGGGTACGTCATCGACTACCCCTGCATATAAAGCTGTCTTTGATGTATTCTCCAGTAACTCTTCATTTTGCCAGCAAAGAACTTTTACATCTAAGACTTAAGAATGCAAGAGGCAGATGCCATTTATTTGCTCGGGGCATCTATAATGGTGCTTGGCTCAGGCTGCAGATTGGGGGGCTCTTCTTCATCCTCTAATGTGCATTTCACTGTAACAGAAAGAAGACTCAATAAGAGAGACACTCTGGGAAAACACATTCTAACCAGGACACCACAAATATAAGAGATGATTCTTTAAGGTACGCTTGTGTATTGGGAATGGGAACTTTATGGGTTGCCTACCATAAAAACTTTAAAGCATCATCATATCCCTAAACCCCAAACTGAGTGTGTTTCCCAGAGTCATTTCAGGTGAAAGTCAAAAGTGTTATTTTCAGGTCTTGTAGCTTTGAGGAATTTTACTGAAATATCGGCAGATTTCAGTTTCACAGCTCAACACACTCCAACCCCAAAGAGTCAAAATTAGGATATTGGTAAGGATAACAACAAGGTCCCTGTAGATTCATTTCTTGTATGTCACAGTCTGGGCAAGAATATGGTCCAGGTGATTTCCCCTGTTCTGCCAAACAGGAAAGACAACTAAAGACAGAGTTGGATTGTCTGTGAAAGTAATCAGTCCTGAACAGATAAAAGCCTCCTCCCAACCCGCCCCCCCCCCCCCCAAGGAGGGAAAATCTGAGAAAATGAAGGCCAAATGAAAATTAACTCTTGTTAGTCTGTGTTTCTGGTACCATTTTTGCCTGCCCATTATTGTTAATACACAAAACTTACTGTATGCCCTTCTTTGTAGATGAGGTCACTGCTATTAAAGACAGTATTTACTTTCCCCTAGTAAGGAGGAACTGTGCTTTAGTTATCCACACTCTCTGTTTCCCCTGCAGGATGCAAAATTAACCTGTCTTGAATGAAGTGAATGGTACTACTTTTTAGTCTGTTCATAATGTCAGCCCTATATGGGGTTCAGATCCCTGATTTCAGTGTTAATAGCAACATAGGCAAGCCCACTGAGCTAACTGACCTCAACAAGTAATTCTCAGTAATACTGAAGGGTTCAGAAAAACCTGCCCTTGGAAATAGCTACACTGAGAGGACAAACAGGAAAGAGAATGAGTGGCACAGGCTTTGAGTGCCTTTGCTACTATGATTTATGTGTCATGTGACTGGACATTACCCTGTTTGACTTCTGTTGTCAGTTCCACTACTAAATTCCTGCACAGCTCTTTTCTGTGAATTTGCTAAAGTTAATAGAGTTAAAACATCTTCTTAGACATTTTAAACATTGTTATTCAACATGTAGTTAAAGACAGTCTAACACAAACACTAATCTCCAATTGTGTAAAGACTGGCTTCTCAGTTTTCTGATCAATCATCTTAATACACTCATATATAATCACAAGCATAATCCACAAAGCAACACTCAGTCCCACTGACCTTTCCACATATGCTTAACCAAGTCCCAATTTTTTCAGCTTGAGTACAAGAATACAGGCAGACATCAAATTGTCTAAGATTCTGAAGAATTGATCTAGTTTGGGAAATAAGGCGATAGCAAAAGCATACTTAGAGTTGCACTTTATTTAAAAGAGATCTGTATTCAGATCTTTGTTAAGCTACAGAGCAGAACTTCAAAGCTACAGGGAACTTATAAATGAGAAGAAGAACAAGGAAAGGGAAGGATAATGAATGTTAAATTAGCATTACTTTTTTTTTTTTTGCATTTAAGAGATACAAAGAATCACATCCAATTTGTGATTCATGTAGATTTCAGAAAGAAAATCTATTAAGACAAAGGTAAGAAGCACATTGTTATATATGATCTACCAATAGTGTACCAATGTGCACACATCTATTTTGGTTGATCTCCTCAGAAGTGAATATTGCAAAAGCAGAATTGAAATGGATTTTAGAGATCATTTAGTCCAGAGGTGTCAAACATGAGGGTTGAACACTCCTGAATGAAGCCCAAACCAGATGAAAATGTAATTGGCAAATGTTTAAAAAAAATAAAAATATAATAAAATATAAATAATATTATGTTTTTAAGTCAATATGGGGCCCATAGAGATTCTTATATTTCATTTAGTGACTGCCATTCCTATTTGAGTTTGATATCACTAATGTAGTTCAACCTGATGCCTGAATCCCTTTTACAATGTCCCCTTCAAGTGAACCTCCAGCTTGCCCTTGGAGACTTGTAACGTCAAGGAATATAGGCTCTTTGAAGAAGCAACTCTTGATATCTTTGTTGTTAAAATGGCTAGACACACCAGATTTGGATAGGTCTTGAAATGTTTGGAGTCTTGATATTCCTTGGCTAGTCTATTTATCATCCGTTCTACTCTAGGAAATAAAAACTGACTGCATCAGGTATGAAAACTAAAAAAACAAAACAAAAAAAACAACTCTGAGTTGGTCAGTGAGTTCCCTGGTTCATCCATCTTAGTCTCTGGAAAGTTTCCCTTGGAATTGGAATCATGTGTTATCAGAATGTTCATCTTGAAAGTATCCCAAACTTCTTGGGCCAACCTCATTCTAGAATTTGGGGCCTTGATTTGCTACTTATCTTTTCAGATCTTTTCGCTAAATCTAGAGTGTACAGCAAACTGACCACTTTTCCCTTTTTCATTTGTAACGTGATCTGAAATAGTCACTTTCTCCCAAGGTCCCTGTCCTTTCTATTTTGGTAATTGTTCTTTGTATTGAGCAGAACCAGGTCCAGCAGAGCAGTTCCCTTGGCCTCCTGCTCTGCCTTTGAAGTAGGAAATTATTAGGAATGCAAGCCGAGCATTTAGAAGCTGCTCTGATTCTAAGAGCACTCCAGCAGAGAAGAAGCTGAAGAACAGAACGCTGAGGACAAGCATTTTTAAGAAAGAGGAGGAGGATGAGAAGCCAGGAACAGAGAGGCTGGAGAAGTGGTGTGGCATCACAGAACCAAGTTCAAGTTCTAACTGTTAGTTTGTTATCATGTGACCTCAGCAAATCACTTCACCTTTCTAGGCCTCATTTCTTTCAGGTGAAGAGCTGGTCTAGACTAGGACCAGTCCTCCTGCTCCACCATGGCCAAGGGCTCCTCCAACCTTAATCGGTTATTCTGTGACAAAGGAAATGCCAACACTACATGGGGCTCTCACTGTTACATCCAAGAAAATAACTTGCTGATTATAGCTAAATATTATTAAATTATTTTTATTAAATGACTAGAGGCATCTAGATGGCTCAGTACATTGAATGGTGTGTATGGAGTCAGGAAGACCGGAATTCTAATCCAACCTCAGATATGTACTAGTTGTGTGACTCTGGGAAAGTCCCTTAACCTCTGCTTGCCTTAATCCACTGGAGAAGGAAAGGCATCCCACTCCGGCATCTTTGACAAGGAAACTCCATGGACAGTATTGTCAGGCTGTGGTCCACAGGGTCACAATGGACGAGTCACTTGTGATGATCATGATTGAACAGCAACAATTAAATGACTACTGTATGCAAAGCACTGTGCTAGGCACCGGGGGAGATAAAAAAATTTAGATAAGACAAATCTGGAAATGCTTCTCTATCATGAGTACATTTTAACATCTCATTGCAGATTAGCAGAGCTGGACCTACCCTGGAGCAACTAAGCCTTTACATGCCAAAGTTTGGGGAGTGGGGTGCTTCTTTCTCTCCCTCCTTTGGGTTTCAGTCATCTGACTGGCTCACTCCCTCACGTAACCTTTGTGCCGCTCTATCCTACCCTAGAACTACCACTGCCATGGCCTGTTTCACTTAGCCTGAGAGAGCAGAAGAGCTGAGAGTAACACATGCTGGGAGAAGGGAGGAAAGCAGCACTGACGGCAACGTACTGGTGGCTTTTATTTCCTGTGTCTCCTGGAACCCTCCAGTGTTATCATCAAGTCATCTACTGTCATCAGGTTCCCCTTCTCAACTTCTTATTTTCACATTGTTTTCTAGCGATATTTCTCCTGAAGATGCTCTACGTCTCATTACGCTCCAAGGTTGGGTGCATCTTCTTTCATACCCTCTAACTCACACGCATAGGGCCAGATGGAGAGCTGGCACACTCTTTGCCCTTACCACCACCTCTGCTTTCAGATTTTTCTCTGCTACCATCATTCAGCAACTACCTTTGCTCCTTTAAATTACACTCAGTATAAAGTTGAGTCTTCAGGACACTCAGCCTTCTTCCCCTTGAACCTTAAACATTACAGTAGAAAAGAGCAGTGTTTTTTCACATTGGACACTTCATCTCACCACTCAGGGGACTTTTACTGATCATTCCCCCAAACCTGGAATCTTCTTCCTCTCCATCTCTACCTCCTAGCTTCCCTGGCTTCCCTCAAGTTCCAGCAACAATCTCAACTTCAAGAAGCCTTTCTCCACCTCCCTTAACTTTGGTGCCTTCTTTCCATTAATGCCAATTTTGCCTGTTTCTTGTCAGTACCTAGTTATTTGCATGTTGTCTCCCCTCATAGACTGTGAGCTCCTTAAGAGCAAAGTTTTGTCTTCTGACTTTCAGTGTGTCGACAGTGCTTAGCTCAGTGCCTGGCCCACAGTGGGTCCGTAACAAGTGTCTATTAACTGCCTAACTAACTAGCTCCTTATTACTTATCATCTGTGGACTGCTCCTCCCCAGCAAGTAGAATAACAGCCTCTCTCTCCCAGTCCCTGCAGGTATAGACTTCCAGGTCCTCAAGCTCCCCAATTCTCATGACCTCTATCTTCAAACTACTCTAACCTTCACAACAGAACCCTTTCCCCCAACCCCAACTAGATTGCTTTAAGTACTGAAATTCCTATAGCACTGGAAGTTATAGATAGGAAGGGACTGGTTTGGCTGCTCCCCTAGTTTTCTATGAAGTGAGGAAAAGCATCTGGAAAATGGGTTTTTAACCTTTGGCATTTGGGTGAAGGCTATGGACATCTTCTCTAAATAATGTTTTTAAATGCATAAAAGTAAATACATAAAATAACAAAGGAACTCAAAAGTTAGTGAAAATACAAATGCATTTTTATTCCTATCCAACTTCACAGAGACCCCCTGCTATTAATCCATAGACCCTGGGTTACAACCACAAATCATCTTTATGGAATTGTATTTGTTGCCTTCCAGATGAAAAGCTTTTTTGCCATCAGAGTGAAGCTGTTTTCTTTCTCTAGCTCACAACTGCCAGAAGCCACAAGACATGGCACACCCACATTAATAATTGTGGATGACAAAGACTGAACATTTTTCTTCCATTTCCCAGGTGGTTCCTCCCACCCTGTAGGTTTTCTTGCTTACATTTTTTTTTTAATTCATGCAGTAAAACTTATGGGATTAAAAATCACTTTGGCTAATAGTCTGTCAGTATGTAGAATACCCTACATTTCTTATGCTTTGAAGAAAGAAAGCTGTTAACTTCACATGGAGTTTTTGGCAAAAGAACAGGTGCCACATTTTGCTTGGTGCCTTTCTATGGGTAATAACAAAGTCAATTCAAGAAGGCTGTGATGAGAGAAGAGCTCAGAAATCCTGAAAGAAGAGCCAGATGAACAGCTGAGACTACTGGGATGTGGGGACTACCACAATTATACATGTTAATAAGATGATAACAATTACTAAATGATTAAGGCTATTATTTCCTCTGAGCTCAGTCTGTGACCTGTTAATTTCCATTAATCACCAAAAAAAAAAAAAAGCAGAGTCATAAATAAAGGCTATTTCAACTTAATAATCGGAGCAAAAATTCAAAAGCCAAGACTCAACTGAGCAGTAAAGATCCAACCTAAATATTCCCTTTGCTTCAGAAAGGTGAGGAACTTGGAGAGAAACATGTTGCATACTTTGGCAGATACTATGTGTATTTATAAAATCATTAAAAATTACCTTTCCTAAATATGTACATCAATAAAAGAGAGAAATAGCAAATCAATGAAATGGGCATGCAAATAAAAAAGATTTAAAAATAACAAATTAAAAATCCCCAATTAAACATCAAAATGGAAATCTTGCAAATTCTAGGAGAAATGAATAAATTGAAGTAAAAAATTAGAACTAATAAATAAACTAGGAGCTGGTCTTATGAAAAAAACTAATAAAATAGATAAACCATTGTTTAATTTGATTTTTTTTAAAAAGGAAAAAAAAATCAAATCACCAGTGCCCAAAATGAAAAGAGTTGAATGCACCAGAAATAAAAATGGAATTAAAGCAATTATTAGGAGCTATTTTGCCCAATTATGCAAAAGTGATAAAATGAATAGGAGGATATTTGCAAAAATATAAATTGCCCAGATTAACAAAAGAAGAAATAGAATACTTAAATAACCTTATCTTAGAAAAAGAAATTGAAATCCATAAATGAGCTCCCTAAGAAAAAATCCCCAGGACCAGATGGATTCACAGGTGAATTCTAGCAAACACTTACAAGAGTAATTAATCTAATTCTATACAAACTATTTGAAAAAACAAAGAAGTCCTACGAAATTCCTTTTAAGATGCAAATATGGTTTTGATACCTAAATCAGGGAGAGTAAAAACAGAAAGAAAGCTATAAGTCAATTTCCCTAATGAATATTGATGCACATTTTTTTTCACAAAATACTAGCAGGGAGATTACAGCAATTTATCAGAAAGATAAATCAGCACTGGAACCAGGTGGGATTTATACCAGGAATACAGGACTGGTTTGAAATTAGGAAAACTACAAGCACAACTAACCATGTAAATAACAAAAAACAACAAAAAAAATCATGATTATATCAATGGATGCAGAAAAACTGACAAAATACAACATTCCTGGTTCAGAACACTCGGAAGCATAGGAAAAATGGAGCCTTTCTTAAAATGACTAGTGGTATCTAAAACCAAGAACAAGCATTATTTGTCATGGGGATAAACTTAGTCTTTCCAATAACATCAGGGGTGAAGCTAGGATGCCCATTATCACCACTGTTATTTAATATTGTATTAGAAATGCAAGCTACAGCAATAAGACAAAAGAAATTAAAGGAATAAAAATAAACAATGAGGAAACATATATATATCTTTGCAGATGTTATAATGGTGTACTTAGAGAACCCCAGAGAAATAACTTGAAAACTAGTTTAAACAATCAACAATTTTTGCAAAGTAGAAGGATATAAAATAAACCTACATCAGCATTTCTATATATTACCAACAAAAGTCAGCAAGAAGAGATAGAAAAAGAAATTTTATTTAAAATAACTGCAGGCAATATAAAATACTTGGGAGCCAAGACAAAACCAGGGACTATAAGAACACAATTAAAAACCACTTTTCACATAAATATAGATCTAAATAATTGGAGAAATATTAATTGCTCATGGATAGGCTGAGTCAATACAATAAAAATGATAATTCTACTCAAATTAATTTATTTATTCAATGTTATACCAATCAAGCTACCAAAGAAGTATTTTAAAGATGTAGAAAAAAATTACAAAGTTCATCTGTAGAACAAAAGGTCAAGAATATCAAGGGAATCAATGAAAAAAAGATGTGAAGGAAGGCAACCAGATTTCAAAATATATTACAAAGTGGAAACCATCAAAACAATCTGGTACTGGCTAAGAAATACACTGTGGATCAGTGGGACACATTAGGTACACAAAACACAACAGTAAGTTACCATAGTAATCTAGTGTTTCATAAATCCAGAGATCCAAGCTTTGGGGCAACAACTTACCATTTGACAAAAAATGCTGGGGAAACTTAGAAAGCAGTTTGGTGGAAATTAGGCATAGATAGACATCTCATACCATATACCAAGATAAGGTCAAATGGGTAGATGATTTAGCTATAAAGGGTTATGTCATAAATAAATTAGGGGAACATAGAAAAATATATGTACTGGAATAATGGAGAAGGGAAGAGTTTATGACCAAACAAGAGATAGAGAGGATCACAGGAAATAAAATAGATAATTTTGATTACATGAAATTAAATAGGTTTTGCACAAAGAAAATCAATGTAGTCAAAATTAAGAGGAAGGCCCAAAACTGGGGAAGGGTGGAAGGTAAGCTTTTCATCAAGTTTCTCTGATAAAGATTCCATTTCTCAAATATATAAGGAAATTACCCAAATTTACAAAAATTAGAGCCACCCCCCAGTTGATAAATGGTTAAAAGATATGAACAGGCAGTTTTCAGAAGAAATCAAAGGAAATATGAATCAAAATCATATGAAAACATATTCTAAATTAGAAAAATACAAATTGAAACAGCTCTGAGGTACCATCTCACACCTATCAGATTGGTTAACATGACAGAAAAAGAAAATGACAAAATATTGAAGCGATGCGGAAAAATTAGGATACTAATACACTGTTGGAGTTGTGATCTGGTCCAGTTGTTCTGGAGAACAATTTGGAACTATGCCCAAAAAGCTATAAAACTGTACCTACCTTTTTGCCCATCAATATCACTACTATATTCCAAAGAGATCAAAGAAAAGGGAAAAGAATATATTTGTACAAAAATATTTATACCAATTCTTTTTGTGGTGACAAAGAATTGAAAATCGAGGGGATGCCCATCATTTGGGGAACAACTGAACAAGTTGTGGTACATACTTCTGATGGAGTACTATTGTATGTAAGAACTGACAAGCAGGATACTTACAGAAAAAAAAACTGGGAAGACATGAATTAATACAAAGTGAAATAAATAGAACCAGGAAAATACTGAACTCATTAATGGCAATATTTAAGGATGATCAACTGTGAAAGACTTAGCTACTCTGATCAAGACAAGGACAATTCCAAAGACCCATCAAAGTCCAAAGCAATACTGTAGGACTGTATCCCAAAGAGATCATAAAAAAGGGAAAAGGACCCACATGTACAAAAATATTTATAGCAGCCCTTTTGGTGGTGGCCCAGAATTGGAAACTGAGAGCATGCCCATCAATTGGGGAATGACTGAACAAGTTGTGCTATATGAATGGACTGGAATACTGTTGTTCCATAAGAAATGATGAGCAGCTGGGCTGCAGAAAAAACCTGGAAAGACTTGCATGAACTGATGCCCAGTGAAGTGAGCAGAACCAGGAGAAGAGAGTACACAATAACAGCCACTTTGTGCGATGACCAACTTTAATAGACAATTCTTCTCAGCCACACAAAGATCTAAGACAATTCTGAAAGACTGATGATGAAAAATGCTATCCACATACAGAAAAAGAACTATGGAGTCTGAATGCAGCTCAAAGCATACTATTTTCTCTCTCTCTCTCTCTCTCTCTCTCTCTCTCTCTCTCTCTGGTTTCTTCTTTCTTGTGGCTTTTCCCTTTGGTTCTAATTCTTCTTTACAGCATGACTAATGTGGAAATATGTTTAATATGATTGTATATGTATAGCTTATATTGCATGCCATTTTGAGGAGGGGGGAACAGAGAAGGGGGAGAAAATTTAAAACTCAAAATCTTATAGAAGTGAATGTTGAAAAGTAAAAACAAATAAATAAATATTTTTTAAAAAGGTGCTATAAATATCTGGGTACATGTGGGTCCTTTTCCCATTTTTATGATCTCTTTGAATATAGACCTAGAAGTGGTACTATAGCTGGATCAAAGGGTATGCATAGTTTTATAGCCCTTTGGACACAGTTCCAAATTGCTCTCCATAATGGATGGATCAGTTCACAACTCCACCAACAATGCATTAGTTTTTAATTTTCTCACATCTTCTCCAACATCAATCATTTTCCTTTTTTGTCATATTAGTCAATCTGATAGGAGTGATGTGGCACCTCAGAGTTGTTTTGATTTGCATCTCTCTAATCAATAGTGAGAGTATTTTTTAAATATGACTATAGATAAGTTTAATTTCTTCCTCTGAAAACTGCCTGTTCTTGACCATTCATCAATTAGGGAATTACTTGACATTCATCAATTAGGGAATTGATATCTTTTGACCATTTATCAATTAGAGAATTACTTGTATTCTTCTAAATTTGACTCAGTTCTTTACATATCTTAGAAATGAGGCCTTTCTCAAAGATACTGGCTATAAAAAATTTTTTCCCAGCTTTCTACCTCCCTTCTAATCTTGGTTGCATTGGCTTTGTTTGATGCATTTTTTAAAAAGTCCCATCAGTAATGGTTAAAATAAAACAAATTTTGGTGCTTATGAAAGCTAATATGGCATAGTAGAGGTAGTTAGGCGCATAAGATGCCGGGTCTGAAGTCAGGAAAATTCATTTTTTCTGAGTTCAAATCTGGTCTTAGTTACTAGCTGTGTGACTCTGGGCAAGTCACTTAACCCTTTTTGCCTCAGTTTCCTCATCTGTAAAATGATACGGAGAAGGAAATGGCAGACTACTCCAGTATCTTTGCCAAGAAAATCCAAAATGAGACCATGAAGTGTCAGACACAACTGAAATGACTGAACAACAACATGGCACAGTAGATTGCTGGCCTTGAATCCTGGAAGACACAAATCCCACTTCAGACACATAGTGACTGTGTGACCCTGGGCAAGTCTCTTTCAACCTAGGCCAGTGGTATCAATCTCAAATACAAATGGATCTTTGGCCTAAAATTGACTTAGAAAACCACAAGTTAACATTATTTATGTTGTATTGTATTTCTATTTAGTTTATTAAGCATTTCCCAGTTACATTTTAATATAGATCCTGCAGTACTCAGGAGTTTTGCCAGGTCAGTATGGCAGTGGGCCCTGAATTTGACACCTTTGTTCTAGGCAATTTTCAGAGCCTATAAATTGCAGAGAACTTGCCAACCTACACTGGGAGAGGGAGTTTCCTCATCTGGGAATTCCCTGTTCCAATGTATCTTTTGGTGCTTACCAAGGAAATCTGAAGTTAAACAGAAAATTCACTTATGTTGAACACTCTACTTCTTGGTATCAGATAAATGAGGTCTTACTGTAGTATTATTTTAGGAAGAAAATCTCAGTATGAAAAAGTCTTATTAAGTTCCTAGGGAAAATTCTAGCCTGACCATTCACTAACAGTTGCCATGTTTTATAAATTTCCA
Source organism: Potorous gilbertii (assembly GCA_028658325.1). Classification (NCBI taxonomy): domain Eukaryota; kingdom Metazoa; phylum Chordata; class Mammalia; order Diprotodontia; family Potoroidae; genus Potorous; species Potorous gilbertii. The sequence continues at coordinate 73,405,094 of CM053772.1, read as the reverse complement.
GACAATATTTACTAAATTCCCTGAGAAGCCTCCTTTAAGTTGTTGCAACTTCCTTTGTTTGGGAAGAGCAGCATTCATAAGGTCAAAATAATCATAGAATCATGGAGGCCTGAGAAGGGAGCTTAGTATTTAGTAAGTACAGCCTTCTCATTTTACCCAGAAACTGGGTTCATGGAGGCTGTCATGTGCCAAACGTCATGCAATTGGTTGACACAGAACTGGAGTATAAGCCCACATCTGCCAACCCCAGAGATCTTTAAGGAACACAACACCATTATTTAGAATTCTGTTAATTTGGTCAGCCTTACAGCTCTATTAAGAAGGATATTAAGGCTAAGGTTTTCCAGCTGTGTTTTAAGACAATCACATCTTATATGTCCCAGTCACTGGCAATATTTAAAAGTCCCATGCCTTCAAAAGATGTGTGAGTCATGGGTGTGAATGCATCTTGCAGAACCAAATCGGTAGTGTCTCATGACTTTTATTTATCACTACATTCTCAGCTGTTGCTGCTGCCAAGATTAAACCTTCAAAACATCCAAAGCATTTTGAATTAGCTTGAAGTAAATAGTTCACATCCAATTCTAATTGGCAATGGCTTTGTATTTGAATGTCATTTTTTAAAAAAATAAAAATTTGTTCACTTCTGGACTGCTTCTGTTAATCATTTAATAAATAGTTTTTCATAGTTTTAAAATATGCACTTAAATAATTGATGCAGCATTGACTGGTTGCTAAAATTTGAGTCAAAACAGTAGCAATAAGCTTCAATTTATAAAAATCCAGTCTACAAAATCCCAAATTTATAGACGTAAGTGGCGAGGAGGGGAGATGGATGGAGAGAGGGATATTCACATTCCAGAGGATTTAACCACAGAGTTCCTTTCAATGGCAGTTCCTGTGACACATCGAAAATATATCTCAATCAAAACTTACTCAAGTAAATTGAGATACTGTATATTGACACAGAAACTAATGGAAGAAAAATAGCATTTTAGAGGAGTCTCTTCAATTATCATGGTCAATGTTAAGTCTTTGCCATTGGTTTTCTTCTGGAAATCTTAAAAACACCCATTAAACTGGATGCAGGGACAGAGATTAGACCTAGTATAAGGAAATCTCAGTCGAGAAAACTCCCCCTACCAAGGCAGATAGACAACTTGCTCTTCATTAATCAATTGTAGCCAATTAGAGCACTGAGTAGACTGTGGTTGTTTGTCCTTTGTTCTGGAAGAGGACATGACATCATGGAGGTGCTGTCATGACATGCCAGCGAATTGGATTTAAGTGGGGGAGGATTGTGCAGTCACCAGTCTCACTTTCTTCTCTGGAGCCATCTGGGTCCAGTGACCAGATGCACATCAGGATGACAGGAGATGGTCCCAGATGTGTGGAGGACCTTGGCTTTTTAAAGCTAAAGTCTTTAGCTGGTTTCAGTTTGACTGAAGTAATGCCTACTTGGTGATTAGGGAGAGGCAAAAAAATGAGGTTTTTAAAGAATGACCTCCAGAAAAAACAAAAAAGAAATTCCTCAGAGTTTCTGGCCAAAACAGAAACAATTACTGTTTACATTCATTCTGAGTCAATCAGGGTCCAAAAAATGAGCAAGTGGTGTTTGGCCCAAGACCTATTATTGGCCAATAAGTGAGGGTCAGAGGGATTTGTGTTTAAGGCATGATCTTTAAGAAAGAAATGTAGCCTGTAAACCCAAAGGGAAAGAGGGAAGAAAGAAAAGGAGAGAGGAAGGAAGGAAGGAAGGAAGGAAGGAAGGAAGGAAGGAAGGAAGGAAGGAAGGAAGGAAGGAAGGAAGGAAGGAAGTTAGTTGTAGTTGGGTCCTCAAGGTCACTCAGCCAGTATGCATCAGACAGAGGACCTGAGCAAGGGAGCAAGGGTGTCTGAATGGAGAGTGGGAGACACAGAACCAGTAGAGGACTTTGAGGCCCCACAGGCCAAAGGACCTGTTAGAAGGAGGAAAGAAGTACTCTCTCAGCTATTGACCATCCTCCTGACCTATTAAGTTGTTTCTATGTGCTAGAGTAAAAGTGCTGTCTTTACTTTGTAAATTTCAGTACCTTGGAGTAAAGGTCTGGGTGTTCCACCCCTAGTTATATCTTTTAGTATTACAGTTACTAATATTGTATAGTCTCAGATCTCTGTAGAGACAAAATTTTAAGTTTTGTTAATTTGAATTTTGGTTTCTCATATGTTCAGAGCACCTCCACCTTTCTCTGTTTTCTAACACTTGCTCTGGGAATTATGATTAAATCCAAATTACCATTGCTACTAGAAAGAGCATGTCAACAAGCTTCACTCATCCATTTCCTATATGTGTTGTCTTCCTGTTTCAGAATGTCGGCTCTTTGAGGGTGCGGACTGTTTCACTTTTCTAATGATATCCTTAGTGCTTAGCATAATACTTGGCCCAAAGGAAAGGCAGGTAGGTGGCACAGTAGCACTGAGCTTGGAATCAGAAAGACTCATCTTCTTGAATTCAAATATGACCTCAGGCACTTAGCTGTATGACCCTGGGCAAACCATTTAACCCTGTTTGCCTCAGTTTCCTCATCTGTAAAATGAGCTGGAGAAGGAAATGCCAACCACTTCAGCATCTCTGCCAATGAAACCCCAAATGGGGTCATAGAGAGTTGAACACAATTGAAAAATGACTGAACACCACCAAGGACTTAATAAATGCTCTTCCTTTTATCCTCCCTTCCACCTTCCCTCTTTCTTTTTTCTTTATTCCCTTCCTTTTCTTTTTTCTTTCCTGCCTTTCATTTCTTTCTTTTATTCTATAATTGTCTTTTAGATTCTTGAAAATTGCGATCATAGAGAAAATCTAAGATTTATGGAAGTGAATGTAGAAAACAAAACAAATTAATAAAAAAGATATTTTTGAATGTGAAAACGAAGCAAAATAAAACCCTCTTTTTTACTCTTAAAAAAAAAGAAAAGAAAATAGCAATCATCTCTGCTCAGGTCTCCTAGTCTTTAAGCCAAATCTCTGCAGTTCTTTCAGCTACCCATGATGTGCGATTTTGAAGTTGTTCTCTATGGGTGCCATCCAGCTTAACAACATTTGTCCTAAAATATGTCATCCAGAAGAAATCTGACCAAAACCACTTAAGGCACAAGTCTGCACCATACAGAACCCAGAGAAATCTTACAATAAATGTTTGTATTAATGCTAAAAATCCTTAGTTTGAAATTAGTTCTTGCTCCAGATAGGCTATGGCCACCTTGGTGATACTCATACTGCATATCTATGGTAATTATACAAATAATTTAAAACTTAGGGATGAAAGTGCTGTTGTATTCTCACCCTGACATCTTAAATGATTCAGTGAATACTTAATGATCACCTACTATATCAGCAGAGTGTAGTAGAGAGACTCAGTCAGGAAAAACGTGTTCCCACCTCTGGCACTTGTGTAAGCATAGACAAGTCACTCCCTCTGCCTCACACATAAAATTGTAATAATTGGACCTATCATACTTGTCTCATCTGAGACTCACATGAGACAATGGACATAAAGTGCTTAGACCTCGAAGTGCTCATAAATGTCAGTTTATTATTATTATACACAAGGCACTTACTGTGCAAGAGGCTACGAGGGATATAAAGATGAGTAGAACTAGGTTTCCTGTCCTTAAGAAGCTTACAATTTAGTAACAGATAAGATATGAACAATGTTTGAGTGTACACAACAGGCACAGATGAAATACTTTAAGAATTCAGATGAAGGAGAGAGGATGACTTCTGGCTTTACGAAAAGTGATGGCATTTAAGTCAGATGACTTCAAGAGGCAAAGATGGAGGTAAAGGGCATTCTACTTAGAATAGAGCGAAAAAACGCACTGAGTTTGGAAAGTCCCGAATATGGCAATCAGGAAATTCAGGAGATGTTTTATGAGATAAGCCTTGAAAGATACACTCAGGTGCAGTGGTTGTCATGCTCAGGAGTTTACACTCTGTTGTGTAGGCAATGAGAAACCATTAAAGGATTAGAGTGGCAATTCCACTACAACAAAATGAACTGCTACCTGTATAGGGACATCTTATTACCTGAAGTTTCATCTGCATGGATTTCTTGACTTTGCCTAATCTTATCCAAATAACATTCATTCTGATACTTCCCATTAAGCATCCACGTGACAACAAATAAGAATGAAAAATGCATGACATATTTAATGCCATATCTGGCCCATCATTTCTGAGGCCATCAAACTAGTCAGACTTAATCAAAAGATAAAGCAAATGGACATGTAACAATGTGGGGAAGAACCACATTAGAAGATTTCTAATTCTAATTTCTTGGCTACTGGGAAGAGGCACTAGATGTCTGCACAGCACATTTGGATGCACTCCTCCCATGGAGAAGCACCTTTTCCTTACTGAAGCCTGTTGGAACTTTCCATAAGGCTACTAATTTTAGCTTCACTTTGTGACTAATGGGATACTCCAGGGTGATAATAGCATGGTTTTAATTAGATGACCACAAGATGAGGGATAAGGGTGGATACATTTTCAACCTATAAATTTTTTTCTTGTATCATCACAATTAGGAATTGAAGAACTTTCCAAAGTAAACATCCCATACAGAGCTAATTAAACTCTTCACATTTAAGTCATAGCCACATAAATTAAAACAAGCAATGATTCCACAGGCAAGCAGTAGTGTACCACATTCCCCACCTCGGAATCCTCCAAGCCTCTTAAACCGAGACACTCTGGACAGGTTTACACCCACAAGCTGCCCTGGTTCTGAGGACTGCGTTATCACTAAGGGGAAAAAAATAAAAATAATCCTTTGAAAATGGAAGCACTGAAATACCTGCTAAGATATTTCAACCTCCACTAACTTTGAGGAAGGAGCTTTGAAAATGTCCTTCCAGCAAACCCAGACTGCAGCTGCTCAGTTTTATAGCACTAGTTTTCTCCCTCTCTTTCCAGTAAAGAAAGAGTCAAATCTGAAAACTGGCAGAAAGCACAGGGCACTCAGGTCCTAAATATAGATCAGAGTGGTGAATTTAATGGAGCAGCAATGTTGGCTTGGTCCTCATGAGTAGAATAGATGCCAATGAAATGGAATGACTTCTTCAAATGGAAAGATTTAAACACATGGTTCTCTCTCCCTTCCCCGCCCCCCCCCCACCTTTATCATTGTGGGAAAGTCCCTTCTGACTTAAAAAATTCTACCACTATTCTAAGAAGATTAGGCCCTGGTGGACACTAGACAATGCATACTATCTCGTTCTTTTTGACACACTTCTATGCATTCTAAGCCCTGATTGGGCTTATCTATAAAGCATTTATAAATAACTTAACAATATGGAAAATCTGTCTTAACATCAATTGCATTAAGAATGGGGCTATTGCTATGTTCTATAAAATGCCTTCTGCACTTTTGGTGAACAGTAATATTTAGGGTGGACTTTTCTTTGAATTACAGAATGAAGCTTAAACCATTATCCTATAGTATCACCAATATAAATGAATCAAAGGGGGTATCCAGGAGAACAATTTATGGCATAACATCGTTGTAAAGACAAACAACTTTGAAAGACTTAAGAATTCTGATCTGATATTATATAATGATAAACCATGATTCATTCCAAAGGAATAAAGATAGATAACGTACCTACCTCCTGACAGAGCACCAACGTGCATAATAAGATTCACATTTTTGGATATAACCAGCTGTAATAGTAAGCACCCCAGCATACAGAGGAAGGCCTGCTATCACAGGTTCTTTGATCTGCTTTTCTAAAACAAAAGCAACTTCTGAGGGGTCAAGAATCACCTTAATCAAGCACATGTATAATTCACGGTTCAGGAGAAAAAGTCAGCCCCTTGAACTTCAGAGAAAATACAGAGAAATCCAAATCAATAGACATAGCTTCCAAACTGTCTAATATAAGCAATATATACATCATAAACCAACAAACAGATTCAGCCGGTTGACTATAGTTGCCAGGGAGGGAAGCACCAACATCTGAGTTTTCAAAGTTGGGGGCTGCTCAGTAGCTTCCTAGAGTCTCATCTGGCATACAATGTTTCTTTCAAAAGTAAAGCCTCAGCTCAAAGTACTTAAGCATTTTTTATTAATAAGAGGTGGGGGCCTTCCTACAAATCCTCTCAGGCCAATTAATGGGAGGGAAGATCTTCCCATTAGAAGCAAAATTATATTAACAATAAGCAAAACTGCATTATCAATACACCAACACAGGGATTTGTTTTGTTTGACTATACATATTTATTGGAAGGATTTTGCTTTTCTTTTGGGGGTGCTAGAAAGGGTTTGAGGGAGAGAAAAATACTTGTTTATTGAAAAAAATAAAATTTAATTATAAGAGTTAGATGAGCCTCTCCTTCAGGGCTGTTACCAAATTCACTTTGGTTGCTAACATTTGAGAGCACCTTTGTTTATATGAGTGTTTTTTTTTAATCTATGGGGTTATAAACACTACAGATTTGGGGTAATTTGGGGGGGGGATAATTCTCTCTTTTCCTTTGTCTGGCTTAGAAATGTTAAGCCTCAGACCCTGAAGTCTGCTTTACCTATTCTCTTTGATAAGAAAATGACTTAAACAGGGCACAAGTTGGCCGTGATAGATACGACACATACCTGAGTTCCTTTATTTCTTGTACTTTTTAAAAAGTCATTAGTAATAGTAATAGCTAACATTTATAGAACCGCAATGGTGCGGTGGGTAGAGTACTGAACCTGGAGTCATGACAGCCTGAGTTTAAATCCTGCCTTAGACAATGACTAGCTACACAACCCTGGGCAAGTCATTTAACCTCTGTCTATTTCAGTTTCCTAATTTGTGAAATGGGGATTATAACAGACTCTACCTCCCAAGGTTGCTGTGAGGACTAAATACAAAAATATTTGTAAAGGACTTCGCAAACCTTAAAGTGCTAGTTATGTAAATGCTAGTTATATGCTAGCACTTTGCTGTATGCTACTGTTTCGGCTCTATGTTAGTACTTTTAGCTCTATGTTAGTAGTTTTCAAAGTGTTTCAGTAACAGAACCACATTTTTCTCTTGGAAATATTCCCAATATTTGGGCAAAAAGTAGCAAAAGTCCTTAGAAAACTCTGCATTTAATAACTCACCAGATCACTGGATTTCAGATATTGACCTTAGAGGTGATTTTATACATACCCCTTTTTTTTTATAGATGAGGAGACTATGTCCCAAGTAGGAGGAAATGATTTACTTAAAATTACATAGCTCATTATTTGTAAACCTAGAATTAGAACACAGATCTCCTAACTCATAGTCCATATAAAATTCCATTGCAATGAATGTTATTTCAAACAAGTGCAGCATCCACTAAGAGATATGTGATGGAAGGGCCCTTCTCTACTCCCGCCGCCTTACACACACATGCACTCACACACACACACACACACACACACACACACACACACACACACACACACTTCAGTATAAGCATAGATACCCTCTGATTGACCTCCTATCAACCATGATGATATTCTAAAACTCCATGGAAATACTAAAGTGGTGATCCTGACCTGAAGACTCGGTGGCTTTTTAGAAGGAACCACTGTTGTGAGCTGTTGGATGAGAAAGTTCCTCACCTATCTAGGTGCCAGGTGGCTGTGAATGCATACCTCCTCTGTTTCTCTGCCTTGGTTGTGTCGATTCTTTCGTGATCTTAGAAGAATGAAGAGACTGAACAGACCAGGTTATGAAGTTTATCAGCTTTCAGTGGTTGGACAAGACATCAACAACCGTGCCAGGAGCAGTAGGAGCTCAGTCTAGTGAGGAGCCAGTCCTCAAGAACAGCCTGCTTGACAAACTCCAGCAATGAATTTTCCAGCAGCTGAGGTACTGTGGCATGGAAATAAGTCCTAGCCCCAAGTGACGCCATGGCATCTAAGAAGCAGAAGATGTAATAAAGAGTCTAAAGCACTGGGGTGGGAGGAGGAAAGAAGGATTCTTTCATCCAGCATCCCTAAAGGGTGCTACAGAAGGGTTCTGTATACAAAGCTATTCCATCCATGTTCCTGCAGATAATTTACAATGTCAATGATTTTCCTTATATGATAACAATTCTCCCCAAAGAATACGCTTTAATAAGTGATCGAATTTCAACTTTGTTTGTGTGTGATTTCATTTGGTTCTGCCTTGTTATAAGCTCAGTGTTTTATTTCAACTTGATTCCTTATTTTTTGTATGTTTATTTGTTTTTGCTCATGGTTATTATTTTTATGATTTTTTAAAAAAATGTCAGTGCTCTCTCTGGTCCCAGCCAACTAGTACCAAGCCTGCTATGTTCTTTTAAAGGTTTTTTAAAGCACTCGTGATTTCTTAAATTAGATTTCATTTCCATTTAAAGCAAAAGAGCTATGAAAAATGCCATCCCCTGATCCTGATATGACATGACATTTTAACTTAATTTTTAGTATAAATAAAATATCACTGTTTGACTGGGTGAGTTAAGAGGGTGTAATTTGTAATTAACTTCCCTGAAAAGAAAAAAAAAGAGTTTTGTGGGAGAAACACAGGAGGATATAAAAACTATATAAAAAGCTCCGTTTTGTGATCTTGGAAGAGGGAAAGACTATGCCTATCATTGTAAGATCTGGCCTTTCCCTCCATCATAGGGTAATCGCCTGGTTTATGATCTTCTCAATGTGTGAAAGAGAAAGGAGTGGGAAGGAGGATGTTCACATCTGCATGAGTTCTGGGGCTCGAAAAATGGTAGGGTATACTTATAAACAGCTGGGTCCCTTGGCAATGCTGGTCTTACCACTCTCATTTTTGTGTTAGTTGTGTTGGCAAGGCTGTGATGAATCTAAACGTGTCTTTCCGTTCCATGTGTACTGCTATTGGCATGCATAGATATGAAGAGCCACAGAGTATGGCCACTTCCTGAGTCATGCTACAAGTAACCTTCCTTCCCTATCTTCCCAAAATGGCCAGTTCTTGTTCCAGAAGAATGAATGATAAAGGCCAGCTGTGGATTCACATTCTTGCATGGAAATTTCAGTAAAGGAGTAAAGAAGAATCTTAGAACTGGAAGAGACATTAGAGATCATGTCACTTCATTTTATATCTCACTGATAACATAACTAAGGCTTAGAACCAGCCACAGAAAGACTTACAAGACAAAAGCATGACGTTACAGGAGACAGACTCATGGGACAAGAAGAAGAGAATAAAGCTCAACATGGATGCCCAAAAGGCCAGAGGTCCAAGGATCAAGCACAGATATGGGAGGAGCAAAGACACCAGGACAGAGAGAGGGGTAGGCATTAAGGGCAGATACCCAGTAAATGGAGCTGTCCAAAGAGAGACAGAAATATGCAGAATAAATAAACTAAGATGAAATTTAATAAGTTGAGGGCATAGGCACAGTGCCCCTTCTAAATTTTATATAAGTGAGATCTCATTAAAATTATAAGGGAAATGGTTACCAAGATAACTGCCTGAACAGGAGGTAAACTACCCAGCTTCCATACGCCTACTCTAGCAAAACCCCAAAGTTCACACTAGACCAAATGAAGATCAAGAAATCAGCGACTTCTTTTACCCCAGAAGTGCACCAAAAAATCAGCAGAAAACTTCTGTCCACTCCCTGCCCCTACAAAGCCAACACTTGCACAGGGAGGCCTCAGAAAGTGACCAGAGACGGGGTCAGGGATGTGTGAAGCCTGAAAGGCTCTGCATGTGAAGGCAGTAAGAGCTGCCGCATATGAATGTAATGAGATATTATTGTGCCATAAGAAGTGACAAAAGATGATCTCCGAGAATCCTGGGTAGTGAAATGACCCAGAATGAAGTGGCAGCACCAGGGTTACAATTTATACAAGAGCAGTAACATTGTAAAGAAAAACAGCTTTGAAAGACTTAAGAACTCTAACTGGCATAATGACCAATCATGTCACCAAAGGACCTATGAAGAAGCCTGTTACCTTACAAAAATGATGGACATTCTCCAATTGATAAATAGTCAAAGGATATGAACAGGTAGTTTTTAGAGAAAGATATTAAAGCTATCTATAGTCATGAAAAAATGATCTAAATCACTATTGATTAGAGAAATACAAATTGAAACAATTCTGAGGTTCCACATCAGATTGGCTAACATGACGAAACAGGAAAATGGTAAATGTTGGAGAAGATATGGGAAAACTGGAGCACTATTCATTGTTGGCAGAGCTGTGAGCTGATCCAACAACCATTTTGTAGAGCAATTTGGAACTGTCCCCAAAGGGCTATAAAAATGTGCATACTCTTTGACCCAGCAATACCACTTCTAGGTCTATATCCCAAAGAGATCATAAAAATGGGAAAAGGACCCAAATGTACAAAAATATTTATAGCAACTCTTTTTGTGGTGGCCAAGAGCTGGAAATTAACAAGTTGTGGTATGTGAATGGAATAGAATACTATTGTGCTATAAGAAATGATGAACAGGCAGACTTCAGAAAAATCTGGAAAGACTTACATGAATTGATGCTGAGTAAAGTGAACAGAACCAGAAGAACATGGTACACAGAACAGTACACTGTATACAGTATGCAATGACTGACTTTGATAGAATTAGCCCTTCTAAGCAATGTAAGAACCTAAAACAATTCCAAAAGACTCAGGATGGAAAAAGAACTATGGAATCTGAATGCAGAGCAAAGCACACTATTTTCTTTTTTTTGTTTAGTTTAGTTTTTTTCTTTCTCATGTTTCCTCCCATTCGTTCTAATTCTTTTATACAACATGATTAATGTGAAAATATGTTTAATAAGAATGTATATGTAGAGCCTATATCAGTTTGCATGCCATCTTGGGGAGGGGGAGAAAATTTAAAACATGGAAGTGAATTTGAAAACTAAAAATAAATACATTAAATCAAGAAAACACATCATCGGGATACAAGATGCAGAGACATACATTTTTGGATATGGCCATTGCATGCATTTGTTTTTCTTGACATGTTTATATGTTACAAGGTCTGCAAAGAGGACAGTTTTGAAAGTAGTATGTAAAATTTATTATATATTTTTTAAAAAAAACAAAGCAATGTGACACGTATTATTTATGTTCCATACAAAATCCTTTCTTTGTGTTCTTCTGTGCATATAAAATTTCTCCTTTTGTGTTTAAGATCAAAAATTTTTTTAAAAAATTAAATATAAGGGCACTCTGAAAGAAAAAAGGGAAAGGAGACAGGACTGTTCCAATAATTTTGTGGTCTGACAATGTACTTACTGATAGCTAGGTGGTGCAGTGGATACAGCACCAGGAAGTGCTCTATCAGGATGACTTGAGTTCAAATTTGACCCTAGATACTTACTAGCTTCGTGACCCTGAGCAAGTCACCTGATCTTGTTTGCCTCAGTTTCTTCATCTGTAAAACGAGTTGGAGAAGGAAATGGCAAAGCACTCTGGTATCTCTACCAAGAAGAAAACCTCAAATGGGGTCACAAAGACTCAGACACAACTAAAACAACTGAACAATTTAACAAATGTATTTATAATGAGCTTCAAGTTTTGGCGTTTTTTAAAGTTACTTGTCCTTCCTTTAGTTGTCTCTCTGACTGACCATCCACTAATGATTTCAGGGGGCCCAAGATAATTGTCCCTATTTTCTCCACCTTAGACTTCTCATAGAAAAACAAGCATATGTGAAGTGAACATAAAATTCCTGGTAATTCTACCATCTGGACAGGAAATGTGATGTTTCGAGTTCACACAGAGAGGTATGAAAAGAATTAGTATAGTCATTTTAATGCAGACTAACAAAAAAAAGAGCCTCCACAACATCCTCTAAGCATAAGTTAATCATATTTATTAGTCCTTAGCAGCTAAATAACAGTAATGAAACATGCACTTCAAAACTAATAATTCATTTTAAGGAAACAGTTCTCTTTCCCAGTGAATGGTATGACTTGTCATGAGCTATCACGATAATGTTAATTTCACTTATTCTGAAAACATTCTTTGATTACTTTGTCTATTGGGAAATGACTCTTGGTATATTTGTATCAGTTCCATACATTACATTTACACACATATGTTTATGTATTATCTATTTATCTTAAATATCAGACCTTTATCAGAAAATATTCACTTCATTTCCACTCAGCAGTTTCTGTTTCTCTTCTTATGATGACTCTTCAGCTGTTTAGAAATAACTCTCATGCCCCCCCCTTTCTCTTTTCTTCACTATATTAAACATTCTCAATTTTTTCAAATATTGCTTATGTGATATGGTTTCCAGAGTGATCTGTCAAGTGTTAAGTAATGTCATTATCTTTTTGGATATAGTCAGAGTAGCAAATAAATAGACTGATAATAAGTAGTAATGCATTTTTGGATTGGGTGAAACTCAACTAAAATAAGGTACAGGGGCAGAGAGTAGGCAGAAGAGAAAAAAATTAAAATGAGGGACTTTGTAGGAAACAGATGGTAATACAGGGAAGGAGTGGGATTTGGGAGATTATTTCCTAAACTCATATTAAGTGAATATGTCAATTATATACAAGTAACATGTATGTGTGCAGCCATGAATGGGAGAGTCAAGACTAACAGCATTGTCTAATTATGGCAAGAACCCTCTGGGAACAAGCTTATTTGAGTGCATTTTAAGAAAACATAGATTTTAGTGAATTCCTAGGTAGCCATCTGTATTAACTTAAGCTACTTTGGTTGGTATCATGCAAACCTTTCAGCTAAAATTATAAATTCTGATAAAACAAAAGAGGTGAGTCCCTGAAAAGGAAAACTTTCATTTTTCTCATTTTCCCCATTTCTGAGATTTTTATATGTAGCCTTTTATACCCTTTAAGTGAATTCTATTAATATGCAAATTATTGTCACCAAAGTATCACCGTGCTGTGCACCCTAACACATAATATCTTAGATTAATATCAGTGGCATGAAGAAGATGAAAACTTACCAGAAGGCAAAAATGGTGTCAGAAGAGAAATAATGTTTGCAGAAAGTGTAGGGAATGTGTCTTGTGTTTTCTGGTTAAGGAACTAGAAAGTTCTAGACTTTGAGGAGCCAAGAGTATTAATGAGAGAGAAATGAAAGATAAAGAGTATCTTCTATTTATAGAAATTTTTTCTTCTCAAGGACTCAAATCATTTTCACACAATAACTTCATTTATTCTCTTTCACAAGGCAAAATTATCCATATTGTGCAAGTCGGGGAACTAGAGGCACAGAGATTATACTAGTGGTCAAAAGTCACACAGTACATGATCTAAATGGGGGTATTTCAGAGTGAGAAGCAGGAGATATTCACTGGGAAATCCTGCCAGCAAGGTTGGGGTGGACCTTGTATAAGAGTAACCAGGAGCATTTCACCCTTGAAGACATCTGACAGGGATCAGTAAGGGCTGTCAAGGACCCTCTCCCTATGATCTAGAGAATTTCCAACATCTACAAGGAGGGAAGTCTGCAGTAGTGTCTGTCGGGTTTCCTATGGCTCATCAGATTTGGGACTTCAAATCTTTGGAGGTTAGCATGAAAGTAATGTGGCAAGAAGTTGCAGCTTCTTGACCAATTAGGTTAGATTTTCAATTACACACCTTATAACCAGTACCGTGTCAATTGAACAATGTGGCTGCAGAATCAATGGTCCCAATCATCTTTATTCATTATTACATGTAAATATTGTTACTATGAGTATATGAATAGTGTCAGAAGTATAAATGAATTTAAATTCCAAAGCTATTGAAAAGTCAAAACAAAACTAGTGTAGCTAGGTTGCACGTTCAAATTAAAAGACAGCCTTAAACTGTAGATAAAAGCTGTAGAAATGAGTTATGCTTTATTTTCATATATCCCAGACTTACAAGACTTTTAAAGTATTTACTTGTTTGGGGAAAAATAATTTCTCTTAATTTTGTTTTCCTTTTAAGAATTTTATCTTCTACAATACTAGTATGTCTCTATGAATTCAATCTTCCCTTTCAAATAACTATGGTAAATGGTTAGGTCAATGCAACACTGAAAAAAAAAGTAAGCTCTGATATAACAAAAACACGTGAATATTATTGATAGTTAAGAACAAAACATATATCATTGAGTTAATTATGTTATCCAAATTGTTTCTTTATCACTTCCTCAATACTCAATCTACACTAGTCTTCACATAAAGCATGGGTACTTAACTACATAATTCATTTGAAAACTGCTGTATCATTAGATTTTAAATGAAGTACTGATCTAGAAGTGGCAACTTGAAGTATCTTTTCAAGAGATTAGCTAGTTGTGCTTCTCAATACATCATTTACAGTTATTAAAATGAAGCATTAATACAGGGTATTCCCAAAGTCCTAGTGCAGTTTTGCTCAAATGTCCATTTTAAATAATTAAATAATGAAACAGGAGGGCATAGTGGATGGAGAACTAGTCTCAGAACAAAGAGGACCTCGATTCAAATCCCACTTCCACTATACAGTTACACATTGTGACTTTCCCCATCAAGATTTCCATATATTGCTGGTCAGCATAAGAAATTGAATGGGAATTTTATGGAGTTTTGTGGAAGCCTCAGACAACACGCAAAAACCAACAGACAACACAGAGCCTATGACCAAATACTTAACTGAAATTTTACAATAAGATACTGTAAACTCCCCATAAAAGAAAAAAAAATTCAGACTTCTCTGATACAAAGGGAGGGCTAAAAAATTTTACAAGGATTTTACAGATTTTGTTGGGGGAAGGAAGTGGGGATGTGGGGTGGGCATCTTGCCCCTAACCATCCCCCTTCCCCATTCCCCCCCCCAATCTCCCCATCCCTTCACAAGTAGAAGAGATAACTGCTAGTTTTGGGATCTTTGTGTCTTAGGCAATGCTTGAAAACCATACATTACAAAGCAGGCTCAACTCAGCTTTCGGAGAGGAAGTTCCATACCAAGAGCACGCTAGACAGATGGAAACAGAGATCTTATAAAAAAAAAAAAGCCCAAAAAAATGAAGTACACAAATGAAGGCAGCTAAGACAACTTCACACCATCTGTCTGAGAAGAATTACTATTGGAACAGGTTCTGACTCAAGGTAATCTGATGAGGTCTATTCTATACCACAATTCCACTACAACTGCTAAAAATACTCTTAGGCCTCTCCCAAGGCTGGGGTGGGGGAAAGAATTTAATTATTTTTTCTACACTATAAATATCTACAAATACCTATAAATAAGCAGTGAAATTATAATGGTATCTTTTAATTCAGACATTTTCCTTTAAAAAGTTCCTACTTGGTGTACTGTGTTTGAACAAGGAAGTGTTTAAAGAGAAATGTAGTTAAAAATAATCTTAATTTAAAACCCTTCAACTAATTATTGTTAATGTAGTCTCCATCTAACTACAGCACTAGCAATTGTCTAACCTATTTTCAGACGCCTTGATCACAAATCTTGAGTCTAATTGCTGTGTCACCTTGGCTAAAGGATTTCTTGTCAAGACCTTGCATTATACAAATTCATGTTTAAATGAACAATTCTACAAATGCATATGTGTGTGTATATATATGTGTGTGTATGTGTACACATGTGTATATACATACACATACATACACATATATAAAATAACGATTTAGTGATTTAGCCCAGTGATACATGGATCCATCCAGGGTAACCAGCCCAGAGGATGCAGATCATAGAGTATTTGGGAGGGGGTTGAGGGGAGAAACCTTGGTAGATGTGATTATTGAGCCACTGTTAGTGATAGCTGAAACACTGTGGGAAATGGGAAAGGTACCACAGGACTGGAATGCAAGTGTTATCACACTTTAAAAATCCCCACTGCATTAAAAATAATATAATTTATATTCATAAAGATGATGCAGAGATGTATTTTTTAAAGGCAAAAGCAATTAAAATTTTCTTTTTACAGATATATGCTTCAGTTGTCTGGAAAATTATCCTATCGAGAATGCTTTATTCTCTGCCAATACTGAGCAATTGCTATCTGTAAAATCAAGTTACCAAAATACAGATAAAACTTTACATTTCTACAATGATGTGAACGAGTCCAGGTGTGGCATGATCTGGAAAAAGCCTTTTAATTAATTTAGCCTCAAATATTTTTCTATTTTATTTACCCACAGTTATGAAACACATTATCTCAGGTAACTATTTACTAGACAGGTGTCATTTAACTACTTTATGTCCTACCTCCTTTTCATAGAATGAACACTTTCCAAGGTCCCTTTCAGCTTCAATAGTCTATGATTTTTTAACAAATATTTCCTGTTTCATGTTGACAGATCTAACAACTGCTTATCCATCCTGGGAAGTGGAAGAGACTTATTTTTTTAATCCAGAGGATGTTTTCCACATTCATTCAATTTATTTTAAAGTTTTTTGTGATATTTAGGGGTTCAGATTAGGATTAGATCAATAACTCATAAAACAATAACTTATCAAGGTAAGTATTATCTATGCTAAATGAAGGGATCCATGGAATGCCTTATCTCACGGCCTGTAAAAGTCACCATAGCTGTCAGCCTGTCATCTCCAAGCAGGAAGACTGCCAGATTAATTGTAAGTCATCACCTTAATCTTTCTGTAGTTGGATTTTCACATTTAGTCATTTCCAAGTTGGAACATTTGAGGCCCAACAAGAGTGATGTTGTATGAATGACCCTTTGAATTCTCAAAAAAAAAACCCTCTCTTGGGGTGGCAGAAGAGTAACACCATTGTTTGAGAAGAAACACCTAGGTTCTGAATCAGGTAAAGACTGACCTTTTTTTTCTTGTTTAGTCCAAAATTCTTTCACTCTCTCACGAATGTGATTATCTTCCCTCAGTTGTTTCTGCCACTGTCGCAATTCTTGGATCTCAGGTTCACAACGAACCTAAAAAAAAGATTCACAAAAGATTTTATTTAGTTTCTATTTGTTCCCTACACATTAATAATTATTTAAAATTCACTAAAAACTCTTTTTAAACATACATTATAAATTTTTATTTTCTATAAGATATACAGACTCTATAGCAAAGAGTCTAATATGCATTATTTAGCTCCAAGTGTTTGGTGGTTCTTCTCACTCTTTTTCTCTTCTGTCATTTTTTCCTACCCTTCCACTTCCTAATACAGATCAGGATTCCTCTCTGCCTCTTCAGAAGTTTTTGTTTCTTTGTTTTCATACTGAGGCCCTGTTCCATTTCTAGTAAGGAACCATTATCTCAGTGTATTTGAATTAGAACAGATGAGTCAAAGATGAAGAGCAATGTTGTATAGTTGATAAGAGAGTTGCTGTCAAAGTCAATAAGATCTGGGTTGTAGTTTTGTCTCTACTGGTTGTGTGACCCTGGGCAAATCACTTGAACTCTCAGTATTCTAGGTAGTATGAAGTTCAAAATTATCCAATCTGCAATAACAGAAACTGAGGCAGAGTTCTGAGCCAACAGCACTTTATTTAAGGATCCATGGTCCTCTCTAATGCAGTGGATTTCAGATTTTCTTCATGATCTGAGATGTCCCTTTTCCTTAAAGTCTTAGTTTTATAGTGCTTGCTACCCAGATGATACACAAAAGACAAAGTAAAATATAGTCTTGTTGGGTGACAGACCTATATCTTGACATTCCAGAAGAACTTTCAACTCATGCTTGCACAGATTAGCTGGTAGAAGTATCCAAATATGGGTAGAAATCATGGTTTTTCGCTGACCCCATAGTGGGCCACAGATTGGAGAACACATTTGAAGGGAGCTCTTTCAATGTGAAGATAGGGTCACCTATTGGTCAAGTACCCATAAGACCTGTTGGCCAAGTGTCATAGGGCTGTTTTCCTAGTGAGGGTGATGGTGTACAGACTCTGGGAACCTCCTGAAACTCTCCTAGAATCTTTCCACTTAATCTGGCTTTTCATGCCTAAATCTGTTACTGTTAACCTAACTTGGCCCTCCATTGTCTGTAGCCTCCAGATTGCCTCCAGCTGTTTCCCGCCCTTGATCCATCACCCCAGTCCCATCAAGATTCTCCTTTGACCCCTCCTCACAGACTACTTGGCCACCCCTAGATCTTTCCAACAGTTTTTTTTGTATATAAGCTCCCTCTTGCCTCCTTGAAGGGGCTCAGATTCAATCGGGCCTGCTTGTGAATACAATCATCACAAATGGTAAGACTTCGTAAGTCAATATAATATGACAAATCTTTAATAAAATTTGTTTCTCTTTAGCTGTAAGAAGGCATTTGGGCAGGACCTGGGGTGTTGGTATTTTGGCTCCCAAGCACCTCAAAACTCAACATTATAGTTCCCTGACCAGGAATACTGCCAATCTCCAAAGTTCTTTGCCATCCAAGACTGGAAGGTAGTAAGCCTCCCCCTCTCCATATTCCCTTTCAGTACATTGAGGTAGTTTTTCAGGACTGACTTCCCTGCTCCCAATAAACGTTACATTAAACAGCTAGGAGGCTGTCTCATACAGGTTCTCAATCTAGTGGTTATGATGGAGACCACGGAGGACAGAGACAGATGCTCTATTTGGAAGAATATGCCCAATTCTTTCAATTCTCTTGGTTTTAGGGAATTGGGAAAGTTTCAGCTTTCTTTTTCTGGGTTTTTCTTTCCCCTGCTTTCTTAAGTTCCTTTTTCTAGGTTTACTACTAGATCCTCCTTTACTGGAAATCCAGCCCATGCCTATAATGGGTCAATCCTTTTCAATTTCCAAAAATTCTCCTTTGGGTTGTCTTTTACAAAATTGGGGAAAATTTAGTTTCTCTAAAAAACTGTTTGACCTCTGTATCACCTAGATACTAGAGGGACATGAAAAATGGATAGAAGTTTCCTACATATGGTCTTTGAGGTCTCTCAGAACCCTGCTCTCAGGAAAGATTATAAAATGTTCTTAGCTACAACTGCCCCACAAAGGGGCATTGGGGGTCAACTAGACATTTTGAATGATTCCCACCTTCTTATGGCCCCCAGGGCTTCAGCCCTTTCCCCCTACTCTCAGGCTTCTATTCCAACTACCTTCCCAGTTCCTATCCCAGTCCCAATCTTCTCCAGCCCCAGTCAGGGGACTTGCTGAGATGACTCCCTCTGATGCCCCTCCCCCTGAGGCAATACCCTCTCAGACCTCAGGCCCCACCCCCGAGGCCATCTCTAGGAAATCTCCCCTCGGACTCCTTCCTCTTCTCCTGTTTTCCTTGGAAGTCAGCATTCCCCAGTCCCTACCTCACAAGATGTGGGATTTCCTTTATTTCTTCCCAAGCCCCCCCTCCCCACAGCTCCTGCGCTTTTTCCCCTGAGGGAAGTTCTTGCCTCCTCCTAGTGGAATGATAGAGTGCATATTCTATTCTTCATTTCAGCTCTCATTCAGGCTAAAGCAGACTGAGGAGAGACTTGGAAGATATATCCCTACAATCGGAGCTTTCTTGGGGCGATCTGCTAGTCCCCTTCTTGTACCACTGAAGAGGAGAATCTGGAAAGCAGCCCAAAAGTTTGGGCATCATTTAGCTAGCAGTGGTCCCACTAGAACAGCTTCTGTTCCCACTAGTGACCCAGGATGGGATTATCAAAAGAGTGAGGACAGGGAAAAGCAAGACTACATGGTAATTGGCCTGTTAGAAGACTTAAGAACTGCATTTCGAAAGCAAATAAATTTTCAAAAAGTAAGGGAAATTACTCAGGGAGGAAAGGAAAACCCTGCCCTTTTTCAAGTCTAGCTAGTAGAAGATATTAAAAAGTACATGGATTTGGATACTGACTTTATGGAAGGGGCTTCCCCAGATATTAAGAGGAAACTGCGGAAATTGGCAGTGGGACCCCAAACACCTCAGGCCCAATTACTGGAGATGGCCTTTGGACCTAGTTGCAGCAGAGGAAAAAGAACATGCAGGGAAAGGGATAGGGACAGAAAATGCTTAATTCTTGGATGTTGCCATGTTCATAAAAAGACCCAAGGAGTACCTCTCCAGGGCACCCCCTTGGAGGAAGTCCAAGGACACTGGGGAAACCTGCTTTTGATGCCACAAGGAAGGATCATTGGTCCAAGGAGTGCCCTTCTAGGATACCCCCCCCAAGGGAGCCCCAGAAACCCAGTACACATGACCAGAAGGGACATTGGAGGAAGGACTGTCCATGAGGTTGGAAAAATGGTGGAGTTGCCCCTCAGTACCCAGGCAAAATGACAGGGGAGCTTGGGGTGTGGCAGCGCTACCACTTTGTTCATCTCTCACACTGAACCCTGAAGAAAAATCGAAGTCAAAGGTACTATTGTCTATTTGCCCCTTGACCTGTCAGGTCATAGACATCAAAGGGGAAACAAAAGGATATCTCCAGACATACCCCCTTCTGATCTACTTTTGGATCTGTCATTTGAACACCCCTTCATTATGCTGGGTTCTTGCCCTGCCCCTCTGTTGGAAAGGGACCTGATGGTGAAATTGGGGAGCCAATTTTCTCTAGTTAAGCCTCTCATCTCCTGTTTCCCTCTTCACCAGACCTCTCATGTTCCCCTTTTGTTTGGGATCAGGGAATTCCTGTGCCGGCTACTTCTTCTACCCCAGCTGTAGTTTGCCTCCCAGATTATAAAGTGTTCCCCTATTGCTGTCAGTATCTAATTAAGTCCAAGGCCTGGGAGAGACTGCAACCATCAATTGCTACCCCAGACCCTGATTCACTCCCTCTAGAAATGTGGGAGATGGTTGAGCCCAATTGTTTGAGATCGGACTATGGAGGTCTTGGGTGGGAAGTAATCAAGTATGGTAATTGGCCAGATGCAATCTGGAGGCAACAGACAATGGAGGGCCGAGACAGGTTAAGGGTAACAGATTGAGAATGAAAAACCAGATTAAGTGGGAAGATACAAGGAGGTTCCCAGAGTCTGTAACATCAAAGTTATAACAAGGGTGGAGGTATAATCAAAAATAGCTAGGGGAATTTCCATGCCATTGAGTCACCTCCACCACACTGAGCTCCATCATTTACTCATCTGGCATTGGTTAAGGAAGTAGATCAACTAAATAGACTAACTATATCAGTAGACAAGTACAACAGTAATAGTCATTGCCCCTCAAGAATCAAACTCAACTGAAAAATACTAACCAGGGGTCTAAATAAAATAGGGGTCTAAATTGATCATTTCGGGGGGGCGGAGCCAAGATGGCGGAGTAGAAAGACTCACGTTTGCTAGCTCCGAACCCACAGCCCATGGATTTCCTCTAAAAAGAACTCCTGACAAATTCTGGAACAGTGGAAGCCGCACAGAAACACAGTGAAGGAGATTTCCGTTGCAGAGAGCCCTGAAAAACCGACCGTAAAGGTCCATCGAGCCCCGGATGGGAGCGAAGCCCTCCCCTGCCCTGGCCCGGACACGCGGCACTGAGAGGAGCGAGCAGATCTGAGCAGGCTTCAGGGACAGAATATCCAGTGGCCACGAAGGTCCCTCCACCCACAGACACATAGGTCAGTGAGAGAGACGGGCTGAGAGGGGAGCGGGGTATCTCTGGGACTCAGACCCCCTCGGGAGGCAGCCGCTGCGGCAGAGGCAGAGGCCAGGAGGCCAGAGGCTCCCAGAGCAGACAGGAGCTCTGCAGGAGATCCATTACAAAAGGTCTCTGCATAAACCCCCTGAGGGAAGTGAGCCTGAGAGGCAGCCCTGCCCCCACCTGAGCACCAGCAGATAAGCTTCCATTGAATAGCAGGCAGGCCTGCCATCAAAAGCCCTGAGGCTGGGGAGCAGCATTTGAATCTCAGACCCCAAGCACTAGCTGGGCAGATTTAAGTGGGGGTGGAGAGGACTCTCAGAAGTCAAGTAACTGGCTGGGAAAATGCCCAGAAAAGGGAAAAAAAACTAAGACCATAGAAGGTTATTTTCTTGAGAAGATGATTCTGCCATTCCTCTCTGACGACAAAGAGATCTGCTTACCACCAGGTAAAGACATAGGAGACAAAGCCTCTGTACCCCAAATATCTGAAATAGATACCCCATGGGCTCAGACTATGGAGGAGCTCAAAAAGGATTTTGAAAATCTAGTTAGACAGGTGGAGGAAAAAACTAGGAAAAAAAATGAGAGAGATGCAAGAAAAGCATGAAAAACGGGTCAATACCTTAATAAAGGAGGCCCCAAAAAATGCTGAAGAAAACAGCACCTTGAAAAATGGGCTAACTCAATTGGCAAAAGAGGTTCAAAAAGCCAATGAGGAGAAGAATGCTTTCAAAAGCAGAATTAGCCAAGTGGAAAAAGAGGTGCAAAAGCTCACTGAAGAAAAGAGTTCTCTCAAAATTAGAATGGAACAGATGGAGGCCAGTGACTTTCTGAGAAACCAAGAAATCACAAAGCAAAACCAAAA
>CM053772.1:73358327-73382297 GCA_028658325.1 Potorous gilbertii | reverse complement strand
GGTGATAGGGGAAATTAGAATGCTCGGTGTATTGGGGTGGGGGGAGGGGAGAAATGGGGAGAAAATTTTGGAAGCCAAAATCTTGTGAAAATGAATGTAAAAAGTTAAATAAATTTATTTTAAAAAAAATAAAAATAAAAAATAAAACCATTAAAAAAAAAAGAATTAGGATTTGTTAGTTTTCTAGGTTTTTTTAGTTGTATGCCCAATTTGTTGAACTGCTTTTTCTCTCTTTTATTGTTGAAAGAGTTTAGAAATATAATTTTTTGTCTAATTTTTGCCTTAGCCACATAAAACAAATTTTGTTAGGTTGTCTCATTTTTGTCATTGTCTTTAATGAAATTATTGTTTATATACTTCACCCATTCTTTAAGATTAAATTGTTTAGTTTCTAAATGATCTTTTGCTTCTAAGACCTTTTATTTACTATAATTTCCATTACATTGTTAATAAAAGTTGATTTACTGTTAATAAATAAATAGATCATTTCCCACAATAGCTTTTGGAAATTGTAAATTGCAGAGCAGATTCCAATTTGAATTGGTCGGAGTTTCTTCATAAATGATAGGTACAGTACCTATCTCTGATAACAGAGAGGCAACTAATTTGTTTTTTGTTCTTGCAAAAGTTAGATATTTTAAAATTGGGGGAGTGAATAGAGCACCATGCCTGGAATCAGAAACAACTGAGTGCAAATCCAGGCTCAGACACTTACTAGCAGTATAACTCTGGGCAAGTCACTGAACCCTGTTTCCCTCTGTTTCTTCATCTCTAAATTAGCTGGCAAACAAAATGGAAAAGCACTTCAGCATCTTTGTCAAAACAACTTCAAATGGGGGTCACAAAGAGTCAGATACAAAACAACTCATTTTCATGAAAATTTAATGATCATCCCCACAATTTCTAGTTCTGTTGCCATCACAAAGAGAGCTGCTATAATAAGTATTATAGAATATCTTTTTCTTCTTCCCTAATCATCTTTGGAAACAGACATAGTAGTGGTATTGCTGGGTCCAACATTATAGGCAGTTTAATAACTCTTTGGTCGTAATTCCAAATTGCTCTCAAATGGTTGTGCCGGTTCACTGTTCCACCAGCAGCGAATTAGTGGCTCAATATGATAGATGTAAAATGAAACCTCAAGGTGTAAAACGGTATCTCAAGATTGTTTTAATTTGCATTTCTCTAATCAGTAGTGATTAGAACATTTTTTTTCAAATGACCATAAGTTTTGATTTCTTCATTGGAAAACTGCCTATTCATATCCTTTGAGCATTTATCAATTGGGGGATGGCTCGCATTCTTAGAGATTTGATAAAGTGCTTTATACATTTGAAATGTGAGACCCTTATCTGAAACACTGTTTATAAAGTCCCTACCCCTCCCAATTTTCTGCTTTTCTATTGCTGTTGGCTACATTTGTTTTGTTTGTACAAAATCTTTTCAATTTAATATAATTGAAATTATCCATATCACACCTCACTGCTCTCCCATAAATTGTTAAATTCTCCATAGGTCTGATAGGTAATGTGTTCCATGTTCTTCAAATTTTCTTGTAATATATTTCTTTATATCTAGCTCATGTATCCATTTTGACTTTATCTTAGTAAATGGCATAAGATAATGGCCTATACACAATTTTTGCCAAACTGCTTTCAAGTTTTCCCAATAAATTTTTAACAAATAATGAATCTTTATCTCCAAAACTTGTCTTTACATTTGTCAAACACAAGGTTATTATAGTCATTTTCTGTTGTAAATTGCATGTCCTACTCTTTCCCACTATTCTACCTTTCTATTTCTTAGCCAGGTTCTTAGACAGTTTGATAATTACTGCCCCATAATATAGTTTAAGATCTGATACTGCTAAACATTCTTCCTTTACATTTTCTATTAGTTCATTTGATATTCTTGACCTTTTGCTCCTCCATATGAATTTTGGTTTTTTCTGACTCAGTAAAATAATTTTATGGTAATTTAATTAGGATGGCATTTAATAAATAAATTTAGGTAAAGTTGTCATTTTTATTATATTGGCCCCACCTACCCACAAACAACTAGTATTTCTCTAATTATTTAAATCTGATTTTTTTTTGTATAAAAACTATTTTTTATAATTTTGTCCACCTGGTTCCTGGGTTTGTTTTGGTAGATGGACTGCCAGGTGTTTTATACCATCTTAGAGTTATTTTAAGTGGAATACTTCTCACTATCTCTTGCATGGTTTTGTGATATATAGGAATGCTGATGATTTATGTGGATTTACTTTATATCCTGTTAGTTACTTTGCTAAAATTATTGTTTCATCTAACTTTTTAGTTGGGTTTTTGGGATCTTCTAAGTATATTACCATAGTCAGCAAAAAGAGGTAGTTGTATTACATCATTTCCTATTTTGATTCCTTAATTCTTTTTCCTCTCCTTACTATTGCCAGGATTTCCAAATACAATATTGAATAATATTACGGTGATGGTGGGAATCCTTATTTCACACCTGATCTTAATTGGAAGACTTCTAGCTTATCTTCATTAAAACTAATGCTTTGCTGATGGTTTAAAATTTTTTTATCAATTTAAGAAAAAAATCCATTTATACCTATACTTTTGAGTGTTTTGTATATTTTATCAAGCTTTTTCTGTATCTATTAATATAATTATATGATTTTTGCTATTTTCATTATTGACTAATCACCTGTTAATCAATATAATCAATCCATATAATCAATGTTTCCTTATGTTGAATCATTCCTGGTGTAAATCCCTCTTGGTTATAATGTATAAACTTAAAAAATATTGTAAATAGCTAGTATTTGGGATTTTTACATCCACATTCATTAACAAAATTGGTCTAAAACTTCCTTTGTTTTTACTTTTCTGCTTTAGGAATCAGGTATCATATTTGTTTCATAAAAGAAGTTTGGGAGGACCTATTCTTTGTCTATTATTCCAAACAAATTATTTAATTAATGGCTGAACAAGTTGTGGTATGACTGTGATGGAATACTACTGTGCTGTAAGAAATGATGAACTTGATAGACTTAGAAAAATAATGGATAGACTTGCTCAAAACAATGAAGAATGTACCCAGTAGAATCAAGAGAATACTGTATACAGTAACAGCAATATTTTAAGAACAACTATGAGCATCTAAGTCATCTTTACTACTATAAATATCCAAATTAACAAAAAAGACCTATGAAAGAAGATGTTATTATCTGCATCCAGAGAAAGAACCGATATAAAAGTATAAAATGATTTTTAAAAGCAACAGTAAGTTGTACATAATTGGCAGTTTCATGTTGCATTCATCTTTTTTCTCCCTATTCTACTATGCTATGGAAATACTTGTTTTATTCCTTAAGTTCAGAATAAAATAATTTTTTAATGTAGTGAAAAACAATTGTTATAAAATTCTAAAGAAAAGCAAATTATAAGAAGCTACAATTCCAAAACCAAAAAATCAGGTTTTGTCTCTTTCTCTTCTCTTTACTAGTTAAAATGTTATGAATTGTTTGGTTGTCACAAAGCGGAAGCATTGAATCCCCCACACACACACCTTTAGAGATGACCTCCAAGCTGAGAAAGATAGCTAACATACTGGATGACACAGACCACAGACAGGATGCAATCAAATCTTGACAGATTAGAACACTTAAACTGAATCTAATAAGATGAAGTGCACTAGGGATCGCTGTAATATCTTGTATTTGAGTATACTCAGACTCAATGAATCTGCCATAAGCACAGAGAATTTTACACTCTTCCCCCACTTACATGTGGAGTAGCAAGCAGTAGGGGAGGCTTGAATATCAGAAAGCAGACTTGGGATCTGAATCTGGATTTCATAGGTTATAGACAACTCTGACCACCTGAGGTGTGAGCAAAACACAACAATACATGGTAACCCTAAAAATGCTTTCCAAATCCAGCTCATTCATTAACATACACATTTTCCAATTCAATAATATGTTGAATCAATATTAATGTTTACAAAGGAAGGCGTATTCAGTAAAATGTTCTTATTGTCCTGCTCTTACTCCTCTCCCCCCACTCGAATGTAGCAGACATAGTACTAGGATCCAGGGACAAATATTATCTAGCAATGAACTTTACTTGGATGCCTAATATAAGGAAAGCTGGTTTTGGGAGAGCAATCTAAAGTCTTTTAGTATAGTGGCCTACAATCATTTTCCAGTTAGGTGATTAAAACCACACTTTCCAGAATTTTCAAGCAGCTTTCTGCCCTTTCAATCTCCCCTTCCCCTTCTCTTGGGCCCATTGCTCCTTCTACTCAGATCCCCAGGGCCCTAAATGCACTCATCACTCTCTTCCTTATCAAAACTTGCTCCTAAGAAAGCATCTGACATTGTTACCTGCCCAATGAATTAACAAATATTTGTTAAACGCTATGTGCATGGCATGGTGTCCTAGGCAAATGAAACCTAAGTTACTGATAAAAAATTTTATGTGTGGCCCTTTCTAAGGTTCCATGCATTTTAAAGCTTTGTAGAAAGCTTTCAGTCAAAGAAATGAATTCTGTGGTTACATAATGCCAGTCAGGACAGGTACCCAGGTTGGTCAGCCCACATCATCAATTAGCATTAAGTGCCTACTAAGTGTCAGGCCCTGTACTGAGTGCTGGAGTTTCGGAAAAAGATAATCCCTGTTCTCGAGCAGCTCTCAAGAGTCTAATGGGGAGAGACAACTTTCAAATTATTTGCAGATATGCAGTGTACAGAATAAATTAGAGATAATCAACACATTAAGGGAGAGTCTGGAAGGTTTCTTGCAGAAGTAAGGCTGTAACCAGGAAAGCCAGGAGTTGGGAGGGAGATCAGACATGAAATACATCCGGTGAAAATACTTGGAATCAGGAGATGCAATGCTGTGTTCAAGAAACAGAAGGCCAGCATCAAAGAATCTCAAAGCAGGGGTGAGGGTGGTAGAGGAAGACTGGAAAGGTAGGAAGGGGCCAGGTTATGGAGGGCTTTATAAGCTAAAAAGACTTTTACATTTGATCCTAAGAGGCAATAGGGGACTGCTGGACTTGATTGAATAGGAGATGGTCAATGTTGCACATTAGGAAGTATTCACTGATCTTCATGGTAGGAAGTCCTAACTTAACAAATAAAGCAACCAAATGGTGCCCTGTAGTATTTGTAATCTCTCCAGATCAGGGCATTTGGTACACTATAGATGACAGCAAGCTATTATGTATATTGAATGCTCACAAAAAACAGTTCCACTCAGATCTTGACATCAGACATTTCAGGTAGTATTTATTAGTATTAGGATTATAATCATAGGCCTATAGATGTGTATGTTCACGTTTACAAAAACCTTGGAAAGTTAAATTTAACAGCAATTTAAATCTACACATTTACAGAATCCCTATTTAATGAACTAATAAAATATTTGGAATAAGTTCTTTCACAAATCCCTATTCAGCCTATGCAAATGATTTTTAAAATTTCCCTTCCAAATAATTATGAATCTAGGATAAAACATGTTTCAGATTCTAAAGATCAGTTCTATCTACTATGATTTTAATAAAATGATTTTAAAATTTCAAGCCATATATTATATAATATCTAATACTCTTGTGCTATGTATAATCAATAAACCATAGGTAGAATCAAAATGAGTTGCTACAAGAGTCATCTGTACACCTCTCTTAATTAGCAGCTTTTTTTTTTAGCTTTTGGGGACATTTTTTTTAAATTATAGTACATGTTCAGCCCTTTCTACAATAATATAATTTTCATATAGATTTAAGATTTCCATTTCAAATGTATTTGCACAAATGGTCATATATTATCAACACCCTTTTAATAAAGGAGACATATCACTGTGCATTCTTTGAAGATACCACATTTCCATACTCAATGCTAGTGGTTCAGGCGAAAATTGCCCACTTTTCCTTGGCCCCGGCATGCCCAAGTAATCAGGAAATGAATCTCACAAAAGCATCAAAAGTATTTGATGCACTTCCTAAGAACCTGTTAACTGAAATTAAGGGCAACTTTTACAATACTAATGAGTATTCCCCTTCAGTGGTTTCCTGTCCTTGCTAACAATGAATGCAGAACTGTTGTTACTGACGTTACTCCTTGAAGAAATACCAATGCTTGTTGTTGGCTGAGAACTAACAATTTGAGAATATAATCTTTGCCAGCTGTCCCTTTAAATCTAAATGTGCTCAAAAGGGCAGGAAGCAAATTGTGGTGCATGTTTAAGTGTTTAGTTTAGGAGAAAGTCAACCACAGCAATCCTGATTTCCCTTTTCAGACTTAGAAACAAGGGCTGGGTCTTTAAATAATATGTTCACTTTCTACTCACAGTAGTAGTGCTAGAAATAAAAGTAATGGATAGACTCCACATGTCTCTTTCAGCTGGTAAAGTGTTCATTTGCCAGGTTTACTTCCTCCCTCACTCATTCCTCTCTTTCTAGCCCCAGGAGGACTTAAGGTGCAGATTAACCAGACATTCAAAAGATTTTTTTTGTTGTTGTTGAAAATAAAATAGGATATTAAAAAGCACAGGCTCTGAAAAACTAAGAATTTAAATAAGGATGAAAAATACAATTTGTAATGTTGGTCAATCATCAGGTAAATCTCATTTATGACAAGAGTGAAATTTATGGTTGATTGGTCACTATAATGTTGGTATGGAAGTCATTCTTGTTTAAATTTCAGTTAAACCATAGCTGAAAAGAGGAAGTGGGAGGAACTACTAAAAATTTGGAAGGCTGATAAAGCTTTTTTTAAAAAAATCTGATTAATGACTACTGGAAAATTTAGCCTAAAGAGTATTTAAACAGTGATAAAACAGTATTAAGGAAAGGGGAAGGATTTTGCTTAAGAAACCAGGCCATAAATAGTCCAACGTAACCTTTTAGAGTACAAGCTTACATAGTGTAGATATAATATCTTCTCTCCGCTAGGTCATATCAGAAATATCAGTAAAATTATACTTAAACAATTATTACATGGCTCACAATTAGATACTTAATTTTTCAATTAACTCAAATTGGGATTAAAGAACATGATTTTTAAGGCCTCTGGAAAAAGTAATGTGTTTAATGAGAAGAAAAAGGAAGTATGTAGGAAAGTTAATGTCAGTTTTCCTCTGGAAAAATAAAGGGGTCAAACTAGATAATTATACTGAAAAAAACTATTGTGTTGGAAAAAGTGATGCCAAATTAAGTTATGACCTAAGATCATGTATTATTCATCACTCTCTCTACACTGTCCCATCAAGCATCAGAACTCATAAAATATAACAAAATCTGTGCCTGAAAAAAGGAAGTGTTGTTTGAAATGACACTGATACACCTCATTCAGTAGCAGCCCAAAAGGGAAAGCAAGAAAGATGGCTTAAAAAAATGCACAAAGAGAGGAAATGTATCCTCTTTGGCCTGGAACAGCTGCATCGAACAGAAGACTCCATCTCTGGCTCCCAGGTGGAAGAGTCCGGAAAAGAGGAAAGGAAGCTTAGACAAAATGGATCATAGATAAACAACAGTAGGGAAGCTGAAAATCCAGAGAAAAGTAGGGAGAGGAAAAATAAATCTGGAACTTATATTACAGTATATTGGAAAATTTGGGGGGCAATAAAAATGAAAAATAACCTTTATATATCTTGTGCTCTAATGTGGTTATTTTCACTTCAAATTGAAAATATTTTAAATTAAAAAATATTCAATTTCTCCCAAACAAATGTTACAAATATTCAGCTTTTTTCCCACCCATATCTAATAGCCTTCTTTGTAATACTTTGTTGTTTTTAATATAGCAACAAAATACTAAATAAATCATTTCATATGACTTTTTCAGTGATAAAAGTCATTTATTTGGGCTTCACAAGATGACTAAGTATGGTGATGTAATTGCTTTCCTGGCTCCTGTCCTATGTTCATTTTCTTTTCCCAGTTACGTCACTTTTTATTTTTTGCTCATCTTATTGTATAAAAGAACCATAGACGGGCTCTAGCCTCACTTCTGCTGACATCACCACGGTTTTCCAAAGGACTTACATTTCTTCAGAGTTTCTGACTCCCATTTCTCTCCTCCATGGGTTTGACTAGCATGTCAAAGGTATCTGTTACTTCACTTGAATCATGCCAGGGATCTGTGACTTCAGCACTGGTGCAAATGCATTATCCATGGATGGGAGATTACAACCTCTCTCTGCTTTAGTAGAGACAGCTATCGTTGCATCGGCAGGTGACCAGTGATTAGAGGATCAGCTTCTTCAAGCTCAGCTGGGCTGAGTGGTTTCTTTCTAGAATCATGCCTTGTTAGGCAAGTGGTTTGTTGAAGTCAAACTTAAAAAAATCTGAGAAGTCTCCAGATACGCTGCTAAACAGGAACTGTACCTGAATCTATTCTAGTTTGCAGGACCCACCAGAGATGTATCACTGATGTCACATACCAGTTTGACACAGAATGTCAATGCCTTTTGTGGGATAGTCTTTAAAACCACATTTATTTATGTAGGAAATAGATAGTAGACTTTAGTGAGGCTAATTTTCAAACAGCCGTTGACACTATCTGTTTACCTATTATCATTCTTGTCTTTTTATCTGTCTCTGCCTATCCATCGATCTAATAATATCCATCTATTTTTCTATCTAGACAATGCATACATGTTTATATTAATAGCTTATAAACACTTTCTACATGCTGCAAAATTCCTAAAACATTTCAAATATGTGGCTTTCATCAAAGTAATAAGAAATCAAGTCTCATAATATCTAAGTCAGACAAATTAGAGCTTTTCAAAAATGGAATTTTCTAGTCTGGGAGGAAATTTGGTAGACAGTATGACCGAAATCTCATTTATAAAACAGCATGTGAACGTGACTTGAGAACTGCACTGCCATTCCTATTCGTGGATAAAGCTAAATCCTCTCTACACCACCCCATAAAAGAGGCATTCTGAATAGTTTACTCATAAAGTATGCAAAGTATATAACAAATTGCCATGTGACTGCCCAGAGGCATGTGCAATATAGACCATGCAATTGGATGTCACTTGATATGATGTCTCGTTTTTAACATTCCTTTTGTGCAATATAATGTCTGACTTTTGTAAGTAAAGTTCATCACTTCAGCACCTGCCAGCACATATCAGTTATATAATAAAAAATAAAAATTGAAGAAAACCTCTGGCACAAAACATGTGATATGTTGGAAAGGTTATTGTACCAGGAGGTTTGGATTCTAGGGTCTACTTGCCGCCAGCTAAGTGTGACAGCTTGGGCTCATTACCCCAGCAGCCTTCTCAACTTTGACATATTCATTTGGGATTGAATTTCACGAATGGTCCGTCCCTTCTAGTTTCAAGATAAACTTAAATGCCTACTCATTGTAAACACCATCATGCCCTGCCTCCCATTTTCTATAATTGATAATGGCTTTGAAATACTCAAAAGTACACCTAGGGATACACTTTTCAATAACATGCTCTGTTTCTTTCTAGCATCATGTCTTGTTACAGAATAGCCAAAGTTAAAACTAATATCACTCAAGTGCAAACATGAAGAGAATTAAAAGAATAGCTGTGAAGTAATATTGTCCAGCTCTAGAAGGTTTTTTAATTCAATTATCTTGAAGTATTGCTCAGCTTCTCCTATTCTGTGATTCTTTGGCCAGATATTTCACTTATGGGTTGGCTTTGCCCTAACTGTTGAGGCAAAAGAATTTTTATGTAAAATTTTTCATTACAATTACAAAAATTACATTACAATTAATTTTTCATTAATTTCAAGATCTCATAAATGGTACTGAGAAATCAAAACAGAAAACTAGAACCTTTCTTATAAATATCTAGTTTAATATACCTCTTTCCACTTGACAGAGAGACATGACTGATTGTGCTCTTGACAAGAGAAGCACAACGAGCCATACTTTCTCAGAAGTGGACAATGAATGTGTCAATTTGTTTTACTTGAATGTATCTTTTTATAAGGACAGCTAGGTGATGCAGTGGATAGAGTCCCGGGCCTGGAATCAGGAAGACTTAGCTTCCTGAATTCAAATTTGGCCTCAGATGCTAGCTCTGGACCCTGGGCAAGTCACTCAACCCTGTTTGCCTTACTTTTCCCTTCTGCAAAATGAGCTGCAGAAAGAAATGGCAAGCTGCTCCAGTTATCTTTGCCAGGACAACACCAAATGGGATTACAGAAAGTTGGACGTGACTGAAAAACAACTGAATAACAAAAAACTGTTGGTGCAAGGGGCAGGATATTTCTATTGGAGGGATGAGTTAACAGGTAGTGATAGAGATGCAGGGGGGTGGGGTGGAGAAGGGCGTCAGTGAAACCTTTAAAATGCACAGTTCAGAAGAGGACATGTTTACATTCTGATACAATTTTCATTTTTATTCTCTGTATAATGAAATGTTTTTGCATTCATAATAGAAAATTTATATATACAGGTCAATCAGTAACCTAAGACTTGTGATTCTGTTCTCTAGTTTTAAAATAATTGACACTTATTAATATAGCTTTCTCTCCTCATCTCTGTCTACTGGCTTTCCTGGTTTCCTTTAAGTCTCAACTAATATCCCATCTTCTACAGGAAGTCTTTCTCCGCCCCTCTTAATTCTAGTACCTGCCTTTTCTTAATTATTGCCTATTTATCATAAATATAGTTTGTACACAAATTTGTTTGTTTGCTATCTCCCTTAGATTGTGAGTTCCCCCAGGGCAAGGATTGTCTTTTTTTGCCTCTTTTTCTGTACCCAAAGTTTGGCAGAGTATCAGGCACACAACAGGCACTCAATAAATGTTTATTGACTGACTTTGAAAATAAGAAATGCAGCACAGAAAGTGACCCTAGAGGTTAAGTAGACCCATACCCAGTTTTTACAGACAAGGAAACTGAGGACAGGAAGTATGAAGTGATTTGCCCAAGGTCACACAGGTAGAGAGTGGATATAAAGTGGTTATAAAAGTGTGATCTTTTCCCCTACTTTCCAGATCTTTGCATGTAGTGTCTTAGGCATCTTAATTGGCTGATAAATAGAATTTGAACTCAGGTCCTATGGCTACAGGCTCAGCATTCTTTTCATTATCTCATTTGATCCTCACAACCTTGTGTTTTGAGAGACAAATTACCACATGAACAAATGATTGTTAAATCTATCAAGAATTTTGATCATATGTGATTTCAGAATCCACCCCTACACAGGGCATTCTAAGGAAGAAAGTATTTATATTAAATAGCATATATATGTGTGTGTGTATACATTCAAATACATACAGTGAAACAATGAGACAGAGCAGAGACAGACACAGGAAGGCAGAGACAGTTCAGACAGAGACTGAGAAAAAGACATAAAGAGAAAGAAAGAATGCCTTTTATTTTCTTATTACATTTCTAGGTTTGTAAGGGGCTTCACTGAAAAAGGGTCAAGCAGCAGCCCACCATATGTGTGCTATGTAAGAAAAGTTTTAAGGCTAACCACATGTAAGGCCAAGTCATTCATTAAGATGCCCTCATCAGTTAGAATCAGAAGTATCCAGAGATTGTATTCCACAAGCAGGACTTCCAATGCATAACAGCACAAAAACTGGCCCATTAGGCATTCTGTTATAGATGCCTCCTCATCAACATGGGACAACAAAGGACTTCTTTTTGGGAAGAATTAGAAAAGCACTTATGAAGAGTGGAAGCAAAATAGTCATGTCTTAATCCTAACTAGGAGCAAGCATCCTTGATATACCTTGATGAATCAAAGTAAAGCCAGGACTCACATGGACGTTTGTTGCTTTCTTTCTGTGTTGAAAGACAGCATTTTCCCTGCATAAAAAAGTTAGAAAAGAGGGACTGGTCACCCTTACTAATTTTGACGAAGGCTGAGCATTGTAATTGTTCTTTCTCCATGCAGTGGAACAGCTTCTAACCAACCTCCAACAGCTTGTGAGGTCATATCATCAACATCATACAGATTAGTTTAGAGTGGCATAGTTCATGTCCAAGGTCACACAGTAAATACTAGGTGAAGCAATTTAAACTCAGTTCTCCCTGATTCACAGTGCAGCACTATTTTCCCAAACCATGTTGACTCTAAATTCAAGAAGGAAAAAAAATTTAAAGGAAATACAAAACTTGTCTTTGTTGTTGTTGGTTGTTAATGCTGGGTGCTTGCTTTCTTTTCCCCCATCAGTGTTTAAATGTTAGTTCTTCCTGCTGACAGCTCAGTTCATGATTCTGGGCTTCCTGTAATGTACATTCATGAGAGTATCCATCTACCCAACCACACAGTCCATTTCAGCAAAGGAGGAAAGTGTTGTTTGAACAAAAACAAAGCTAAATCCAATCAAAATTAAGCAAAACACTCACCATCCTCCTTCATCCAGAGTCTCTCACATGAAAAGCGTGGCATTTCAAGCCGTAAAATTCAAAAACCCAGAGAAACAAATGCTAGTTTTCTAACGAAGCCAGACAAATACATACTGTGAAAGTAGTCAGTCCCTCTGTTTATGAAACCAACAATTGTTCACATTCAAGAACTGCTTGCAGCATGTTTTTTCTTGCCTTTCAAAATGTAGTAGAAGTAAAAGCAGAGTAATAACCAACTTCCTCACAATACAGACTATTATTTGAACATAAGCCAGTTTTAGGTTTGAAATCAATAGTAGTTGACTGCAGAGCAGAAAATGGATGTTTTAAATTTCAATTTATTTTTAATATATGTCAATGTAGCCAACTCAATGACAAACATGTTTTCTGAAAAGTTTTACAATTTTCTTTCAAAAAAAGATTTTTTAAAAAAATAGAAGAAATGTTTGAAGCCTGATTGAATGCAAGTGGACAATCCAATCCTGCCTGGAATTGACATGAAGATGGGGAGATATTGTATCCCTGCAATGTCCCTACTCTTGGTGGCAATTTCCTATAGTCAAAAGGTCTGCAAGCTTAATACCAGATCTATTAAATTATAGATTATTGGTAGGGGAACATCCAAGGTTAAGTTTAAAATTAAGCTATTAGGCATAGGACTTTAGACCAACAACAATAAGTTAGGGTCCTTTAAATCTTAGTAATACTGTGTAGACAATTAGGTCAAGAACTTGTGAAGTTAAAAACATAAATATTACTTGTGTCTCAGTTAATGTTTAAAAAATATTCTTTTGTGGTCTATATTGTAAATACTTTAAAAAGAAGTATCACCTGACCAAAAGTCTGAATTGTTTTATCTGTTATAAAATGTGTTTAAAATGAAAAATAAAATTAAAAATAAATAAAACTCAAAAAAAAGTTTGAAAACTATACACATACATGTACATATCAAGTACATATGTACATCAATGTACATATCCAACTGAGTGGAGCATGCCACTGTCTTAGTTAATGTTTATTTTGACCCAACAATTACTTCCCAATATTCTCCCCTCCTCCCCAGCCTCTTCCTTTTAAAGAAAAGTTTAATAAAAACATCTAGACTGATTTTAATTGCAAATACATGGAACTTTTTGCAGAGTATGCCATTCTTAGAAAAAAAGGACATATATTTTAAAGCTTGGTCATCTAGAACCATGACAACTGTATTTGACCTGAAATCTGTTGTTTTTGAATGTTGGCTTTATTTACATTTACATTATTGTAGTCATATATATTGTCCTTTTGGTTCTATATTCTTCACACTGAACAGGTTTATAGGTGGTTTCTCATGTTTCTGAATGCTTCATGCTTATCATTCTTAATAACAGAATAACATTCCATTCCATTTACATACCACAAATTATTTTTACTTTTTTGCATTTAAAAATATTCCATATGTATATTGATATGTTTCCCTTGTTAAAACACAAGATCTTTACAAATAGAGAATGTTTTATTTTTTATTTTTGTCCCCAGCCTCTAGTATAGTGCCTAATGGGATGGGGAAAAAAGGGTTATACACAGCAAATCTCTTATTTTGTACAGTTTTTGCTTTTCTTTTAAAATATATAATAAATTCAGCATGCCATTTTCAAATCTGACCTACTTCTCTGAAATTATGTTGATTAGCTCCAACTTATTCATTTTACTTATTAGTACATAGTGACTTGCATGGTGTCTCTCCCATTAGACTCCAAGTTCCTTGAAAGAGGGACTGTCTTGCCTTTCTTAGTATATTCCCCATGGTTAGCACAGTGCCTGGCACATAGCACATACATTAATAAATAAAATAAATCTTTGTAGGCTGACATTCTGGACTTCTGTTCCTTTCTGTGTCTTTTAAAGATGCTTAAATGAACTTTTCTGTCTCTTGTCTCTCTGCAATCTTTCCCATCTTTTTACCACCTTTTAGTCAACCTAAATATAAATGTGATTCTAGGAGCGCCACACTCTCCCTTTCTCCACTTCCATCTTGTGAACCCTCAGTCCCAGAAATGTTAATTCACAAATTAAATGGCATTTTCAAAAGCTATCTAGATGCAGAATGAGAGGTTCTGTAGTGACCTATAACACTACTTGAACCTCAGGGCTCAGTCCCACATACCCCTGCTAAAATATGGGGGGGGGAGTCAGACCAGTTAACCTCAATGGGTCCCTCCCTCTTCAAGTTTATACTATTCCTTTCCACCTTTCATTCCTTTCAAATTTTGGAATGATTCCTATTCTCCTTTCATGAAATTTATCTATAAATATTCTTTGTACTCTTAATGATGTAGAGAAGGAGGAGTATTCAAACTATGTGAAGTGTAGTGTTTTCCAAAGTAGAAGCTATGTATTCAAAAATACATAAATATTTGTTGAGTTAAAATTAATTGAATTGAGAAACACTTCTTCGAAGTTGAAGCTGTGGCCAGACCTCAACAGGGCAGGGCTGACCCAAAGAGGTAAGTGATTAATCAATCAGTAGGTAGGAAGACTGATCACCTTTCAACCTCCTGATGATAGCCAGTCATGGGGCTTATCTCAAACACAATCATATCTATTCTTATTCTTCAATATGTCCCCACTCCACTCCCTCCTTCTACTCTGCAAACACATCTTTCTCCTTTCTGAATCAACCCTGGTCCTTTAGGACAGTTATGTCCTCACCTCAACTGAAGTACCTACAGCAGCAGCTATGTAGATATCATTGGGAAAATTCACATCTCCTCCTCTCACTCTAGCATACCTATTCCTCCTCTCCTCAACTGCCTCAAGAATATGGCAGTGTCCCTTGGGAAGGTGAAATCTGTTTTCCATGGTAAAAAGTTTCTCATTATAAAGCAGATTCTCTGTAACGTATACCTATTCTACCAATTCCCAATTCTGCCCTCGTGATTATACATGATGTCTCACACGAAAAACATTCTCAACATATGCATTCTCAAGATAGGATCTCTGTCCCCATGAGCCTCCATGTTTCTTAAATAAATCCTAAAACTAAGCAAGGAAAATGAGAAGGAAAGCATCATGGTTCTGTCTAGGAAACAGTAATGTCTCATTTATATAATGAATGCCTTAAGGATTATAAAGCACTTTACATATATTATCTCAGTTGGTCCTCACAATAGAGTCTCAGAGAGATTAAGTACTTGCTCAGGTTCACATAACCAGTAAGCAGCTGACATAGGATTCAAACTCAGGTCTTAGGAATTCAAAGTCCAGCCTTCTAATTGCTAGACCACACTGCCTCCCACTAGGGCTACAGTAAGAGGGTATTCTTAGGTATTTGCAGTTAAAGATAAAACAGGCTGATGTAATAGAAAGAGCCTGACTTCCAGGAAGGACACTTGGCTCAGTGCTAGCTATAAGATCCTGGGAGAGTCATTCATATTACCCCTTTGAGTCTGTTTGCTCATTTATAGAATGGAGACAACCAAACTCTAACTCACAGGGCTATTATGAACAAAGCACTTTGTAAACCTTGGTGGCATAGAGTACAAATGTGAGTTATTATTAGTATAGGAAGTCCAGCAGTCTGGGTCTCTGAGAGGTTATAGCACTACCTCTTCGTGGGGTCACCAAAGTCAGTGGCACTTAGCCAGGTCTTCCTAGCTCTGAGGACAGCTCTCTCTAATTTGGTTTATCAGCTGCTTTTCATAAGAACAGCAAAGGGGAATCCAAACACTCTAAGAACATTACAAGTAAATCCAAATAAAGTTGCAATGTAAATAAAGGACATAAAATTGCTGGAAAAAAAGTAGAACTGAAAGAACACAACATCAACAAAGACAACATCAAGGCAGCAAAACAAACAGATTAGAAAGAACAGAAGAACAAGGATGAATTGATAGCAATGACCAAACACTTTTTTATGATTTTTGTTTCCTTAACTGTTTATGGTGCTGAAAAAAATAAAATCAGAATCCTAGGAAATTAAGCCCTGGGCTTAATTAAAAACCTATGGGTTTTCCTGGCATGAAAATTGAGACATAATCCTGTAGTTCTTCTGGGGATGGTATAAAATGTGCTAAATCAACACCTCTGACTAGAAATGAACTGTCATCTCTCTCCAAATACACACCTAATTAATAATTCTCCAACTAATTAAAGCACAACATGGAAGTTCTTTTGACAAATGGGTAAAGGGTTGATTTATGCAAAAGAAACAATTCAGTATTCTTAGCCTTAGAGTTTTCTCTCTCAAACGCTGGCCTACACAGAAATGCATTATTCTAATGCTACTATAAAACCACTGAAGCTTTATTTAGAGCCAATGGGGATTATTATTTTTACAAATGCAAAATAAAGGTGGTGCTCCCCCTTCTGTGACCTTAAGTTACAAGATAGAGAAATCTTGAATGAGAAGGAGCCTCAGAAATCACCTGGTGTAAACCTTTCACTTTAAGATATTGGACAAGATAATGACTTTCATGAGATCATCTAGGCAACAATAATAGCAAATATATATATATAATATATGGAAAGAGAGAGAAAGAGAAATAGAAACAGAGAGAGAGAGAGAGACACTATCTCATTTGTTCTTCAACAACAACTGTTCGGGTTAAGTAGCAGAGCTGAGACTTAGACCCCATTTCTCCGACTCCCCATTCAGTGTGTTTGCTAGTATAACCCACAAGTGATTAGCTGGGTCCCATAGTTCCAACTCTAGCCCTCTGTAACGGTCAGTTTGAATGTCAATGTGTTAGGACAGGGCTCCTCTGTGGTTAATATAAGCTGAGACCAAGAATTCAAGTAATCAAGGTAGGGCCAGCATTCTAGCCTGGCAAGTACTTTGAAATATTCCTGTATGAAATATACAGTTTACTAGGATCACTTAAAACTAGTTGGACCCTGAATCATTCTTGGCCTGGAGGACCCCCAAATGCTTCTTCAGGGCTGTTACAAGACAAATGTCCAAACCTAGCTCTGTCTGTGAACTCCAAATAGGCCAATTAGTTTCATGAATTTTTACTATCCTCTAGTGTGCTCCAGATCTCCTAGTTATTCTTTCAATG
This sequence comes from Potorous gilbertii, assembly GCA_028658325.1. Lineage (NCBI taxonomy): Eukaryota > Metazoa > Chordata > Mammalia > Diprotodontia > Potoroidae > Potorous > Potorous gilbertii. The sequence goes on along the minus strand of CM053772.1, from coordinate 73,364,909 downwards.
AGAAATGCACATTGAACATCATGAGCTATTTCATTAATGTCAAACATTAATCTTTTGAACTTTGACATTTCAACAAAGACATCATCTTTTAGAACAACTCGCAAGAACTGATTAGGTAAGATGGTGTTGGGAAGTCAACATGAAAGTTAATGGAAATCAGTAGTTCTCAGATATTCACAACTCAGAGTGGAGAAGTGGGAAGAAGTATTTATCCTAGTTAATCTCATTATGGGTACCCACATTTAAGTCATGGAGAAGGAAAAACAAAAAGAAAATAAATTTCCAAAGGTGGAAATCTATACTCAATGGATTGATTTCTCTTCTTCCTTGCAAGAAATTTAAAGGAATTTCAAACCACTGAGCATCATGAGACTCATTTAATATTTCTTGCTGTTCAGTAATTTTTCAGCCATGTTGGACTCTTCTTCAGCACATTTGGGGTTTTACTGGCAGAGATACTAGAATGGCATGCCATTTCCTCTCCAGCTCATTTTACAGATGAAGTGAGGCAAACAGGGTTAAGTGACCTGCCCAAGGTCACACAGCTAGTAAGTGTGTGCAGCTAGATTTGAATTCAGGAAGTTGAGTCTTCCTAATTTCAGGCCCTGCACTCGATATACTGTGACTCCTTTGAATTTAATATGGAGGTGATGTAATCTATGTCAATTATTAGGTTAGTACCCTTCATTTACTTTTAAATAAATTTGCTAATATATTTTGTTTTAACATCGCCTTCAATACCCCTTACCATCTCTTGTAAAAAACCAATAAAGAGGAGAGAAGCAGTTCATCAATAACAACCAAGTAAAGTTCCACACTTAAGCCACCCACTTTGCAAAGAAAGAAGAAGCTTTTTCTTGTCTCTCCTTCCAGGTTAGAAGCAGTCATCACACTTGCACAGCATTCAGTTTGGTTTTCATTCTTCCTTTTTACACTGTTATAGTCATTTTGTAAAGCTATTAGGAGACTCCCTAGGCCCAGCAGGCAGGCTCTACCCCAAGCTTGGCATAACAGCCCCTTGCACTCACCCTCCAGATGATCTCAGCCACCACAAAATCCCAGGATTGTTTGTGTTCATGAATCAGACTTGTCACACTGCTGCTGTTACCTCTCATTGTCAGGGCTTGAGATCTCCCCACATTGCCTTAGGCCCCCCGCTAGACGCAGGACTCTGGTGCATGATTCCTTGCTTGCAAGCCATTTCCCTCACTTTGAAATATTTGATTGTGGACTCTCCTGTCTCTAACCTGTTTCGCTTGGCTCTGGCCACCTACAAGTCAGGGGCCAGTTCCATCTGGTTAACATCATTCATGTGTGTGTATGTGTGTGTGTATTATGTATATACAGGGATAATATGTATATATACATACATGTATGTGTATATATGTATATGTATAGAAATGTTATTTTTCTAATTCTACTTATAGCAGTAAGTTAGTCAAAAAACATTTATTATGGACTTACTTTGTGCCAAGGACTGTGCTAAATATTGGGCACACAAAGAAAGGCAAACGCAGTACCTATCCTCAATGAACACTTACATTCTAGTGCAGGAGCCAACATGTGAACAACTAGGTATATTCGAGACATATGGAGTGTAAATGGAAGGTAATCCAGAGCAGAAGGAACTAGCAGCAGCAGTAGTGCCCTGTGTGTAGAGAAGGCCTCCTCTATATTCTTCATATTCATTATTTCTTCAAGTGTAGTGATATTCCAACATATTTATGAACCACAATTTGTTTTGCCTTTCCCCAATCAATGGACATCTGTTTCTTAATTTTTTGCTACGACAAAAGGAGCTACTATAAATGCATGTTTAGTTCGTGGTTTCTCTATCTTTAAGGACCTTATAGTACATACCTAGAAGTAGGATGTCTGTGTCAAAGGGTAATGGATATTTTAGTCATTTTCTTATCCTAATTCCAAATTGTCTTAGAGAATGAGCATCCTTCATTTTAATTTTTTTCTCATTAGAGATTACCTGGATGCAGTGAAGTGTGATATACTGCACATCACACTATTAAAAGGGTTTTAAAGGAACTAATTTCATTCATATTATTATATAGATAGGAACATAAAAAATAATATATTAAGACAATCTACATTTCCAACAGCTAGTTTAGCATCTGGATATAAGGAAGAAGTATATGTTAAAGTACATGATGTACAAATGTCTAGCAATAAATATCCAAAATACACTTACAATGCTAATTATAAAATCAGAGCTACAATGAAACTTTCACTCAAAATAGCCTTTCACATACTGGGATATTTCTATTAATGCATCTAGTTAAAATATACTTCACAATTGGATTAAATGGTTTCATGACAGACAAGTTAGGACTTTTCTGGATGCAAAAGCAATCTAATGCTTTCAAGTAAGTTCTGAAAGTCTAGAAGAATAGAAAGGTTAAGCAACAGGTTTGTGTAAAGTCACTGTTAATGGGTAACTGAAAATTACTTGTATTAGGCAAAAAACAAGTATTTCTATACTAAAAAAAATACAGTAAAAGCACAAAACCTCTACTAGAAATAAGAGGAATACAATTACAACCCCCCAGTATTATTGCTGAGCAATCTTCCAAGTCTTTGCAAAGTGCCTTGATATAACTGCTTTTTAAACCACATTTCAGGTAGTGGGTGATGGGGGAAGAGAATGTACAAACCAGGGAACTATTCTGCCCAATAACTAAAGGATGAAGTCTAAACTCCAATAGTTTGGTATTCAAGACCATATTTGGGTCCCCAAACCTTACCTCCAACAATGTCTCCCACAGCTCCCCCACATAAATTTTCTAGTCCAGACACTGTTCTACTGATCATGCCCCTCCCCACTTCCTTTTCTGTTAATAAGTTTGCTGTTGGGACCATCCACCCCCCCACCCCATTCCCCTGCCACCTTTTTCATTTATCTAAAGCTTCTTCCTTCAACAATCTGCCTGTGGTACTACTTGTTAAGTGAAACTTTCCTGTCTACCCCAACTCCCAGGGAGCAATCCCTTCTCTAGATTCTTTTTTTTCCTCCTAGACCTTATATATAAATGTGTTGTTATAGGAAACTCCTTTACCTATACAGGTGGGCACTTCCTTTGCAATTTATAGCCTTGGAGAGTCACCTGGAGCACTAAGAGCTTAACTGACATTTCCAGGGTCATATAGCCAACATGTGCCACAGGTAAGACTTAAACCCAGGGTTCTCGGGCCAACTTTCTATGTACTATCATGTTATGGCAACTCTGAATCTTTAAAGCATTCACTATCTGAATCATTAACTCAATCATTAACTCAACACCTTGCTGTGTAGTTTAATGGAGAAAGCCAACTGGCTTTGGACCCAGCAGACCTTCATTCCAACCCCACTTCTGACAGAAATTGTCTGAACCTCAGATTCCTCTATGAAATAGGAATCCGTGCACAAGTCACTGCACCTGCCCAAGCTGCAGCTTCTTCTTTTGTAAAATATTGCTTTTAAAAGTACCCTGTAAACATGAAGGGGCTATATGACCTGATTCATAATTATTATTTAAACTGTCAGATATCCTTGTGTCAATATGTTTTTTTTTTCCCAAATATACTGCAAATTCTTCATGGTCAGGGGGAATATTTCATATTTCTCCGTATCCCTAACATCTTGCAGAGTACTTCGAACAAAGAATACACCCAATAAATCTTCATTGAGTGGCATGATAGAAAGAATGGTTCATTTGGGGAGCCCAAAGACCTGGGCTTGAATTCCCCCCACTCTGCTACTTATTATCTCTAAGACAAATCACTGACCTGTGACCTTCATAAGGGGGTTGGACTAGATGACCTTAAAGGTTTCTTCCCACTAGTTTTAAGCCTAATCTATGTTACTGTGATTCACTGATTAGAGGTAAAACTAGAATTCATATCCATTCGATTTTCCCTTGTCCATTCTACAGTGTGGATGAATGAACTCTAAAACAGAGATCCTTATCAACTGGTTCTGTGGTGGGACAGTCAAATCTGTCCATATCCATTTCTATTCACAGAGGCTTTCTCTATGGTGGTTTATGCTACACTGATCTTTCATCTGTGAATTAGTCTCATGAACATCTGTCAGATTAGGGCGGAGTTGTACTACTTCTCTAAAAAAAAAGATCAGAATAGCAACCAGCATTTCCATGGCAAATTGATAGTACTTATCCTTCAATCTGAAAAAGTAACCTAGGAGGTAGAAAAATATTGTTATACTAATTTTAGCACATGCTACACATTTTAATTGATTCAACTGTAAGTTCAGTGGTACTTCAAATGAAATAAAAATGTATTTCAAAAAGAAGCCAGAATTACTCTACAAGATTTCCTGTACAGGGGGGAAGAGCCAAGATGGTGAAGTAGAAAGATTCACATATGCTAGCTCCGAACCCACAGCCCATGAATTTCCTGTGAAAAGAACTCCCAACAAATTCTGGAGCAGTGGAAGCCACAGCAGCAACAGAGTGAAGGAGATTTCCATTCCAGAGAGCCCTGAAAAACGACCGCAAGGGTCCCTCGTGCACCAGATGGGAATGGAGCCCAGCCCTTCCCTGGCCACATGGCACCAAGAGGAGCAGATCCAAATAGGCTTCAGGGACGGAATCTCCAGTGGCCACGAAGGTCCCTCCACCCACAGGTGCACAGGTCAGTGAGAGAGACTTCTGGGCTGGCCGAGAGGGGAGCTGAGTGTCTCCTTAACTCAGGCCACCTCGGCAGGCAGCAGCAGAGGCAGCGGGTGGCCAGAGGCTCCCGGACGAGGCAGGAGCTTGGCATGAGCTCGGGTCCATTACTGAAGGTATCTGCATAGACCCCCTGAGGGAACTGAGCCTGGGAGGTGGCCCTGCCCTTACCTGAGCACCAGAACTTAAGCTCACATTGAATAGCAGCCGCCTCCCTGCTAAAAGCCCTGAGGCTGGGGAGCAGCATTTGAATCTCAGACCCCAAGCACTAGCTGGGTGGATCTAGGCAGGGGTGGAAAGGAATCTCAGAAGTCAAGTAACTAGCTGGGAAAATGCCCAGAAAAGGGAAAAACAATAAGACCATAGATGGTTACTTTCTTGGCGAACAGATGTTTCCTCCTTTACTTTCTGATGAGGAAGAACAATGCTTACCATCATGGAAAGACATAGGAGTCAAAGCCCCTGTATCCCAAACATCTGAAATAGATATCCAATGGGCTCAGGCCATGGAAAAAGGATTTTGAAAATCAAGTTAGACAGGTGGAGGAAAAACTGGGAAGAGAAATGAGAGAGATGCAAGAAAAGCATGAAAAACGGGTCAATACCTTGATAAAGGAGACCCCAAAAAATGTTGAAGAAAATAACACCTTGAAAAATAGGCTAACTCAAATGGCAAAAGAGGTTCAAAAAGCCAATGGAGAGAAGAATGCTTTCAAAAGCAGATTTAGTCAAGTGGAAAAAGAGGTGCAAAAGCTCACTGAAGAAAATAGTTCTCTCAAAATTAGAATGGAACAGATGGAGGCCAATGACTTCTGAGAAACCAGGAAATCACAAAACAAAACCAAAAGAATGACAAAATGGAAGTTAATGTGAAATATCTCATTGGAAAAACAACTGACCTGGAAAATATTCCTATGTCTTTACCTGATGGTAAGCATTGTTCTTCCTCATCAGAAAGGAAAGGAGCTAACATCAGGTCACCAAGAAAGTAACTTTCTATGGTCTTATTTTTTTTTCCCTTTTATGGGCATTTTCCCAGCCAGTTACTCAACTTCTGAGATTCCTCTCCACCCCAGCCTAGATCTGCCCAGCTAGTGCTTGGGGTCTGAGATTCAAATGCTGCTCCCCAACCTCAGGGTAGCTATTCAGGGTAAGATTAAATCAGGTTCTCAGGTGGGGGCAGGGCCACCTCCCAGGCTCAGTTCCCTCAGGGGGTTTATGCAGAGACCTTCTGTAATGGAGCTGCTGCTGAGCTCCTGCCTGCTCCGGGAGACTCTGGCCACCTGCTGCCTCTGCTGTTGCCTCCTGAGGGGGCCTGAGCTATGGAGACACCCTGTTCCCCTCTCAGACAGCCCAGAAGTCTCTCTCACTGACCTGTGCTTCTGTGGGTGGAGGGACCCCCGTGGCCACTGGATATTCTGTCCCTGAAGCCTGCTCAGATCTGCTCCTCCCAAGGCTGCGTGGCCAAGGTAGGGCTGGGTTCCGCTCTGGTCCCGTGCACGATGGACCTTTCGTGAGGGTTTTTCAGGTCTTTCTGGAACAGAAATCTCCTCCCTCTGTTGTTCTGTGGCTTCCATCACTCCAGGTGGAATAAGATCCAGGAGAGACAATTTAAAAATTATGGGACTACCTGAAAGCCATGATCAAAAAAAGAGCCTAGACATCAGGCTGCATGAAATTATCAAGGAAAATTGTCCTGGTATTCTAGAACCAGAGGGCAAAATAAGTATTCAAGGAATCCACCAATCACCACCTGAAAGAGATCCAAAAAGAGAAACTCCTAGGAACATTGTGGCCAAATTCCAGAGTTCCCAGGTCAAGGAGAAAATATTGCAAGCAGCTAGAAAGAAACAATTCCAGTATTGTGGAAATACAGTCAGGATAACACAAGATCTAGCAGCTT
>CM053772.1:73345614-73357827 GCA_028658325.1 Potorous gilbertii | reverse complement strand
CCCCCCCCCCCCCCCCCCCCCCCCCCCCCCCCCCCCCCCCCCCCCCCCCCCCCCAAATGGGGAGAAAATTTGGAACCCAAAATTTTGTGAAAATGAATGTAAAAAGTTAAATAAATAAATTTATATTAAAAAAAAAAAGATTTCTTGTACATAGAACTACATCTACTACCAAAGCTCTCTGGAGGTCTGGATGTTATTTATAGTATCTTCTGTTTATGGAATTTATTTAAAAATTTTATCATGTGCTTTCTGAGTCACAAAGATTCAACATCAAACCAAATAGGGTAATTACACATTAGTCTCACCAGATAGCCCCTCCAGAATGACTGGATGATGAGGGTTGCTTCTTCTTCTGATAGCAGGAGAGAAAGGGGAATTGGTGGCCTAGGACTAAAAAAATAACAAGTGGTTACATTCCCATTTATCCTTCATTTCCTGAAATACTTTTGACAGCATAATTGTCATTCTCATTAAATGTCCTTATGCATTTCTTAGAAACGAACTACTATTTTTGAAACAACTGTTATGCTTATGTCACTGTTGTGTGTTTAATTCAAAAACCAAAGGTGAAATTTTTGTGATATTTTTAAACTGATATTATATCAAACTGTTGGGGCAGCTAGGTGATGCAGTGGATAGAGCACCAGTGCAGGAGTCAAGAGAACCTGAGTTCAAATCTCATCTCAGACTCTTGACACTCACTAGCTGTGTGACGTTGGGCAAGTCACTTAACCCCAATTGTCTCATCCTGGGTCATCTCCAGTCATCCTTATGAGTATCTGGTCACTGGATTCAGATGGCTGTGGAGGAGAAGTGAGGCTGGTGACCTGCACAGCCCTCCCGCACGCAAATAAAAACAAAGTCAAGTGCAAGTCATTTCATTATTTCTCTGATGGCATGGTCTTCCTAGGAAACAAAAGACGAACACACAGATATCAAACCACTAAAAATATACTTTTCTTTTGGAGAATTCATTAAGTTAAAACTCTACTTCCTTATTTTGTTAACTGAGCAAGAAAATTGCTATTTATATAATACTGTACAGAGAAAATTCAAAAAATCAAATGAAATTGACTTTTCTAGACAGTCTGAAACCAGGAACTCTGAACTCATTCCAAATTTCTACTGAAGGAAAATTAATTAGGTAGGTAATCTCTTTTCTGACAATACTAAAATAGAGCTGTCTATATATAATAGTTTGGATATTTTCTGGATGAAATGATTTAAATTCCTACATATTTGTAAGTTAAGATCCATTTACACATTTTAATGAGCAATAAAGCATCTCAAATGCTGTATTAGTTAATAGTGTTAACTCACAGGGGGGTATTTATACCATCCAGTAGCCAGGAAGTATTTTTAAATCAGTTTTCTCTTGAGTTCTGTTGAAAAAGACTTGCAGAGGCATTCCTCATTGAAATGCTACTCTATATCTGACTTAATAAGGTATTAAATTAAGATCTGTAATGTTAAATTTCATTCAAGAATACAAGGACACATATCCACAAGTATTGAGAGAGAAATAAGTGATCCAAGTTACCAATTTAGCCTTCAGAAGATGCAATTAAACATGGGATCTGTTGCAACAGACTCACAAGCAAATTATTTCATTGCATCCCAGTTACAACCCAGCTAAATTGGTCAAAGAGATCGACAATTCCTGGACTGTGCACATATTTTGAGCAGGTGTTTGTTTTCCACTTAACTTTGAAAATTTTTTAAGAGTTAAAGAATATGTAATCTGCATATTCAATCTGGTCCATTCTAGAACCACAGATATCAAAAATAAGAATGATCTGAGGTTATCTGCTTCATTTTTAGCCAGTGCTATGCTTGTCTGTGCATGTCTGTGTGTGTCTGTGTGTGTCTCTTACGAGTCCCTGACTTCTAGGACTAATCAAATTATTTTAAAGTAACTTAAATGATTGGGTTTCTGCTGCTTCTTTTGGAAAAGTGCTCCACATTTAAAATAATCTACTATACTTAATTCTTCCTCCTTCCTTTCCCACTTCCACCTACTCACAAAGAGAGCTAACCATATACAAACAAGAAGGTTCACTCAACAGACCATTAGGGGGAGAGTGAGAAGTAAGAGGGTGGAAAAAACAACGAAAAGAGGTAAAACACAAGCAAGCTATTAAAAGTTTATTTCCTCATTTAAATGTTGGCATCTACCACCACAACTCTTTCTGTGAAGACATGCCAGTTTCTCACACAACTACTGGGAAGGAGAATATGTTAGACTGCACAACTCATAATCCTATACATGGTTTTAGATATACATACATACATACTCCTATACATGTTGGTCTCAGCTGGAACATCTGGCTAAAGTTGCCATTTGTTGCCATTTCTAGCTCTTCTGCTGAGCTGCTGATGTCATCTGCTGACATCTAGTGATACTGTTTGATGGGCTGCTTTCTTCCTAGTTCTCCACTGAGTGCCATTGCAATCAGTTGGTTCTCCCCTAATTGCAGTTGTGTATGACTCTTCTTCACAAGGTAGCGTTGACAGCTCTTTTTATTAGTCTAGTTCATACCCTCATGGCTATTTCAATTCTTTGGCGTTAAATCCACAGCTATACTCAGCATAGCAAACATCCTTCTATGTCAAAAATCAAATAGGCATAGTGGTAAGACTGTTGGATTTGGAATCAATTAGTACCTATGTGACCTTTGTGTCTAAAACAAAAACAAAGTTCTTTTTTGGAGTACCAAAGCCAGATCTCCCTTTTGTGATTTCCCCTTTTCTGTCATTCTCTTAGGCTTGAAAACTAGGAGTCAACCTTGACTTTGTCCTTTATCTCCAAATCCTATCAGTCCTCTAGTTTTGAATTCTGTGGTGGGAAAATCACTGGATATGGAGTGAAAGTACTTAGGTTCAAATTTCATTTCTCCTAGTCAATTAATCAGCCAGTGAGCATTTATTAAATGTCTATTATGTGCTAAGCATAGGGGATACAAAGGTAAAAGACAGTTCCTGCTTTCAAAGGGCTCACACAGTCTAATGGGGGAGAGAATACAGAGGATAAATTTGCAAATAAACAGTATAATGTTAGATAAATCATTTAAACTCCCTGGGCACCAACTTCCTCACCTATAAAATGAAGGGATCAGAGGAGATCTTCTCCAAGGTCCCTTTCACATATAGGAGGCAGAATTTGAAGCCAGCATTTCCCTGTCTCTCATGTCTTACACCTATTACATTCACCAAGCTGCCTCTCAAAAACAAACAAAAAAAACTCAAAGTGCTATCTGCATGAAACCATTCATTATTAACTTTGCTGATATTAACTAGTCTATAAACCAAGAAAAAAATTTAAGATTGAACAATTGGTCTGAAATAAAAAGAATGTGTTACTGCTCTTTTTTCCTAAGACTTCCAGTTTTTCTGTTTAAAATATTTTTTGGTGTCTGATCATTCATATAAGACAAAAGTATTACTACTTTATATTAGAAAGAGAATGGGAACTTTTAATTTTATAGCCATTACTTATATTAGCTGAAGGGCTTTCACTAGTAATAAAACACTGAAGTCTTTTGCATCATAAGATAAAGCAAAATGAGATTACTAAAAGACTTTTGGAACCTACCACTATTGACAGCAATGCCTTCATGATTAAATAATGGAGAACTGTCTAGTTTATGAACTGAGAATAAATATGGGAAGACCAATGTAAATCAGGCAAAATGGAAAGGACTCAATCTTCAGTACAGTAGTCACTAATAATTATCCATCATCTCAGCAGGTCAGCTTGAAGGAGTCAAAGTCATGCCAGTTCCTGTTTTGTCCTTTTGAACATTTGCAAATGGCTTCAAGTCACACAAAAATAGAGTCTGAGCAATGTAATCCATTGACAGTCAAAGACATGGGGGGTACAGAGGACTGTGCAGACATCACAATCCAGGCAGAAGGCAGCTATAACTAATGACAACTGACAATTCCAAACCAAAAATACTTGCATGGTCATACAGTTTCACAATACTGCTGAGCATGTTTCCATAAAAACTATTTTAGTGATATCATTACATTTTTAAAAACACTTTTGCATCTTTAAACCATTTCCAAATGCAAATAAAATAGGAATCGACTAGAAAAATCAATAATATCAAAAAGATGGGCTCTGACTTCTGAATGAAAGTACTACCAAACTATCTGGTCATGACTAATTTTTTATTTATTTAAGTTTATCGTCACTTCTGTGCATAGAGCTGATGCTCAGTAAAAGCTGAATTCAATGGTCTATTTCTATAGTTTTTAGAGAAGAGTGCCATAGCATACATATATTAGAAAAGAATGAGAGGTTATATTAAATCTTTTCTAGCTAGCTCCAGATCAAGCAAAGAATTCCCATTCAAAATCTTATGTAAAGAAAATAAGGTAGGAAAAAAACACCTCCCAGGATTCCGATTCTGTGCAATTTTGTATATGGTAAAGTAGTTGAGATTGCTCCCTTCCAACTTCCAATCAAAATCAATATGGAAATTAATACCTGAAAAAAATTATCTTCTACAACATCCCAAATCAACAATCAATAAAGTCTTATTCTTGCAAGCTTTTATAAATTTTTTATTTTTACAACTATACTTTGATATTTACAATTAAAATGAATAATTTTCATCTGTCATTTATTATTCATTAATAAAATGCTGCATAGCTATTGCACTCATTTATGACTTGTTTCTCAATATATATAGTACCTCTGAGGTTTTCTATTGTGTTGCATTTTGAGCTATACAAACCAAACATTTGTTGCAGGTATAGTAGAGCCTATCTGAATTTTCTTTTCTAGATATTCCAATAACTGATCATTAGGATACTGTAACAGATCTTTCAGTTCTATCTTTGCAATGCATGTATGGTAGTTCCAGCAGTAAGAAGAGAGTAGCTATTAGAGATCTTAGATATGAAGAGGAATCTTCCCTTTTCCTTTCGCTAATCTCCACCCTTGGAGATTGTCAAGCAGTTATTACCCCAGCAGCAAGCTGAATCATCCTCCTAAACTAGAGAAGAGAGTGCCATTTATAAAACCTACAATTGGAAATAGTTTCTGTATCCAGATAATAGTGTTTAGTAAATAATGCACTGCACACCGTATGATCTCCCCGCAGCCTTCAGGTATTGTGGTCTTGTCTTTATTCAAACCGTTTGAATAAAAAGATATGTAGGTAGAGCCACGAAGCGGGCAGAGCCACTGAGGTTTCAATGAACATCAAATTTAAAGGGTGTTGGCAACACTTGTAGTCCTTAAGCAGCTTAGTTAGCAAGAATAATTAGGTCAGATAGAAAGATACCAGGTAGGGACTTGGGGAAGCCCTTCCCTGACACACCTTCCATCCCCCATCCCCTACAGTCAGCTGGCATGCTGGAGTCTCAGTTCCCCACTTGACACCCTTCTCACAAATGAGAATACATTCCATGCTGCTTGCCTGGGGGCACTAACTACTACTTATAGCTCAGCATATAAACATTAGAACATTTCCCTTTCTTGTAACTGGTTAGCATGCATTCCCTTTAACATTTGACTTAGGAAAACACTGGTAGGATATTGTTACTATGGCTTTATCTATTTCAAATAAATATTGCAAGAAATCACAGGGTCTTTTTGAGAAATATTACCATCTTTTGCGATGTAGAGGCTAATCACAGCTAATGTAGAGACTTAATCACATGCAAAAAGCTTTTAAAATGTGCTCTTGAAAATACTGAAATATACCATGTTCAAAGGTATTTATAAAAAACTTGCATAATTTGTGAAGTGTTGTTTCACTGAAAATTTTTTTCTTTGTTTATGAAGATACCACACCACTATTGACCCAATATAGTAGGACAAGCTTAAGGATTTTTTAAAAAAGCAATGGAAATAGGTGTTTTAGTTAACCAACTACATGGTATAATTTAGTTATTAGTTATTTTCCCTCCCAAACTCATCCCCTTCATACTTCTCTGCTTCTCATGACTCGTATTTACAATCCACATCATTCCCTGAATTCCCCCAGTAGAATGAGAGCTACTTGAAGGCATATACTGGTTTTTCCTTTTCTCTTTGTAATGCCAGTATCCAATTCATTGTCTGTACTAGACTCTGAGTGGTTTCAATAAACGCTTCTTAGATTATATGAATGTCTGTGTGGCAGTCCACAGTACACTAAATGGAATGAATCAAAAAGTGGAATGAGCAAAATGTAGGATTACATGGAAACTTTTGCAGTTTACCAAAGTAGTTATGGACCATGTGTGCTAGTTCAGCCCTCCAGCACTTTGGGGATAGTGCAGCCCTAGGCTGCTTCTGGGTAGCCATGTGTGGCTCACAGCTAATGTATTTAAGAGCTTTGAGGAAGAGGAAGCTATTCCCTTATTGGTCACTGAATAGGTCAAAGACTCAATGGATCTTTAAGAAGGAAATAATTCCACCCCTCTCTTCTGCCATTGACTTTCTATGGCAAGTAGTGCTTGCTGTAGTGCTTGGAGGTGGTGAAGAAAAGGGTCTGCCCTTCTTCCTACCCAAGCAAAAACAGAAAATGGTGGGTACATGACAAGTAAGCTCATGACCTGCCTATGTGAGTTTGACCTGGGTTGTGAGCTACTTCTGTATTTGTTCTTTCCTGACTATATAGGTAACCAAACAGAATCCCAAAGTGGTTGAAGGTGGTGATATATATATATATATATATTACCAGAGGCTTATAGATCCTGGGTTCCCAGTTGGTTCTGGCTGCACACTGGGAGTAGTCTCTAACAACTCTAGACCCCCTGGCCTGGAAATGCAGAAAATATGGACTTTGGAGGAGTCAGTTAAGAGCTGAATTGAAATATAAGATGCTGTTCAGCAGTTCTGCAAAATTCTTCATGTTCTGATGCTTATGTCTTGATCCCCCAGGAGAATATAACTAGTATTGTTGCTTGTTTAAGTTTTTCATTACACATGTGTGACAGTGTTCTGTATGTAACATTTCTTTTGCATGGAGGAAATAACTTTCCCACACCTAACTTATATAGCAAGTGCCTTTTACTCCCCACTTTGGGGAAACTTTAGATATGAGCCAAAACTAAGAAACTATTCCCTGAAGGTGCTAGGGTAGGCAATATGTAGAGCCAGACCATGTAAGAAGTAGATTTTGACCCTCTGACCTTCCTTTAGGTGGCTCAACTTTAACTCATGCAAGACTATATGGTTGGATTCAGAGCAGATGATCACCTTAGTGTAAAGATAGAATGCGGTGTTCCAGGCCCTTTGAGACCAAAAGTGATTACAATGGTTAGATTACCATATTATGCGGAAGGAGTCAAGATGTCAGAGTAGAAGGACTGATCTCTAGCTTTCCCCCCATAACCCATAAAATATCTGTAAGAAATGACTAAACAAATTCTAGAGCAGCAGAAGTCACAAAATGACAGAGTGAAACAGATTTCCTGCCCAAAACAGTTTGGAAGTCCAACAGGAAGGGTCTATTGAATCGGGCTCAGAGCAGAGCACAGCCCATCCTGTGGCACCTGGCAGGGACAGGACTGGAGCAGGCTTCAGGGTGCAGAACCACGGGTAGCAGATTCTCAACCCACAAAAGCCAAAGACCACTTCAAAGGTCAGTAAGATCACCAGGGTAAGAGTGGAGCATGGTGCAGCTCCAGCCCTGGCCCCAGGATGGTGGTGGCCACTGCAGCAGCAGCAGCCTCCACTTGTGGAGCCCCCAGTGTAAAGAACCTGGGGAAAATCAAGCAGCTGATCTGGGGCTCAGTCCTGAGTGGCAGTCCTGCAGTGGAGCTAATGATGGCTATGGAGAGGGAACTTCACCTGCAGTTCTAGGGCAGAAAAGAATGTTTGTGGTTGCTCACAGGCCAGAGCCCAGGCCAGGAAAGGAGTAAACTCCTCTCACTTGATTTTGCCACCTTAGAGGAACTGAGAACTTACAGGTCCCTAGAGAGAACTCAGAGAATGACTGCACAAAACCTCTGAAGCCTGGGGTAGTATACCCTCCACTTGAGAAAAGACTCAAAAGTCAAGTAACTGACTGGGAAAATACCCCAAAAAGAGGGGAAAAAAAGTCTATAGAAGGTTACTTTCTTGGTGAACAGGTATTTTCTTCCATCCTTTTGGATGAGGAAAAACAAAACATACCATCAGAAGAAGACATCAAAGTCAAGGCTTCTACATCAAAAGCCTCCAAAAAATAAGCAATGGTCTCAGACCATGGAAGAGCTCAAAAAAGATTTTGAAAACCAAGCAAGAGAAGTGGAAGAAAAATTGGGAAGAGAAATGAGAGTGATACAAAAAAATTAGGAAAAACGAGTCAACAGCTTGCTAAAAGAGGTTCAAAGAAATGCTGAAGAAAATAACATCTTTAAAAATAGACTAACCCAAATGGCAAAAGAGGCCCAAAAAGCCAACAAGTAGAAGAATGTTTTAAAAAGTAGAACTAGCCAAACTGAAAAGAAGGTTCAAAAGCTCATTGAAGAAAATTGTTCTTTAAAAATTAGAATGAAGCAGATGGAAGCTAAGGACTTTATTAGAAACCAAGAAATTACAAAACAAAACCAAAAGAATGAAAAAATAGAACACAATGTGAAATATCTCATTGGAAAAACAACTGGCCTAGAAAATAGATGCAGGGGAGATAATTTAAAAATTATCAGTCAATTTGAAAACCATGTTAAAAAAAACCATGTTCAGAAAAAGAACCTAGATATCATCTTCCAAGAAATTATCAAGGAAAACTGTCCTGATATTTTAGAATCGGAGGGTAAAACAGAAATGAAAAGAATTCACCAATTATCTCCTGAAAGGGATCCCAAAAGGAAAACTCCTAGGAATATTGTAGCCAAATTCCAGAGTTCCCAGGTCAAGGAGAAATATCACAAGGAGTCAGAAAGAAACAAGTCAAGCATTGTGGAAATACAACCAGGATAACACAGGATTTAGTGGCTTCATCATAGGTCCAAAGGACATAGGATTAAAAACAAGAATCACTCACCCAGCAAAACTGAGTATAATACTTCAGGGGAAAAAATGGAATTTCAATGAAATAGAGGACTTCCAAGCATTCCTGTTGAAAAGACCAGAGCTGAATAGAAATTTTGACTTTCAAATACAAGAATCAACAGAAACATGAAAAGGTAAACAGGAAAAAGAAGCCTTAAGAAACTCATTAAAGTGGAATTGTTTGCATTCCTGTATGGAAGAATCTTATTTGTAATTCATGAGAACTTTTTCAATATTAGGGTTGTTAGAGGGAACATATATACACACAGAGACACACATATGTTTACATATATACATATATGTTTACATATAGGTATGTATGGATATGTATGTATGTGTAGGTTGTGTTGTGTTCGTACTTTGTTGCCAAAAGAGAAATGATGACATGACTTACACTTAGCTTTGTTTTGAGTGAGGGTGGACTGATGTGTAGGTATGTATGTATACATACTTGGGTGTATGTGTGTACGTATGTACGTATATAACACATATATATGTGTGTGTGTATATATATATATATATACACACACACATAGACAGAGGGCAAAGTCTGAGCTGAATATGAAAGGGAGAATATTTTTAAAAAATTTATTGTTGAGTGGAATGTACTAGGAGTAAAAGAAAGGGAGAGGTAGAATATAGCAAATCATCTGACGTAAAAGAGGGAAGAAAGAGCTTTTACAATGGAGGGGAAGAGGGGGTGAGATGAAAGGAAATAAGTGAGCCTTACTCTCATGGGCTTTGGTTTAATGAGGAATAATACTCACTCAATTGGACATGGAAATCTATTTTATCTTGCAGAAAGGCAAGGGGGAAGGGGACAGGAGAGGAAAGATAATAGAAGCAACAGAAAATTGGGGAAAGGGATAAGCATAAGCAAACTCTATTGTGGGAAGACAGGTCAAGGGAGAAAATGGAATAAATGGAGGGCAGGATAGGACAGAGGGAAATGTGGTTCATCTTTTACAACTTAATTATATGGCAGTGCTTTGTTTTGCATTGTTACACATGTATGACCTATATTGAATTGCTTGTTTTCTCAATGATGGTGGGTGGGGAGGGAGGGAGAGAATATGAAACTCAAAGCTTTAAGAATGAATGTTAAAATTTGTTTTAGCATGCAACTGGAAATTAAGATATACAAGCAATGGAGTATAGAAATCTATTTTGCCCTACAGAAAAATAGAGGGGAGGGGGGGATGGAAGAGGGGTGGATAATGGAATGGAGGACAGCCTGGAGGAAGGGAAGAATGGGGTGCATGCTGGGGTCAGAGGTGGGAAGAAATGAGGAGAAAATTTTGAATTCAAATTCTTGTGGAAATGAATGTTGAGAAGTGAAAAATAAATTATATTTTTTTTAAAAAATAAAATTAAAAAAAAAGATTACCATATTAGTTTCTAAGATTTCCATGGTCTACAATTCCCTCAGCAGTATATGAATGCACCCATTTCTCCATAAACCCATCCTGATGAATTTTGTCACTTTTTACTAATTTACAGGTTTCTAGCATTATATTATCTGGAACAAGCATCTTAAAGGTTAAAGTTCCTACTATGATATTTTTAATATATTCTTCTGTTCCATGTAAATACAATTATATAGTTAGTGTGGGGAGAATGTCGCCCAATCCTTCCTTGTATGGTGTGAGTGGATTAGAAACCGTGGGAGTTGTATGAAGATCAATGGAAAGAACTAGGCATAATTAGCCTGGAGAAAAGAAGACTCAGGGAAGATGGCTGTCATTGCAGAAAAGAGACGCGTTCTTTCGTTAAAGCCAGAGGACAGAACTAGGAACTGTGGGTGAAAGTGGCAGGTACAGATTTAGGCTCCATGTTGGTTGTTTGCTGTCCTTCATTCTCAAAGAGTTCCAACATGACATCACTACAGTAGAGTCCGGTTACAGTGTGTCATCTGTGGCTGATTAGCTCAGAATGTTCTACCAGAGGGGTGAATTCTCTAAATTTGTGCATCTTACATTTCTTCTAAGCTACTGCAATTCTGCTTTGCTCATAGAGCACAGCACCTCCTCTGATGTGGGCACACCATGCTGAGCGATCCTGTGCCAGTGTCTCCAATGTCACACAATCAATTCCAAAGTTCTTAAGAGAGACCTTGAGAGTATCCTTGTATCAATTCTTGTGACCACCATCTGAATGCCTGCATGTGTGAGTTCTCCATAAAATAGTCTTTTGGGCAAGCATTATGTTTTGCATTCAAACAACATGGCTAGCCCATTGGACTTGTACTCCCTGAAGTAGAGTTTGAATGCTTGGCAGTTTAGCTTGAGAAAGGACCTCAGTGTCTGGTATCTTATCCTGCCAGGTGATCTTCAGAATCTTCTTAAGATAATTCAAATGGAAGTGATTCAGTTTCCTGGCATGGCACTGGTATACTGTCCAGTTTATGTGTCAACCTTATTATCAATATGTAGATCCCTGGAAAGTGTACTACTGAGTAAGTGAACTTAGTCACAGCATCTAAAACTTCTCCTTTTGCTGTAATCAATGACTCCACATATGGATGGTGTGGTGGTGGCTGATGGAGTACCTTCTTTACTTGGTATTAATTGTTAAGCCAAAATTATCACAAGCAGCAGAGAATTGATTCATACTTTGTTGGATCTCAGTTTCAGGGGCTACACCAAGTGCACAATCATCTGCAAACAGAAAATTTTGCCCCAACATTCCCTCCACTTTGATCTTGGCTTTTGAGAGTCCTCTCCACCCCCCTGGCTTAGATCCGAAGAGCTAGTGCTTGGGGTCTGGGATTCAAATGCTGCTGCCCTGAGGCTGGGGCTTATCTGCTGGTTCTCAGGTGGGGGCAGGGCCGCCTCTCAGCCTCAGTTCCCTCAGGGGGTTTATGCTGAGAACTTTTGTAATGGAGCAGCGGTGGAGCTCCAGCCTGCTCTGCCCGTAGCTGCCTCTGCCGCGGCCGCTTCCCAGGGGGTCCAAGTCCCGGAGATCCCCCGCTCCCCTCTCAGCCCGTCTCTCCCACTGACCTGTGCGTCTGTGGGTGGAGGGACCTTCGCTGCCACTGGAGATTCAGGTCCCTGATGCCTGCAGGGCTCTGCTCGCTCCTCTCAGTGCCGCGTGGCTGGGGCGGGGGAGGGGAGCGCTCGGCAGGACAGGACTCCGCTCCCGTCTGGGGTACCTTTGCGGTCGGCTTTTCAGGGCTCTCTGCAGCAGAAATCTCCTTCACTGTGTTGCTGCGCGGCTTCCACTGCTCCAGACTCTGT
>CM053772.1:73327427-73345514 GCA_028658325.1 Potorous gilbertii | reverse complement strand
GTGTGGTAGCTGACCTTGATGTTATGTTAATCTTCATTAAAGGCATTTGACAACATGGATGAAAAAATATCACGATAAAAAGAATGGAAACAAGCACACAGCTTTGTTTCACTCCACTGGTGACTGGGAATTATCCAAAACCTGGGCAAGAATGGCAAGAATGCCATCATGAAATTGATTGCTGGTAACCTCTGGGAAATCAAATTTTGACATTTTCCATAAGCCCTCATGATAAACAGTATCAAAGGCCTTGGTCAGATTTACAAATGTATACAGACCTCTGTTCTGCTATCATTTCTCCTAGAGTTGTTGAGCCACAAATACATAGATTGTTCCTCCATCCTTTGTGACACAGGTTCTTAGGTAGATGACCTTCTTCCAGGTAAAAGATGAGCCTACTAAGGAGGACTCTGGAAAGAATCTTGCCGGCAATGACTAAGAAAGAAACCCTCCTGGGATTGTCACAGGACAACATATTTGTTTTACCTTTTTAGAGATGGACAATGGAAGCATCCTTGAATTTCTGGGGGATAACCACCTCTTGTCCACTTTTCAGTCCACTTTTGTATGAGGAATGGGTCCCCTACCTTGTAAATCTCAGCTGGAATAGAATCAGCACCAGGTGCTTTGCCACAAGGCAGGAGCCTAATGGCTTTCTAAATCTCTTCTTCAGTTGGAAGCTCAGCTAGGGAGGAATTGACTTCAACCTGAAATAAATGGTCAGTGGCTTCAGCATTGATTGATGACAGTCTATTAAGAACTCTATGGAAGTGTTCAGCCCACCTCTCTAGGATCATGTCCTTATCACCAATCAATGCGGCTCCACCAGCACTGAGTAGTGGACATGCACCTAGCCTTCAGGACATTATAAAAGTGCTTTGGATTGTTACTATCTGCATAAAACTGAATTTTTCCTGAGCCAAGAATCCAGCATCTCTAGAAGCTTTACTTGTACTTTACTTTTGATGGAATTAAATAATACTTTCAAAGAGAGGAGTGAACTACCCTGCTGGTAAACCCTGTGGCATTCTTGTTTTTCATTTAGCAGCTTCTGAATTTTTCCATTATTTTCATCAAACCAGTCTTGACGTTTGCAATTTCAGTGCTCTACACCAAATCTCTGAAAACTGTCCACCCCTTTCTGCTCCATTCTTGTCAGCTGTGTGTTGGCTCAACTTTCCTCCAATTTAGTCATAAACAGTTCCCTCTCAGAGAAGAGCTCTAACCTGTTGACATTAATTCTTCTGGTAGTCATTTTGCTTTGGGGGCACTGCTTTGGTTGAAAGCAAATACTTAGCTTGGAGAGGATAAGTCTATGATCAGTCCAGCACTCTGTGCCACACAATGCCTTCCTCACTCTCACATCCTGTCTGTCTCTTCCCCTTACAATCACATAATCTTTTTAGATGCCAGTGTTTGCTGTGAGGGTACATCCATGATGTTTTATTCCATTTAGGTAAATGGAAGACAGTGTTGGTGATGAGAAGGCCATGAGATGCTCATGTCTTTAGTAGTAAATGACCACTGCAGTTGCTGTTTCCAACTCCATTCCTCCTAGGATTCGCTGCCAAGTCTGGCAGATTGAGCCTACTCTAGCATTAAAGTCACCCTGAATTATAAGCTTGTCCTCCTTTGACAGACTGACAATGAGGGTCTCGAGGTCTTCATTAAATTTTTTTTTCACCTCATCAGGGTTCATCATGGTGGGAGCATAGCCACTGATGATGGTGGCATGATGTTTTCCTGCAAGTGGCAATCATACTGTCATGAATCACTATTCAATCCTTTTGGGAAGCATATAAGCTTGGTGACTAGATTAGTTTTGATTACAAAACCTACACAAGCTTCATGGCGCTCCCCTTCACTGCAGCCACTCCAGAAATATCCAGCTTTAATTTCAGTAAGCTGCTCTTCAATTGCCAGCCTTGTTTCATTCAGGGCTGCTATTTGGATGCAATACCTACTGAATTTTTTTTGCAACAAGAGCTATTCATCTTTAAGGTCTACTGGATTTTGATTTTATGTTGTGTATAAGTGTGCACACATTCCATGTGTCAATGGTGAATGGAATTGTTTTTGCAGAAATTTTTGGATTTTTTTTGGTGTTTTGACTACAGTGTGGGATCCCCACCTACTGCAGTAATCAGACAAAAGTTGGGCAAGCAGACAATTTTTAGGGCACCTTTTCCAGCTCCTTCCTCTCACCAGTAGGTGAGCAGTGCAGTCTTTAAAAGATTGTTCAGACATTGGGGCCTGCCAAATCCCACTGCTGCTTCCAGTGAGAAGACGACTCTATGGCCTAGGCCACCTATGTACAGAGTTGTGACTACAGCTCCCAGTGTATCCACACATGCTGCTTTGTCACTTGCCTGTTGCCACAGGACGTTGAGATAGGTAAAAATGGTAGAATGATATGGGTGATACCTTTTGATTCATGCATAAGTTGGTTTTAAGTGAGGCAGAGCTGCATTCTGTCGTCCAGAGTCATCACAGTCCAGTGGCAGGACAGAGTCAAGACATCTGGTGATGGCCCAAGATGTAGTAGTTAACACTGTTGTCTTTGATGTCTAGCCATGTTCTAAGCCCTCCACAGCACCTGCTTCAGCTGCCTTCATGGTCATTGGAAAAGACTGTTCTCATCTACCCATTCCACTCAGAAGACTTCATATGTTTTGGGTAGACACTCCCTTAACTCACCAATAGGTTTGAGACCCCTCAGTTAGCCTCAACCTGGTTTAGCCTGTCTGCCGAACTGGGTTACTGAGGTGTGGGGGCTGCGCATGCTACAGCTTCTTAAGAGACGTAGGTGAGTGGTTGGTTAGAACAAGTGGACACCAGGAAAGCAGCCCCAAAAAAGGCTCAGCAGCCTTCACAGCAAAGGTCCTAGGCTTCTCTGAATACATCCCATATCAGGTTCCATGTAAAAGCTTAAGGGCAATCATAGCTGTCCACACATGGCATGGGCTACTGTTCCCCTTCTCTGGAGGTATTTAATCAGAGATTGGGTTACCAAGTTTTCAAGGTAAAGGGGATTCCTCTTCAGGTAGGTGTGGGCTAGATGACTCATGAGGTCCTTTGTAACTAAAATTAGATTATGTGATCCTGTGATAACTATGACTGTGGCATATCCTATGACTTGAAAAAAAAAATGAACATCATAGAGAGATGTTCAAGGTATGTATGCTAGATATGCCTAGACATATCATAATGTCTCAAAAAATTTTTGGTATTTTCTGTCTAATTTTTAAAGCTTGCATTTTGAAGTAAAGTTTAATTGTTAAATTTTTTTAAAGTAAGTTAAATTTTAGTGTTTTTTAGTTTGATAAATAAAAATAATATCCATTATTGAGCATTCCATAAATGTTTGCCTTAAAAACTAAGAAAATTCTCTGAGGGCACACCTTGATGAAATGAGCTGTGCATGCCTATGCTGCACATCTGTTTACAGATGTTTCTTAAGTTAGAAACATTAGCAAAAGAAAATACACTGTGAAGTATATCAGAGGGACCGCCCACATCAAGCTTCTCATGTGAGTGAGAATGGAAAGGAACTTTGCATTTCAGTATATTCTAATTCTCAAAACAATTTGTTTCTTCTGTTTCAACTCAACATTCTGTCTCCTACTTCTGTGCGATCCCATAGACCCTCTCCCAGGCCTGGAACCTGTGGCCTTCCATGCCCTTCTCCTTTCTGAACCTTTTCAAGATTTCCCTATTTCTTGATGCTCTCTTCTTCCTGAAATTACTTTATATGTTATACTTCGATGTACAAATGTTGCAACCTCCCAGAAGAAGATGAGCTACTTCACAGGCAAATAATCTCGTTTTTGTCACACCCAGTGACCAACCCACATGAGGCATTTACTCAATATTTGTTGAATTGAATTGAGTTTTTTAAAGGATGTTCATATTAAGACGTCAAACCTTCAATCTCCTGAGTCACTCTAGCCTCTAAAAAATACAGATAGAAATTCACATATATACAATACAACAACTCGACCAATGTTCTGAATTTTTTTCACCCACACTGCGTGACAACCTAACACCTTACCCTGAGATTCTTTAATTATGGATTGAGGAAAAAAAATTTTTTTTAATATATATGGCTTCATTTGTGATACTGCAAGCCCAAGATATTTCCCTACTGTTATAAAACTGAACACAAGGATGTTACCACTATGATGGGCTTGTCCTAATATAAACAGTGTTGTTTCAATTTATGCCTCTGTATTTTGGTTTTTTAAAAAAAATGCCTCTCAGTGATGCAGGTTTTTGTCTTATAGCAGAGGAATGGCTGGAAAGTCATTTCACCATAAGTAATCTTTTCTTTTTTCTTCTAAAACTCAGTTTTAGTTTCATTGATTAACAATGTCTTTCATGAATCTTACCCCTTCGGATATGAGATTAGAAATCCAGCAGTAGACCTTTCAACTTTGTGCCTGTTTTTCTGCAAGTGAATCTGAATAAATATCAAGTCTATTGTTTTTGACCCATAAGAAAAACTAAGTTTTACTTAGCCTAAAGTAGGCAATGATTTCAAAATTTCTAACTAGTTGATCCTATCCGAAGTACGAAACGAGCTTGGAAGTGGGTTGTTCAATTAGGAGTATAGTTTATAGAAGAGATGAAGTAAGTCTCCAGCTAAAAGAAGTACCATTCAATTTATGACTATGTACAAGACATGGAACATAGGGAGTAGGAAATATAACTAAAGGGAAATAAGTATGCAACAAAGGAAAATTGCATTTCTTCGTTTGAAGGAACTGAGGCTCAGAGTGGTTTGCTCAACAGCCTAATGGTTCCCAAAAGAGCTCTCAGTCTTTCTTAACTGAACAGTCCCTCCTCTAATGATAAAGTAACCACTTGAGGAATACTGCTAATGTGTTCTATTCATGGGGGGAAAGCACTATTTCTTTTCCTTAATGCCTTCTTTAACGTGACAAATTATAATCTCCAACAATATGTCCAAGAAACCTCTCAAACTCACCACAGTGGAAACAAAAAATTGACTCCAGCTTAATTGCCCATTTCTGTTGAGGATGTCAATTATGCCACCTCAGAACCACCCCTTACTCATCTAGCTTTCACATTCACTCAGTTGCCAAGTCTTGTTAATTCTATTGCCATTCCCTTTTCTGTACTCACATAACTGCCCTCCTACTTTAGACCCTTAATCACTTCTCCCTTGTACTTTTACAACATCCTCCCTGTCTCCAGTCTCCCCTCTCCAAATCATTTCCCAAATAGCTGGCAAAGTGATAGTCTTTTAAAAATAATTTTTTAAATGTTTTGGTATTCTGTACTTAACAGACACTAATTCACATGAACATTTCTTCATGCAAAGAACAGAAGGATTGCATAAGAAACTGTGAATCTCTATTATTATAAACAGCATGCTTCTTTAAAAAAAGTTAGATTTAAAGCTATTCTACTAGCTTGTGTTGCCCTCCAGACTCCCTTCTGTTCTCTTCTGTTTCACTCTTCTCCTTCTCCTAAAATTTTCCCTTAACACTAAAAAAGAAAATAAAAGTCCTTTCTTATGTCAAAAAAATCCAGTTAAGTGAAAAAAATGAATACTGATCTGGGAGTCAGAAGAACTAATATAAGTCTGGTCCTGTAGCCCATTTAGAATGTCCTTGGATAAATCACTTTATGTCTGTTAACAAAGTAGTGTAAAATCTATGAAATAAGGAGGGCAGAAAAAGACTGTGAAAAACATATCAAAGCAATATACTCAGGATTTATTATTTCTCTAGGTTTGTCAATGATCTTTTATGCCACCTGTGATTTACAAATACAGAATTGTATGTAAATATATTGAGAAGATATATTAGCTAAGACAAGGCTCAATAATGGCTTTGTATTTCATTTTTTAAAATCTTTCTGATAATAATAAATGAGGGAAGCACTTCCAGGATTGCATACAAAACCTCTGGCATTCAAAGCCCTTCATAACCTAGGCCACCTTTCACTTTTCTGGTATTCTCAAACCTTACACTTCTACAGTATACTCTTCAGTCCAATGATAATGGTCTCCTTGCCATTTCATGAAAAAGACTATTCCATCACTCTGCTCCCAACACTACCTCTGGATGTCCCTTATGCCTGGATTGCTCTCTCTCTTTCCCCATTTCTACTTCCTGGTTTCCCTGGCTTCCTTCGAGTCCCAGCCAAAATTTCACATTCTATAGGAGGCCTTTCTAAATTCTTCTTAATTCTAGTGCCTTCCTTCTATTACTTATTCCTATTTATCTTGTTTCTACCTATTTGTTTGCTTGTTATTTCCATCAATGGATTGGGAGCTCCTTCAGGGCAAGGATTGTTTTTTGCCTTTCTTTGTACCCACAGTGGTTGGCACAGTGCCTGGTATGCAGTAGAAATATACTTACACTTTGCTAAAATAAACTCAGAGAGGCAAAGAAACAAATACAATTGATTTGAGAACAGAAATGAATTTTAGCAGCTAGTTCACCTAAATGAAGACTTAGTTTTGACACCACTTTACAATTAGGTATAAGTTATTCAAAAAGATATCTGACAGTACTTACTGAATCTTTAGCCAATCTGCCACAAATGGAATTGAGAAGAATTCTGTGAATGGCTCACCAATCCTCTTTGGATTCTGGCTGTTCATGATTCCATAATATTTGGTTGAAAGGAAAAAAACAAACAAATAAGTATTCATCTTAATTGCTACAATCCACATTACAAATTAGCACTGCTGAAATATTATTAAGGATGCTGAATATTCAAAAAGGTAAAGAACTTACTTGTATAACCACTCAGTCAGAAAATCACAGGCAATAAATTTTGTTTTTTTCCGCTGAAGAGAGAAGAGAGTTTCACATTATGTATCTATTGTGAATGATTACATGTCTATAAAGCACAGAGGAAGAGAGGCTAATTGATTACTTTTGCTAGATGAAATATGCATGAGAGTCTACTTTAGTTTGTAAGTACTAGTCAGCAGCACAACTTAAATGAAGTATAAAATGTTCAAGACTTCCAGAGCTAGGTCTAAGTAAAAACATCTCCTAAACAGAATTGGTATTTTTTTTAAAAAATTCAGACCATCGACCTTTCTATTGAGCAACTATCAACCATGCTCAACCCTTTTTTTTAAAAAGCCATTTTTAATAAAAAAAAATTCAAGGACTTCTAAACAATATATTAGGATAATTCAATTAAATTCAGCAAACATTTTTTTTTGTTGATTTTTTTTCTCAATTGTTGAGCATTTATTTTCTCTCTCTCCCACTTCTTTCTCCACTGGTATAAAAAGAGAGGAAAGCAAAGTCCTTGTAAAAAATATGCATGATCAAGCTAAACAAATTCTCATACTAGACATGTCTGAAAATGTATGTCTTATTCTGCACCATGAGTCGATCACTTCTCTGTCAGGAGGTAAGTAAATTCTTTATCATTGAACTAAGGTTGATCATTGCTTTGATTAGAATTTTTAAGTCTTTTAAAATGGTGTGTTTTTACGAGGTGGTTGCCATAGCATAGACTGTTCTGTTTCTACCTTCCTCTGAATCAGTTCATACAAGTCTTCTTAGGTTTTTCCAAAACCATCTCTTCTTTTCTTACAGAGCAAAAGTATTCTATTACATTTATAAACCATAATTTATTCATATATTCCCCAAATGATAGGTGCTCTCTTAGTTTCTATTTCTTTCCCTCTACAAAAACAGATGCTCAAAATGTTTTTATACAAAAACTTCTTTTTTTGGTCTCTTTGGGTATAGGCCTATTAGTAGTACACCTCTTTTAGTATTCTACCATCCTCTTTCATTATGTTTTATAAATAATTTTGTATTTTAAACTAGTTCAGTATTATGAAACCTATTATCTATCATTTTAATAACTAAAGCAACACAATTAACATGATTATATCAACAGATGCAGAAAATGCTTTTGACAAACACAGTATCCATTATATTTTAAAAATTAAAACACATATAATTAAATGGCCTTTTCTTATTATGACAAACAGTATGTATCTAAAACCAAGATCAAGTATTATCTATGGTGGAGAAACACTAGAGTTTTTTTCAGAAATACTAGAAATAATGGAAGGATTCCACTGTTACCACAATTATTTGATACATTTCTAAAAATATTAACTATAGCAATAAGACAAGGCAAGAAGGAATAAAATGACCCCTTTTGCAAATGATAAGATGGTTTACTTAGATAACCCTATAAATTCAACTAAAAATATAATGAAACAATAACTTCAACAAAGTAGCAGGAGGTAAAGTAAACTTACTTAAATCATCAGTTCTTATGTATACTACCTACAAAATCTAATAGGAAGAGACAGAGAAATAAATCCCATTCAAAAACTACAGAATGCATAAAATATCAATCATCCTACCAAAACACATAGGAATTATGATTATAGCTACAAAACACCATAGAAATAAAGTTTAACTAGACAGTTATTAATTGCCTATGGTTAAGTCATGCTAATATATCAAAAACTGAAATACTACCTAAGTGACCTATTTCGCCATATAATCACTGTACCCTGTTGTGTTTTTCCCCCCGTCCAAAAATTGGATTGTAACCTTTTGTCACGTAATTGTCGTATGGTATGATACTGTTCGTCATGATGCTTAAAGGTAAACAGTGGTAATGTCTTCACCAATGGTGCATGGACGTGCATTTATCTCTCACACTATGAGCCTCAAGCCCAGAACTCTCAGTGCTCAGGCATATATTGTCAGTATATTTCCGAAAGTCAGCTTGCTTAGTTTCTTTAGACCACTGCAGTACTAACAGTATTGTCAATCAACACAATAAAAGTTGTAGGTGCGAGGGAAGCAGGTGGTCAAGTGAAGCTACCATGCATAGGTCACATGATATGGTTTAAGACTTGCATTTTCCCAATTTTAATGTATATTCACGAGTTCTGTGCATCCTAATCTTGCACCAAAGACAGTTTAATAATAAATTATTTTAAAGTAATACCAGTGCAATTTTTAAAGCTTCATATAATGGTTGCACCCCACTTTTTGCAAAAAATTTGTCATAATCTTGATGATTATACAGTGAAATACTGTAATTTACAGATTCAGTGTCATAAACAACCAAGGGGAATGTATATATGTGTGTATATATATATGTATGCATATATATGTATATGCACACACATATATAACATATATGTATATAAACGTACAAATATCCACTACATACAGCCTGATTTTCTTTTTTACATGCAACTTTAAAGCTGTCCTCCTGCTCAGTGATGATTCTTCTGGCCTTCCTCATATTACGTCCTGTGCATTTTAAAAAATGTTTTAATGACCTTATTTTCTTCTCTTTCTTTTTCTTTCATTTTATGGGATAACCCTATCACTATCTACTCATTTCTCCCAACTGGGAAGAAAGAGGGAGAACAAAATTCTTGACCATATAAAGGAGATAAACAGGAGTCTTATAATTATATAATTATAATTATATATATATAATTATAATTATATATAATAAATGTAAATATAATTATCTCACAGGAGATAAAACTACTAATTTTGATTGCATAAAATTTAAAAGTTTTTGTACTAACAAAATCAACATGATTATAATGAGAAGAAAACCATTTAACAGGAGAAAAGTCTTTGCAGCATACTTCTCTTATAAATGAGAACATATATGAGAAAGCCATTTCCCAATAGATAAACAGTCAAAAGATATGAAAAGGTAGTTCTCAAAAGAAAAGCAAGAGCCATCAACAAACTATTTTAAAATTCTAAATCACTAATAATTAGAGAAATGTAAATTAAAACAACTCTGTGATTCCACCTTGCACTCATCAGACTGGCAAAGATGACAGAAAATCAGTCAACAGAAATTTATTAAGCACCATTAAATGCCAGGCTTTGTGCTAAGTGCTAAAAAGGATAATAATTAATATTGGATGGGTTTGGGGGAAATAAGTACATTAATGCACCACTGGTATAGCTTTAAATTGGTACAATTATTCTGTACAATTTGAAACTATATTCTGCACATACCCTTTGACCCAGAAATACCATTGCTGTGCAAATATCCTATGGAGATATAAGAAAAGAGGAAAAGGGCCCATATGTACAAAAATATTCAGAGTGGGACTTTTTTTTTTGATACAGCAAGGAGGCAGAAAAATACAGGGTATCCTGTCAATTGTGGAATGGATGAATAAATTGTTATATGAATATAATGAAATACTATGGCAATATAAGAAATGATCAAAGGGATAGAGTATTAGAAGTCTGAGAAGACTTGTATGAAAAGCAGAACCAGGAGAACAATTTATGAAATGACAACAATTTTCTAAAGGAAAGCAACTATGAAATAATTATAAACTCTGATTAATTCTGTGACTAACCATAACTTCAGAAGACTGAAAGCGAATCATGCTTCCCACCTTTTAGCAGAGATATGATGAACTGTAGGTGAAGAATAGGATGTGCCTATTATATATAGATGCTAGATGGTAGGAGTTTTGGACTTTGAGTCAGGAAGGCATGAGTTCAAATTCAGACATAGATGTTTACTAGCTATGTAACCCTCAGAAAGGATACTTATTTTCTATTGGCCTCAATTTCTTCATAGGGAGTAATAACAGCATCTACCTCCCTGGGTTTTTATGAGGTTACAATGAGAATATTCATAAGGCATTAAGCACAGTACATGGCACACAATCGTTGCTCAAGAACTAAATCTAAAATCTAAACCTATATTGATACTTAGTTGGTACAAATAATGGCTTTGGTGAGAGGAGAGTAGTGATGTGGACACACAATATAAGAAAAGAAAGAAAATTTCACTAAAACATTAAAAAAAGCAGGCAAAAGGAGAAGGAAAGTCAATAGGGTATACAGATAAACAATATTCTGGTTATATCCTACTATGTTTAATACATACCTTTAAAAGAAGCTAATGCTAACTAGCATAATTAGCATAATTCTGAGTTTTGTAAATAATCACCTTTTTCTTTTTATGTAAATAGAAATACTCATTGAGGTGGTTTGTCGAGTTCATAATTTTAAAAAATAAAGAAAAAAATACTCTACACTTGCTGCCTCCACTTTTCCACCATCCCCTTTTCAATACTTTGCAGTCTGGTTTCTGAATTGCCATTCTACTGATACTGACTCTGAGAAATTACCAACGATCTCTTAACTATTAAACCTGATGATTTCTTCTCAGTCGTCATCCTTATTCATCGATCTCCAGTTTCTGACACACCCACTCCCTCCATGCCTTAGGAAGTCAGTAAATATCTATTAAGCGCCTCATATGTGACACCATTTTCACCTGACTTATTTTCTACATATACAAGTCTATCTCCCTTTCTCAGTCTCTTTTGGTGGTTCATCATTTGCCTATCAGCCCCTAATCCTGGAGAATCCCTTAAGGGATCTGTTTTTGGTTTTTTTCTTTCTCCCATTTTTATCTCTTTCCCATTGACCTTTTTCTCTCCCCTACCCCTTTAACTAATCAGTTTTCAAATCATTTCAATTCTCTCATATATCCCTATCAAGTAATTTTACCTAGAGTACTGCAAGTCTCCTAACAGCAATCTCCTCTCTTCCTCTGTCTCTCTGTGTCTTTGTCTGTCCCTGTCTCTCTGTCTCTATCACACACACACACACACACACACACACACACACACACACACATATCCTCCATACAATCACCAAGATAATTTTACTAAAGGACAGGTATGACCATATTACTATCTAGCTCAAAAATATTTATTTAGGAGCAGCTGCCAACTGCTTTTGAGGCAAAATACAAACTTTAATCAGGCATTCAAGGACTTCTATAATTTGCTTTCAGTCTACCTTCTTTCACATTATTTCTCCTCACACACATACACAAACACATACTTACATTCCAGCCAAACAGAACAACCTGCTGTTCCCCAAATTCAATATCATCTCCCACTTCGGTGCATTCGCGTAGGATGGCTCTGTGACAATAACAGACCTACTCTTCCTCTTCCCCTTTCTGAATAGTATCTTCCTTTAAGTCTTCAGGAGTCACTCTGTTCAGGTGCTTTCCCTTATTGTCTCAACTAAATGTGTTCCCTTCTTCCCTAAATATTCCTAGAGCATTTTGTCTAGCCCCTTCCTTTGCCCACATCATTCCCTATCTTGTATTGCAATTATCTGTATATGTAGTGTATTATGTAAAAATATGATATTCCAAGTTTTGGACTCCCAGTGTCTTCAAAATACCTTAAACATGGTTAGCATGTAATAAATGTTCATTAAATTTAATTGAATCATCAAAAGCTTTTTGGGGGGAAAAACAGAATTGAAATACTATTTATAAGATAATAAAATAAAAATGTATTAGACCATGAAACACTGCACAGGATTTCAAGATCAGAAGTCACTTCAAAGTTGTATTATTAATCAAAATAAAAAAATACTTGTACAGTAATAAAAATATGTAACCAGAATAAATGGCTCTATCATAATTTAAACAAAACAACAATTGTATGTCTAATGAAAGTATCCCTTTCTTCTTACAAAAGAAGTACTGTTCCCGTTGGCATTTACAGCAACATTTTGTTATAAAGATTCATTCTACGTAGGGAGCAAAGGGTCTGTTAATCGACCATATGCACTTTAAAAATAGTCAAATTGTCTTACATATGAGTGCAATGCAGACAAACAATCACTTTTGATGCAAAGAAATAAAATGAAGAAATGGTGTTGTCTTTCTGTTCTGGATAAGCTTAAACGTGTTCTGCATGCTTAGGCATTCAGGAACAGTGAGGATATTGTTCAGTTGTTGTTTAGCTTAAAAATTATCTGCTGGGTGGCTGCAAGAGAGAAATGAAAACAAATGAAAAGGGAAAAGAGGAGAGATAGGAGAAGCAGTACAGAAGAAAAGCAAAAAGAAAGATATTAAGATACTGCATGCTAAGTGGTTTATATAGGTTGGAGAAATATATAGTAATCAAGCTCAATAGAGAAGCTGTCCACAACCAAGCTGCAAAGAAAAGGAGTGGAATCCTGGAATGAAATACTCAGGAACAAGGAGATATGGATCAAGGATGAAAAACAAAGGACTAGAAACAAAGAATAATTATATACTAAAGAAGGAAAAAGCGATATTAAAATACAAGAGTCTAAATAAAGAAAGGGTGCCAATTCAGTCAGCATTGGGTATCAAATAGATGGACTTTTCTTCTATTTTGAGTAAAGGAGACAAATGAATACATGACTCAAGAACAAGAGAAAAAAACTAGAATGTAAGTAACATAATTCTATCCCAGAAAAGTGGGCAAGAAGCAAAGGTTACAAACTTCTGAGAAGGAATCCCACTTAGATCCAGCTGAATAAAATAACTAAATGACTGAACCATGGATATTATCATAATAAAAACATTAAATGTTAAGTTCAAAGATTCTCCTAAATACTTATAAGGTAACTGAAATGGCCCACTTTAGTTTTCATGATCACCCATTGTTTGGTGAAGAATTCCTACAGTCATCCTATGAAAAGTACCACCACATGATGGTATTCTTTTGTATTTAGGAAGAGTAGTCATTTGGATTCTTGGTACCCTTGGACTACTCTTAGTGCAATAATATCAATATTGACATTTTTGCCATAAATAATACCAGAAGCAAGGAAGAGATTGCAGCTAAAGAGAAGAATAGCTTACAGGCTTTCCTTGGAGAAGCAACAAAAGAAGTTGGCAGAGATTTTGTTGTAGGCACCAAAGCAACAACAAATGTTATTTCATTGATTATTTGGTTATCACCTATTAGTGATAAGCATTTGCACAAAGACCAACATTAAAAGAATTACAGCTTATTCACCAACATTGCTTGCTGAGGATGATTAAGTTGTATGGTGGAGAGGGCTCTGAAGTTGGAGTCAGGAAGACCTGAGTTCAAATATTACCTCAGACAATTTATTAGCTATATTTAAACCTGGACAAGACATTTGTGCCTCAGTTTTCTTATCTATAAAATAAGAGGATTTGCACCAATGATCTTAGAACTTCCAAATCAAATTGGGCGATGTCAATGAAAAGATGGAGAAATATATAGAAAAGTATGATTCAGGATAAAAAAAATCAGAGAAGTCAAAGCCTTATAGATGATATGGGAAGAAGTCTCTCAGATTTATGTTATAAATACTTTCTTAAAAGAAAAAAAACCTGCTACACATTGGACAGTAACTATTAAGTAAACACCAAATCACATCACAAAGGATGAAACTGGCATTTTTAACAGACATAGAAAAAGACTTTATACATTTTAGAGTTACCCCTGAGTTAATACTCTGTGCCCAGCAAAACTATACTCTCAGAGCTAAGATCAGAATTTACAATTAAGGATAAGGTGTTATAGTGAGAAAAATTATAATGGCATTCAATTTTAAAGGCTTTAGCACTCAATTATTAAAACAGTTTATTAAAATTCAAAAATAGAAAATGGATAACAGAAATTACACTGAAAATTCATTTTGATCCAGATGCTAAACCACTGGAAATTAATGATCAAAAGAACCCGGAAAGTACATTAATCAGCAAATATTGACTTGAAAAATGGCTCCTAATGGCAACATCAAAATTAGATTATAAGCTTGTCTGTAAAATCTTTTGAAGAATGATGAACAATGAAGAGTAAAATTCATAAAGGAAAGATAAGTTGTGGAGGGCAAAACCAACATAAAGAAACTTTGGCAATACAACCAACTAAGCAAAGTCATCCTACGGGCACTTAAGGAAGAAAGTGAAAGGAATACTACAAAGAAAATTAACATGTAAATATTTGCAAAGCCATTTTAACAAACTGTTTTCTACATTTAGAGTTTTGAGACCATCATATTTGGATCCCTAACATCGCAATTCTTGAGATACATATAGAAGAGAAAGAACAGCATTAAAGAGAATAAAATAGGTGAATGTAGCAATATAAAGGAGATCCATGCTTGGGTAACACGATTATTAGAGCATTGAAGGACTGATATCAAGGTATCAGAGGAGAAGACACCAAGCTTCAAAAGTAACCCTCTAATTTTATTAATAACAAAAAAGATGAATGAGAGAATATGAATAACTATTTATATACCTACTTTCCCATCGATTAAAAAAATCATGCGCTTCATCTGTACATGAACTGAGGGCATATTTGATGAGGGTATTAGGAATAAGCGGTCTCTCTTAAGAGCTATCTAACCAGACAGTAGCCAGATAGAACAGTGGATAGAGCATAGTAACAATAGAGGAGTAAGGAAGATCAGAATTCAATTCTGGTCTCAGACACTTTGATAGCTGTATGACCCGGGAAAAATCAGTTACCAATCTATCTCAGTTTCCTCATCTATAAAATGAGGATAAGAATAGCTCCTACTTCCCAGTGCTGCTGGTGATGACGAAATAATACTAAAGCACTTGCAAATCTTAAAGCAGTATATGTTAGCCATTATTTTATTTTAAAATGGACCATAATTTTATCATCTCGCAGCTGCCTGAAAGGTGTAGAGAATATAAGATCCTATTTTTCCTTATTGTTCATTGATTACCAAAAACAAACAAACAAACAAAACCCTTTGATTTAGTAGAACAAAATATCACCTTACAGGCTCTTTTACAGCAAGGTAACTTTCATTTATTCTTTAAACTGGACTATTAAAGCCCATGGTGGTTCCAAGAGCAAAGTCCAACTTTCTGGTGGGGAGAGGGTAGACATGAAGTCCTGATTGGAGACAAGCACAGATAGTATGAAGCATAGATGGTTGAGAAATGCAATGGAGACCTGGGTCTGGAAAGGATAAGCAGGAAATTCTAGAATTAATGAGATAATAGATCCATTTGAGTACCATTTGGATTTATTGTGGCAGGTGGTAAAAAAATGTATATTTTCTACCAAGTTGTTTTCCCAGAAGTTCTAGTCAGCTATTGAATCCTTTGCTAAATAGGATTCTTGACTTTATCCAAAAGTGGGCTAAGCTTGATAGTTTCTGATTCTTCCTTATCCAATCCAGTGATCTACTTTCCTATTTATTTTATTTTTAACCAATTTTGCTGATCACCACTTCATGACATAGAATTTAACATGTGCCATTTTCACCTTCATTCTTACTTTTTCTCTCCATTATTTCCCATGAGATTCTATATCAGGAGTTCTTAACATGGAGTCAATATAATTTTAGAAAGAGCATGAATTGGTTTTTTTTTTTAAAAAGTTTTGATAACTATATTTCAGTGTAACTAGGTTTTTAAAAAATGATACTACACCTATTATTCTATGAATTTTTGAGAAAGGGTCCATAGGTTTCATCAGATTGTAGAAAGTTTCTAAGAAAGAAGCCCTGTTCCAGACCAGTTGTTCCTCCAAATGAATTTTGTTAGTATTTTGTCTGCTTCTAGAAAATTATCCCATGATTGGAATAACCACAGACCTATAAATTAATTTAAGTAGTATCATCATTTTTATTAGGTGCATTCCACCCATGAAAAATGAATATTCTTCCAATTGTTTAAAGCTTCCTTGATTTACACAAAGAGTATCTTGGAACAATATTTTGACATAATTTTACTGTACTTTGGTAGATTGATCCCCGGATACCTTGTATATTTTGTACGTATTGTGAATAGGATTTTCCTTATCATTTCTTCCAGGTTTTTATTTTATTGTTACTATATAGAAATGTTGATGACTTCTGTAAATTTGCTTTATATTCTGCTACTTTACTAAGGTTATCAATCTTCTCAATTAATTTCCTTTCTAATTCTCAGGAGTTTTCTACAAAACCATCACATCTGCAAATAAGAGTAATTTTGTCTCCTTTTTACCAGTATCTGGGCCTTTCAGTTTTTCTCTTGTTAGTTCTAATTATGTTAGCAATATATTAAATATCATGAAAAAGTAACATGTTGCTTTATCTCTGTATTTAATCATCTAAACAGCTAATGTTTATCCACTACAAATATTACAAGCTTTTGATTTTAGATACACAGTGTTTTTTAAAATTATAATAACATTGGTTCCTCTATGACTGTACTTTTTAGGACATTTAGTATTAATGAGTGCTATGTTTTGTTAAAATCATGGGATCTGGAGTAATTATATTCATTGTTTTCCTGATGCTGAACCATTGTTTCATTCCTGGTATAAATCCAATTTGACTATAGTAAGTGATTGTTATATTACAATAACATCTTGCCAAAATATTTTTGCCAGGTTTTGAAAAATTTTTTCATTAGTGATATTGGCTTATAGTTCTCTTTCTCTGCTGTATTGTTTCCTTTAATGATCAAAACTATATTTGTTTTTAAAAACTGAGTTTGAAAGAAAGCTTCCTTAATTATTTGAAATAATTGTTTAGCATAAATACTAACTTTTCTTTAAATATTTGATAGAATTTTCTATTAAAACCATCTGGACCAGAGTTCTTCTTCCCTTTTGGTAGTTCCTTTATAACTTATTAAATTTTATTTTTTGGAATGAGTTGGTTAAGATTTATATTTTTTGTTTTGCTCATATTTTTGTAGATAATCTTATATTTCTCAGATTCTCAGTTCTATCACATACTTATAGTAAATTCTGATGGTTTTTTATATGTCATAAATTTGTTAATTTTTTATTTGGGAACTTTGATTTCTAACTTTTTTAATCAAATTAACTAAAGGTTAGTTTTGATCATTTCTCAAATGTTTTGTTGTTCATTGTGTCTATTTCACCTCTAATTTTCAAGAATTCTTTTGTGCTAATTTGAGCTTTATTTTTTTTTAATTACATAGTAAGTCCATTAATCTTCTTTCTGTTTTGATGATTTATGTTTTCAGTGATACAACTTTTTGCAGAATACTACAACTGAACCTCAAAAATTCTGGCTTGTTGTCTCAGTGTTATTATTTTCTTTCACCTAGTTCTTACCTTTTTTATTTTTTTTTATTTTTTTAATAAATTTATTTATTTAACTTTTTACATTCATTTTCACAAGATTTTGGGTTCCAAAATATTCACCCCATTTGTCCCCTCCCCCCACCCCAATACATTGATCATTCTAATTACCCATATCACCAATCTGCCCTCTCTTCTGTCATCCCTTCCTTCCCTTA
>CM053772.1:73271640-73319471 GCA_028658325.1 Potorous gilbertii | reverse complement strand
TCCCTCCCTCCCCACCCATCCCCACTGAGAAAGCAAGCAATTCAATACAGGCTATATATATGTGTTGTTTTGTAAAAGACTTTCATAATAGTCATGTTGTGTAAGAGTGACTATATTTCTCTCCATCCGACCCTGTCCCCCATTTATTCTATTCTCTCATTTGACCTTGTCCCTTCCCAAAAGTGTTTACTTATAATTACCCCCTTCTCCCATTTGCCCTCTGTTCTATCATCCCCCTCACCCCACTTGTCCCCTTCTCCCCTACTTTCCTGTAGTGTAAACTAGATTTTCATCAGATTGAGTGAACGTTATTCCCTCCTTAAGCCATATGTGAAGAAGAGTAAGCTTCACTTTTCCCCTCTCACCTCCTCCCTTTTCTCCTCCATTGAAAAAGATTTTTCTTATTTTTTAATAAGTGAAAATTTGC
Source organism: Potorous gilbertii (assembly GCA_028658325.1). Lineage (NCBI taxonomy): Eukaryota > Metazoa > Chordata > Mammalia > Diprotodontia > Potoroidae > Potorous > Potorous gilbertii. Next base: position 73,319,044 of record CM053772.1, on the reverse strand, counting down.
CCCATTCCATTTCTCCCTTTCTCCTCCCAATATATTCCTCTCTCATCCCTTAATTTTATTTTTTATAGATATCATCCCTTTTGATTCAACTCAACCTGTGCTCTCTGTCTATATGTGTGTGTGTGTGTGTGTGTGTGTATTCCCTCCACCTACCCACATACTGAGAAAAGTCTCAAGAGTTACAAATCTTATCTTTCCATGTAGAAATGTAAACAGTTCAGCTTTAGAAAGTCCTTGGTCCTGTTTACCTTGTCATGCTGCTCTTGATTCCTGTGTTTGAAGGTCAAATTTTCTATTCAGATATGATCTTTCCATCAAGAATGCTTGAAAGTCCTCTGTATCATTGAATGACCATTTTTTTCCTGAAGTATTATACTCAGTTTTGCTGGGTAGATGATTCTTGGTTATAATCCCAGTTCCTTTGACTTGTGGAATATCCTATTCCAAGCCCTTCAATCTCTTAAGGTAGAAGCTGCCAGATTCTGTGTTATCCTGATTGTATTTTCACAATATTTGAATTGTTTCTTTCTAGCTGCTTGCAATATTTTCTCCTTGACCTGAGAACTTTGAAATTTGACCACAATATTCCTAGGAGTTTTTCTTTTCAGGTCTCTTTCAGGAGGTGATCAATGGATTCTTTCAATATTTATTTTGCCCTCTGGTTCTAGAATATCAGGGCAGTCTTCCTTGATAATTTCATGAAAGATAACGTCTAGGTTCTTTTATTGCTCATGGCTTTCAGGTAGTCCCATAATTTTTAAATTGTCTCCCCTGGATCTATTTTTCAGGTTAGTTGTTTTTCCAATGAAATATTTCACATTATCTTCTACTTTTTCATTCCTTTGGTTTCGTTTTTTAACTTCTTGGTTTATCATGTGGTCATTAGCTTCCCTGAACTCCATTCTCAGTTTTAAAGAACTATTTTCTTCAGTGAGCTTTTGAACTTCCTTTCTATTTGGTTAATTCTACTTTTTAAAGCCTTCTTCTCCTCATTGGCTTTTTGGACCTCTTTTTCCAATTGAGTTAACCTATTTTGAAACGTGTTATTTTCCTCAGCATTAATTTGGGTCTCCTTTAGCAAACTATTGACTCATTTTTAAGCTCTTCCATGGCCTGAGCCCACTGCATATTCCTTTTGGAGGTTCTAGATACAGAAGCCTTGCCTTCCTCTGACAGTATGCATTGTTTTTCCTCTTCCAAAAGGATGGAAGGAAATACCTGTTCACCAAGAAAGTAACCTCCTATGGTCTTATTTTTTCCCCCTTTTTGGGCATTTTCCAGCCAGTTACTTGACTTTTGAATTCTTTGTCAAGAAGAGGGTTCTAGTGCTCCTCCTCTCCCCAGGACCATGCTGAGGGCTGAGATTCACATCAGCTGCTCAATTCCCCCAGGGGCTTTAGGTCATGTGCTTCACAAATGGATGCACCCTGTTGCCGCCACTCCTGCTGCCCCCGCTACCATTGCCACCATCTGGGGCCAGTCCTTGGGGGGACCCTGGTCCCCTCTTGTCCAGTTGGGAAAGCCCTCTTACTGACCTTTGAAGATTTCTTCAGCACTTGTGGGTTGAGGGATCTGAGACCCTCCCTGCTGGGAATTCTGCCCTTGAGGCCTGTTCTGGTCCTGTTCCTCCTGGTGCTGCGAGGCCAGGGCTGGGCTCTGCTCCACTCAGTGTCCTGTGGGGTAGACTTTTTCTTGCTGCCTTTCAGGTTACCTTTGGCTGGAAATCTCTTTCACTCTGTTGTTCTGTTGCTTCTGCTGCTCTAGAATTTGTTGAATCATTTTTTACAGGTATTTTATGGATTGTAGGGGAAGAGCAAGCATGTGTGCATCTTTCTATTCCACCATCTTGCCTTCACCCCCACATTAGTCATTTTGTAAAGAAGAATTATAACCAATGGGATAAACCACGAGAAAGAAAAAACAAAACAAAATAAAAGGGGAGGAGCAAATAGCATGCTTCCATCTACATTCAAACTCCCAAATTCTTTCTCTGGATGTGAATAGCATTTTTTCATCATGAGGCTTTTGAAGTTCACTTAGCACCTTGCACTGCTGAGAAGGGCTAAGTATGTTTCAATCTGCAATCAGACGCTGTAGTTCTTTCTCAGTATGTAGATAGCATTTTCGATCATGAACCTTTTGAATCTATCTTAGAACCTTGCATTGCTGAGAAGAGTTAAGTCTATCAAAGTTAGTCATCACACAGCATGGCTGTAACTGTGTACAATGTTCTCTGGGTTCTGTTCATTTCACTCAGCTTCAGTTCCTATAAGTCTTTCCAGGTTTCTTTGAAGTTTGCCTGCTCATCATTTCTTACGGCATAATAGTATTCCATTGCAACTTGTTCAGCCATTCCCCAATTGGCAGATATCCCCTCAATTTCTAACTTTTTGCCACCAGAAAAAGAGCTGCTATAAATATATTTGTACATGTGAGTCCTTTTCGCATTTTTATGATCTCTTTGGAATAAAGACCTACAAATGGTATTGTTAGGTCAAAGGGTATGCACACCCCTTTGGTCATAGTTCCAAAGTGCTCTCCAAAATGGTTGGATCAGTTCACAACTCCACCAACAATGCATTAGTGTTCCAATTTTTCCACATTTTCTCCAGCATTTATCATTTTCCTGTTTTGCCATGTTAGTCAATCTGACAGGTGGGATATAGTACCACAGAGTCATTTTCATTTGCATTTCTCTAATCAATAGTGATTTAGAGTATTTTTTTCCTATGCCTACAGATAGCTTTCATTTCTTCATCTGAAAACTGTCTATTCATATCTTTTGACTATTTATCGATTGGGGAATGACTTGTATTCTTATAAATTTGACTCAGTTCTCTCTCTCTCTATTTAGAAATGAGGCCTTTATTGAGACATTGGTTGTAAAAATTGTTTCCCAGCTTTCTGATTTCCTTCTAATCTTGGTTGCATTGGCTTTGTTTGTGCAAAAACTTTTTAATGTAATCAAAATTATCCACATTACATTTCATAACATTCTCTGTCTCTTGTTTAGTCATAAATTCTTCCATTCTCCATAATTCTGACAAGTATTCCTTGCTCTGACAGTTTGCTTAGAGTATCAGCCTTTATATCTAAATGGTGTACCTGTTTTGACTTTATTTTGGCATATGGTGTAAGGTGTTGGTCTATATCTTGTTTCCACCATACTATTTTCCAGTTTTCCCAGCAGTTTTTGTCAAATAATGAGTTCTTATCCCAGAAGCAGGGATCTTTGGGTTTATCAAATATTAGATTAGTATACTCATTTACTACTATGTCTTCTGTACTTAATCTCTTCCACTCATCCACCACTTTATTTCTTAGTCAGTACCAAGTACTTCTGATGGCTGCTGCCTTATAATACAATTTTAGATTTGGTATGACTTGACCACCTTCCCTAGCATTTCTTTTCATTAATTTCCTTGATATTCTGGACCTTTGTTCTCCCAGATGAACTCTGTTATTATTTTTGTAGCACTATAAAATAATTTTGGGTAGTTTGGTTGGTATGGCACTGAATAAATGAATTAATTTAGGTAGAACTGTCATTACTTATACTAGCTTGGTTTACCCATGAGCAACTGATGTTTTTCCAGTTACTTAGATCTGATTTTATTTGTATGAAAGTATATTGCAGCTGTGTTCATACAACTTCTAGGTTTGTTTTGGCAAGTAGACTTCCAAATATTTTATAATGTCAACAGTAATTTTAAATGGAATTTCTCTTTCTCTTTCTTGCTGTTGGGCTTTGTTAGTAATATGTAGAAAAACTGATGATTTATGTGGGCTTATTTTATATTTATATCTTGTAACTTTGGCTAAGTTGTTTATTATCACAAGTAGTTTTTTACTTGATTGTCTCGGATTCTCTAAGTATAGCATCACATCATCTACAAAGATTTTTCTGTTTCTTCTTAGCCTTTTCTGATGCCTTCAGTTTTTTTCTTCTCATTGCTAACGCTAACATTTCTAGTACTATACTGAATAAAAGTGGCAACCAAAACCAGAAGAACACTGGACACCATAAGTGCAGTAAAATGATGAACTGTGAACGCCTTGGCTATTTTCAGCAAGATAATGATTCAAGGCCATCCCAAAGGACTCCTGATGAACAAAGCTATTTGCCTCCCAGAAAAAGAACAGATGGAAGTCTGAATGTAGATCAAAATAGACTAGTTTTAATTTTCTTCCTTTCTTTTTCTATTTTTTTTATCAAAAAATGACTAATATGGAAATGTTTTACATGACTACACATGTATGACCTATATTAGATTACTTATCATCTCAGGGAGGTAAGGGTGGGGAGAGAACTTGAAACTCAAACTTTAACAAATGTTAAAAATTGTATTTATGTGTAATTGGGGGGAAATAACTTAAAAAAAAAACTACTTACATTCTTTGCTTCCACTTTTCTTCCTCTCTCTCAGTTCTCAAATCTTTGTAATTTGGCTTTCAACCTCACAACTCAACCAAAAGTACACTCTATAAAGCTACTAGTGGTCTCCTAATTGCCAAATCTGATTATCTTTTCTCAGTTCTTATTCTTCTCAGTCTGTCTGTTGAATTGGACACTACTGATGATCCTCTCCTCCTAGATACGCTGTCCTCTCTGAGTTTACAATTTGTAACACTGACTTCCTTCCTACTTCTATCTAACCTCTCCTCAGTCTCCTCTGCTATCTCAACATCAAGATCACGCCCTTACCTGTGGATGTCCTTCAAGTTTCTGTCTTAGGTTCTCTTTTTCTCTCCCTCTGTACTCTTTCCTGGTGACTTCAGCAGTTCCCAAGAGTTTAACTATCATCTCAGTGAAGGTGAATCTATATTCTAGTTTCTCCCCTGAGTTTTAGTCTTCCATTTTCAATTGCATATTGGACACTTTAAACTGCATTTCATAAAGATATCTCAAACTGAATTCCTTATCTTTCCCCCTACACTCTCCCTTCCTCCAAACTTCCCTACTTCAGATAAAAGCACTACAATATTTCCAGTCTCCCAGGTTTGTAACTTCAGCGTTATTCTTAATGCCTTACAACCCCACACCCACACCAGTGAGTTTTTAAATCTTGCTGTTTCAGCCTTTACAATGATCTCTTGAATCCAACCTCCTCTCTCCATTCACACAGCTATCACTTTAGTTTAGGCCCACTCAACTCTATATTATTGAAACAGTCTCCTAATTTCTCTTCCTGCTTCAGGTCTTTCCACCACTCTAATCTATTCTATATACTGCTGCCAAAATAATTTCCCTTATGTGCAGATCTTATCATATGACTCCCCTACTCAAACAACTTCACTAGCTTCTTATTTCTCCTACAATTAAATACAAACTCCTCTGGCCTTAAAGCCCTACATAACCCATCCAGCCTCATTGAGCAATGTTCCCCATCTCATAATCTGTGATCCAGTCAAACTAGCTTTCTCTCTGATATGTGATACTACACTGTTCTCCTGTCTCTATGTCTTCAATGGCCATCCTCCATGCCTAGAATGCAATCCGTCCTTATTTCTGTATCAATGAGTACTTCCCTTCTCTTAAGATTCTTTTCAGGCACCATCTTCTACACGAAGCCTCTCCTGATCCCTCAATTGCCAGGGCCCTGCCTCCTTAACCATCTTGCACTGAACTACTATACATGTCTATATTTATTCACTTTCTATTTTTGCTGTATGTAAGTTTCATATGCCTTTATTGTCTCACTTGTTAAATATAAGCTTATTGCAAATAAGGATTGTTTAGTTCTCTGTACTGTGCCAAGCATAATGTCTGTTTTAATAAATACTTGGTTAGTATCAAAGATGTGTTCTGGAGCTAGGATACAATGTTTTACATTTTATAATGATATTTATACCATTTTGTATGCTACTTTTAGTTGTTTGTTTTGTTCTTAGTTGTTTTTTTCTATCCTAATTGTTTTTGGGGAAGGCCTTTATAAGTACCCAGGCACTGATAAGTTATAGGAACTTTATGTACCTTTGTTGCTTGCTGAATTTGACTATGTAGTTAAGGGTGACAGAAAGAAAATCAAGTACTGTGTCTAATGGATAAATACTGGAGCCTCCTGAAGTTCAAGGGAGTCATCCTGACTTAGGGATATGAGCAAATATAACTCCCAAACACATCCTAAAACATCAGGGAACATGAAATATGAGGAATATCAAATATTTAACTAGAGGGAGAGAGTATGATAGAAGTTGAACGGGGAAGCCTGTGATAAATTTGTTGAATCCTCCCAATCAAGTTGAAGAAATTACTGATCACAGATCTTAATATAGGGTACATCCCATTGAAGTAGGTGTGTGCCTAATCAACTTCATATTTGGCCTTCAATAATAAAGACTCTTTCTAATGCTCAGGTGAGTGAGAATAAGGAGCTTGTGGGAGAAAGAGTCAATCCCTTTGTGATACTCTCTTGTCTCCTTACATTCTCTCTTCCATCAGCTTCTAGATTGGGATGTAATAAGAGTGGAAGAATGAAAGGAAACTGTCCTTTCTCATCAGAAGAAGAATGATGACTGGCAGAAGAACATGGCAATGTGTTGATGCCTGCCCAAGACAGCCAGAGATGGGGGTTCCTGGATTTCCAATTCCCACATGCTTTCTTGTGACTTTGTTTCCTTTTCTAGCATAGGTCAGAGAGACTAAGAATGGACAATGTCCAGCCTTACAGACTCCATTAATTTTAAATTCATGAGTTCCTGATTTTGAAAGTCAGATATTGCCACTTATGGGAGATTCCCTTAATATTGCACTTCTCAAAGAAGAAAAAAAGATGGTGCACAGTGGAGATTGCCCTGCAGCTGGAAGACTGAAGCCATACCACAAAGGGTCAGAAGATCTAGAACTCATCAACTTTTCATAATGATGTTGTGAGCTGCTCAATCAGTACAAGTTTGAGAACAATAGAAAGTGTTTATTTAGCAGTCCCAAAAAGTGCCTTTACTTTAGGGTAAGAATGAATTCTATTATTTGAGTGTATTATGTTTCTATATTTGTTCATGGGTACCTGAATGCTTTTGTCTTACATGTTTTCTGTGGTAGAGTAAATAAAAAGCTGCCTCACACCTGATACTCCTACTGCACACTGAGTGTCTTTGTGGAAAGGGACTCTAGTTATCTACATTTGGGAAGACATAAACATAAATTGGTAACAGAAATGGGACAGAACTCCAGGTTGGGGGCAATAAACCAAGGAGATGAACATATCCACTTGACATCAGGCCCTCCAGAAAAAGAATCAGTTCTGTGTGAGTCCTTGGAAGTCCACCTTGGGATGGAAGGAAGGTTGTGTTCTGAGCCACATTTTCCTCCTTTAACCACAAAACTTAAGAAATAGCCTATACCAGAGATTTTTAACATGGGGTCCACAGATTTCAAGGAAATCTGTGAAACTGAGTGGGACAAAGCTATATCTTATTGATTAGAGAGATGCAAATCAAAACAACTCTGAGGTACCACATCACACTTGTCAGATTGTGTAACATGACAAAACAGGAAGATGATAAATGTTGGAGAAGATGTGGGAGAGTTAGAACACTAATTCATTGTTGGTGGAGCTGTGAGCTGATTCAACCATTCTGGAGAGCAATTTGGAACTATGCCCAAAGGACTACAAAAATGTGCATTCCCATTGAAGCAGCAATACCACTTCTAGGACCGTATTTTTCATCCTCAATCCTCTGGAATTGTCCTGAATCATTGTATTGCTGAGAATAGTTAAGTCATTCACAGTTCCTATATCTGTTACTATGTACAATATTCTCCTGGCTCTGCTGACTTTACTTTGCACCAGTTCATGTAAATCTGCAGTAATCTTTAATGTTATAATTTTCTACCCCACAATCCCAAAAAAGCTACTGTTTGAAAGTCATTACTGATCTTCAGCTGAATTCAACAGGTTTTTGTTTGCTTGTTTTTTCAGTCCTGATTCTCTTCAGAGGATATTTGACTATTTCATTCTACTTAAAACTCTCTCCTATCTTGGTTTCAATAAGTGGAGCTAAAGCATTTATATTATCAAACTTCCATAGTTTGATAAATTTATATATACATATATATGTATGTATATACATACACACACATATACATGCACACACCTATATATGTGTGTATGTATATATAGGGGCAATTGGGATTACATGACCTTCCCAAGGTCACACAGGTAGTGAGTATCTGGGGCCAGGTTTGAATTCAGATCCTCCCAAGGCCATGGCCAGTGTTCTATCCATTCTGTTACTTAGCTTCCCCAATAGATATAATGTTTACATTTTATATGCTTTAAGTTATTTATGAGTTTAATATTTTAATCATGAACTACCATTTCAAAATTTCAAATTTCTCCACAATTATATAACTTCTAACAACCAAAAAAATTCCTTTCTTCTTTTAATAGTGTTCATGGCATCATATTTTTCATCAAATTAAGAAGACTAATATGACAAGTATTGCTGTGCTTTCTATAGAAGATATTAGTAAATTACTTCATAAAGTCTATTTATTTAAATGTTCAGTAAAAATGCTACATTTCATTAATAGTAAGTCATTTTATCTAAACTGACAGAAAATTACAATTTCACCAAGAAACAATCACTTCTTTAGGGACTCAAAATCATCATTTAAAATATTTGTTAGAAAGAAAAAAATGTCATTTTATGACCTACATTCATTTACAATGATTTGAGTCTCAAATGTTACATTAGTCAGGGCATACTTAAAGGCAACTTTCATAAAATATCTGTGGTATTTCTGAAGATAAGCCTATAGGATCAAAGGGTCATAGATTTAGGGCTGTAGGGACTTTGGAGGAGGAGTCCAATGCCCTCATTTTATAGATGTGGTAACTGTTAGCACAGTGAGGTTGAGTTCGAACAATGAAATTAGAAAAATAGACAGACAGACAGACAGACAGACAGATAGACAGACAGGCAGACAGACAGACAAATAGACAGACAGGCAGGCAGATAGGCAGGCAGACAGACAGGCAGGCAGATAGACAGACAGATAGGCAGGCAGGCAGAGAGACAGATAGATAGGCAGGCAGGCAGACAGACAGACAGACAGATAGACAGGTAGGCAGGCAGGAAGACATACAGAGAGATAGACAAGCAGGCAGGCAGAGAGACAGACAGCAGAAAAACACTCAGCTAGTTAAGTATCTGAGGCTGCATTTGAACCCCATTCCCCCAAGACTTTTTCTCTTGCTCCATGCTGACCTCCCTAAAGTTTCATTCATTAATTTTACAAAGAACTAACCTTTTATTCTTGTTTTCTCATTGTAAATACATTTTAGCTCATGTTCAGTCTACCATTTTGTCTACACTAGAGATCTACATGTCTTTATATAGTAAGTATCTTCCCAGTTAGATAGAAGCTCCTTGAGAGCCCATACTGGTTTTTTAACTTTGTATCTCTAGTATTTAGTATAGTACTTTGGCCAACAGTGGTGTGCAAATTACTAGGGTCAAAGTAAATAAAATACTTAAATTTATTTCCTTATATAATAAACCTTACCATTTTTATATCTTCAAAAAACTTTTCATACACAATATGTCCTCCTTTCTGGTAGTCCATTTTTCCAAGTCTAATCCTGCCTAAAGTCCATAGATTTTCAATATTGTTTAAATCAGACAAATTTCCAGGCCACTGATACATATTTATCTTCATCTCATATATAAATTTCTTAAACATTTATGATATTTGGCATGGTACAAGGTCATGTTGACTAGACTTGGGAAAATGGACTATTCATCAAAGGTAAATTTAATACCCAATGTGTATCATCATCATCATTATCATCAACACAGTTAACATTTTGAGAGTGCCTACTATGTGCCAGGCACTATTCTAGGTGCTTCACAAATATTCATTTTATCTTCACAACAACCCTGTGAAGTAAGTGCCATCATTATCCTCATTTTACAGATGTTAAGGCAAATGGAGGTTAAATTACTTCCTAGGGTCACGGTTAGTAAATATCTGAGGGTGGATTTGAACTCAGGCCTTTTTTATTCCAGACTCAGTGCTCTATCCCCTGGGTCACCCAGCTATTCCAGTAATTAAAGAATATATATCAAAATCTTTTGACTTCATTGTCAAACTGAGTAAAACATAGGTCTGCAAGAAAGGACATATTGTATATGAAAAGTGTTTTAATGATGTAAAAAGGTTTATTGTATAAGAAAATTTAAATCTTTTACCTTAACTCCAGTAATTTGCACACATTTTATGTGCAAGAACACTATGCTAAATGCTAGAGATACAAAGGTGAAAAATGGTACTTGCTCCTTCCTATTGGGGAGATACTTACTGTACAGAGATCTGTAAATCTCAGAGAAGACAGCATTTCCAAGAAAAAAATACAAATAAGCAATTGCACTTAAGTTACTATGAATGTTTTTAATATAAAGATTATTTAAGAAAACAATTTAAATTACAACAAACAACAGGTGTTTGTTGTAGTTGTCAGATATTTTGTATGAAAATTAGGCTGTGGATAACACGGGATACATCTTGGCTTTTGTACTTTAGCAGGTTGCATATGTTATTATTTAGCTTAAAACCTCTATTTACACTGCGTGTGGGGAAAAGCTTAATTTGTAAAATGTAAACTTGCCCAACAGATCTGGTTGAAGGAAATCAAACATAGGTCTCAGTATTGAATCATCAATAATGTAATTTTTTAAACCTTCAGAATGAAAACCCACAAAAGATTATAGGAATGGGGAAAAAAGTATATGTAGATGCCAAATTTTAAAGTGAAAAAGGCAAAAAATAACCCTGTTAAATGAGTCACTGAGTATGTTTGTAACATTTTAATTCATTGTTAGATCAAAGCAACAGTTGGTTACACTAGTAACATAAGGAAATACTAGGTACTAGTTAGTAAAAAGTTAGCACTAGGAAAGCCTATCGGGCAAGCAGGTTAATATAGTTTTAAGAAACACAATTTTTTTCATTCTTTGATGAAGAATAAAAAAATTTAAGCTTAAAATTTCATCCAGGTACCTTCTAGTAGTTAACTTGTACACAGTTTTCAGTTACTGCTTTGGAACAGAATTATTTGGAACATATCAAAGATGAAATATAACTTGACCCAACAAGAATAATGAATTAAATTTCCTTATAAATATAAAATGTACTGGTTTTAAAAATAACCACATTATTACTTGCTAGAGGCTAAAAAACCAGAATACCAATACACTGTGCAAAATCATTTATGAGAAACATTGCTATGCAACCTGCAACATAAAGTTTTAATTTATTGCCCTTTGGGCTGATTTTACTGACTTTCAAGTTGGAATAAATTGGAACTATTTTATCTATAGAACAAAACAACTTGGTAAAAGGTATATAGTGCAATGAGGAATTCTCCACAGTCTGAACATCTTTGGCCAAATCAGCACCATCCAGTTCTAATACAGTATATTAGCACAATGATTTGCATGTAAGAGGCATTCAACCAATGTTTCCTAAAAAAATAAATGCCCAAGGGGTAAAAAATAGTTGACTGAGTAAATAAACCACCACAGTCACTCTTATCACAGCCAATATTCAGTTGACTTTATTGAGCACAAATATCCCATCCCTACCACCCGCTGTTGTCAGTTGCCCAGGTAACAATCTTCAAAAGAGTATGATTGTCTTTTGCCTGTGTTTCACTTATTACGTTTAATAATGTCTAGTGTTCAATATGATGGAGAGAAAACAAACTGAACATACCAAACCAACCATAAAATAAAACCATATCTCCCATTTTATCAATAAATATAGGAAAATTCATCATAATAAATTGAAAGAAACCAGAAAACTGAAAGGAAAATAACCTACAGGGAAGGATCAAAATGTTTATATTTTGGTGACTTCAGGCATATAACAAATAATAATTTTCATTCTCTCTGAAGCAATTGTGAATGAGTCATGTAGAACATGAGGGACTACTGAGTACTTCCTTACTTAAGCTGAAGTAAAACCTCCATTTATTGAAGTATTCAAATTGCAAGAGTGATAGATAACCAGATTTCAAAATCAGTATTCTAAAATTATATATTGTAATTATTTTTTTAAATAAATTTTTTATTAATAGTCTCCTTTAACTGAGTGCCCTCTAGTGTTAATCAAAAATGTAGAACATGCATTAGCAATATCAAATTGACAGATATTTACACTAGATACACTTAAAGATTTCAAAATCGTCCTATGAAAAGGGCACAATGACTTAAGGTCATGGGAAATTTAAAAATATACTGAGGGAAAAGAAAAAAGATCAGTTTTCCTCATAACAGAAAAGATAATAGACACAAGACTAAAATGAATAAGATGATCCCCAATACAGTACTTGGTCATTTTGAGAAACACAAGTTAATAGCATTTAAATAATTACTTCCAAAGCTGCTATCTCTTAAAAAAAAAACCAACTGACCTCAAAACATTTTTCCTTCTTAGCTTGATGGAGTAGGTTAGCCATTCCAGGAAGCAACACTGGAAATATGAAATTTTCCAGATATTCTCTGGGAGAACCTAGAAAAATTATCATAATGACATACTATTAGCAACAATTAAAAATTCATTTCATCTCTTTGAAGATGAAATTTGAAGAAAAGTGAGATTTTCACTGAGTAAAAATAGAAAATAACAACAACAAATAAAAAATGCGATCTGTGATTTTATTGGTATAGGAAACGCCCAGGTGAGGAGACTCCCTGTGCTAATGCTAGTAAGAGCACTTTCTCTTGAAGAGTTACCTGGAGGAATACAGTCAAACCCAGTTAGAAACAGGGACCATAAACTGTATATACGGTTCCCTATAGATCATTAGCTATGTTTTTACTGTATTTTTATTTATTTTGTTAAATATTTTTTAATTATACTTTAATCTGGTTTGGGTCACACTCAGAATTATTTGGGGCTACATGTGACCTCTTTCCCAGAGTCACACAGCCAAGGTATGTCAGAGGTCAAACCTGACACCTGGTCTTCCTGGTTTATAATAAGCAACTAAATAATAATGAACCAAATCCTCACCATCATCATTATCATCATATAGTTTATAGCATCTTATATCAGGGATATGTCTGTTACTGAAGAAAAGCTAATTATTCCTAAAGCTTTTTATTTTTCACTAATTCTGATCTTGGTTTGTTTATTTTTTTGGGTTCCCCCACATTCATAAGGGTTCAGATAGTCAAGTAGAAAGGGCACTGATCTGTAAGACAGAAGACCTTGGTCTAAGTCCCAGTTGAAATCGTTTTACCCTTCTAAATTCAAACTTCCTCATATGTGAACAGGAGTAATACATATGCACTACCCGGGTAATAGTGTTGTGAGAAAAGTACTTTGCAAACCTTAAAGTATTACATAAATACAAACTAAATGTGAATTAGTCAACTGGATAAAAAGCCTTACCCTGATGTTGGAGGAATGGGGGCCAGGGTTTTTTCCAGGAAATAGGAAATGAAGCAATTTTAATCTCAAAAGGATTAAGTTATCTTCAACCTCTTTCCCTCTCTACTGGTTCCTTCCTTAGTGCCTTTAAATGGGTACAAATCTGGACCATCTTAAAAACAAACAAAAAACTTTCTAAAGACCCTCAAGCTATCACCACCCTTTCTTAGCCAAATTCCATGAAAAATGTCTACATTCCCTGATTCTTTTCCTCTAATTCATTCCTCAACTTTTTGCAATGTGTCTTCCAACCTCATTGCTCCACTGAAACTTTTCTCTAAAGTTACCTTTTAGATAAATCTGATTGCCCTTTTTTTTTTTTCAGTTCTGATCCTTCTCTTACCAGCTACTCTCTTTTCTTTGGAATTTCATAACATTACTATCTCCTGGTTCTCCTATCTGCCTAACTGTGTCTTCTCAGTCTCCTTTGCTGGTTCATTATCCAAATAAGACCAGTTACCTAGTTGCTGTGATCCCCAAGGTTCTGAACTAGGCCCCTACTCCTCTCTATTTACTTTCTTTCTTGTTGATCTCATGAGCTCACATAGACTTAATGATCATTTCCATGTATAGATATGTGTATGTGTGTATTCAATTAGACACTCAGATCTATGCATCAAATTCCAATCTTTCCTATGAGCTCTAATCCTGTATCATCAATTAATTGCCTCTTGAACATTTTAAACTGGATGTCCCAGAGTCATATCAACTCAACATGTCCAAAATAGAATTCATTATCTTTTCCCTAAAACTCTCCCCTCTTCCAGACTTCCATATTTCTGTCAAAGACACTGCCATATTTCTAGGCACCTTGGCCTTGGCCCCCTCACTGTCCCTTACCCCACATATCCAGTCAGTTGCCAAATTTTGAAGTTCTACTTCCAGAACACTTCTCTTATAGGAACTTCCATCCACCACATAGCCATCTCCTCTGTTCAAAGTTAGTCTAGCTGAAGTCGCAAGGCAACCAGAGAGCCAGGAAGCAGCACAGTCCAGACAAGTCAAAACATCTCCTCTTTGACCATCTCAGACAACATCCTTCAGACACCAATGAGAAAGCTTGGGACCCTGAACCTAAGTCTGGGAAATAACAACGCCCCCTAGGCCACTAGTCCTGCCTCCACCCAGGGATCCAAAACCATCATTGAGGGGAGTGATCTCTGTGGAGGAGGGATCTCCTTTCCTTACCATAAGTAACAGGTAGGAATACCCAAGAGTCCTGGAAATGAGAGTTCCCCAAAAGACCAGTTCAGTCTCCAGCCCAGTCCTCAAAGCCATCATCCTAGGAAGCAGCACCTATGGAAACAGGATCTGGCAACTGCTTTGGTCTTCCAACCCTGCTTCCTCAGCAGTGTTATTGAAAACTGGAAAAAGCAAGTTCTTAGCACCAAAATCCATGGCACTCTTAAGTGGCCATAGGATAGGATTTTATCAGTGGAAATGATATGAAAGAAGATGCCTTACCATAAGATTCACCATGCACCCTGAGGATCGTAGGACCTTTCCGGACTTAGAGTTAATGCTGATGATACATGTTGCCTCCCCTTTAGAATATAAGCTCCTTGGAAGTAGGAGACGTCTTGCTTTTCTATTTGTATCCACAGTGCTTAATGTAACATTTTGTACTGCATTTTATAAATGCTCTTTCATTTATAACCCCTTGCCAAGATAACTGCCACAGCTTCTTAACTGGTCTTCCTGCCTCAAACTTCTCCCCACTACAATCCATCCCCCATATGATTGCCAAGTAATTTTTCTTAAACATAAATCTGACTATGTCACTCCCCTACTTAATAAACTCTAACTTACTATTGAATCTAGAGTAAAAATACAAATCCCTCTCTTTAGTTTGTAATGCCCTTCACAGAGGCAATTCCAAACTACTGTTACTGTTTCATGGGACATCAATCCCCCTTCCTGCCCTCTATCATCCAACCAGACTGGTCTTCCTTCTGTTCTTCACCCACAACAATGATATTCTGAGCCTGCTCCACTCCCTTACATGCCTTTGTGTTGGCTATCCTCCATGCTTGGAAGGCACTCCCTCTAGTTGTCCTCATAGAGCCCCATCTTCTACTTCACCATGCATCTCAAGCACCACCTTCTCTACACCTTCTGTTTGATACGCAATTGCTCATGCCCTCTACTCTCAAACTACCTTGTATTGGCTACTTTGTATTTGTTGGCATTTATTCTTTTCATATTCTATATATACTTATACGTGTATTCTTTTCTTCCTTTATAGACTTTGCAAGTGGGAATTGTTTGATTCACTGTATTTATATCCATAGAATTCAGCATAGTGCTTAATACTTGCTGAATGACTTTTGCTAATAGAGGTTTCAAGGCACAGAGTTAATAAACTGATAACTGGTGAAATTCAAAAATAAGACTGTAAAAACTAAATAATTTCTTTATAAAATCCAAAGCCTCAGATTTTTCCATAGGAAAACAGACTTTTATTTGGAAAATAAACTTTGAATTTTAAAAAGAAAAGGGAATTTTTCAGCATAGAAATAATTACATATGTATTACTATATGTATGCTTATGAACTTAAAAGGTTTCATGCTTTCAGTGGTGCGAATGAGACCCTCCATTGTCCCAGAACATAATCTTTATATAACTTCAGAGACAACCTCTGAGAGTGACTGTGGTCAAAAATTTTATCATCCAGCAGCCAATCTGCTGATGAGTCTTTCTACACTTAACTACCCCAGTCCATAGATAACAGCTATAAAATACATTGCTGGGCCTAGAGACACTAAAAAACGCTTCCAAGTTTGTAAAGCCTGTCCAGTGTTTGTATTCCTTTCAGAATCCAGATGAATAACTGTTAAATAATTGCTTATAGCTGCACAGATCTGATATGGAAAAGTATAGAAATTGTTAGAAAGTGCAACATTATTTCAAAGTTTAGTGATAATAGGTAATAACATTGATGCCAATGATTTATTGTATTGATTATTAAGTTTGCTTGTCTATTTGTTACAAGGTTTTCTTTTTTCTTTCTCCAGTAAGGGATGGGTGGAAGAAAGAAGAAATAAATGTTTGAAAATTTTAAAAAGAATAAAATTTAATTAAGATAAAAATAAGACAAAAAACCCCACTCCCTTATTTATTTAACTTCCCACCATATACCACTGAAGTGTGCATGTGCATATGCACATTCAATTCAGTAAATATTTATTGAGCAGCTAAGCCAATCTATGTGCTATTTATCATGTTTACTAAGTAACTACAACAAATAAAGAATGTCATTTTTTTAAACTAAGCTTTTCTTCACCTAAGAAGCCTCCTCTACAAACCTATTCTGATGCTCTCTCTTGGTGTCAATGTGACCCAGGACTCTGAAAAGTTATGCTAACACAGCACAATTTCTGGTAGGATCTGCCAAGATGGAAAGTTATAGATGGGCCCAATGATGGACTATGGGTGTGTCTTCTGAGAACAGTTAAGTTCAGAAAGACTCACTGTCAGAAAATGTAAATGAGTTTTTCAGCCACAGAAGTGCATCAAGAAATTTATGAGGATGAGGAGAGGTAAATCAATCTGTATGAGTGGAGATAATGTCTGAAACAATGAAATCATGCACCCTTGAAGTACTAAAGTACAACTTTAAAAAGAAGGGAAATATTTTTCTCCTTTAAAAATTAAAAATAATTTAAGTTTCTTTCTTAACTCATTTGATTTTTTTTCCCCAAGAATACCCACCTAATGCTCTATGGTAATGTCAAAAGGAAACTAGAAAGGACATTTTATTGTCTTACTTACATGTTTTGGGGTCAAAAACTTCTGGAGCTTCAGGTGCTACACAAGGTACTTCATGGACAACGGCATAATTTGGTGTAACTTGAAAAAAGTGTTCTGGACTTAAACCTGGGAAAACTGTTGCTTCCAAAGGAGCAGAAACCTTTAAAAATCAGTTCATATAAACAGTATAAATAATTTGGCTTTCCTTTACAGAATCACCTAGAATTCAATATTAAATGTCTTTCTGGTGACCTAGAGGCTGCAATTTCTTTTTTTAATGATTGCAATGGCATTTGAATCATAAGCAATAAGATTTTTATGTCTTCCAATATTAACAAAGGCCATACAGTATGAAATTCCTTTTACCAATGACATCATAGACACAGTTTCTATCTCCCATTTGTGCAGATGTTACCATTGAGCATGCTGTGAAAAAACCATCAATTACTTATATAAAGAGACCTGTATTCGCAATGAAAGGATCTGGGTACCTATTCTGGCTCCAAATATTATTAGTTGTGTGATTATGAGCAAGTACTAAATATTAAGATACACTCATCACAACATCCAGGAAATAGGGTGGAAGAACAATGAAGAACATCTGGATGAAGACCAACACCAAAATGTCTATTACAGATCACCTAACCAGGAAGAGGAACCAGGAACATGGGAAACAGACCATAAGCCTAACATAAAGACATGATAGAGAGAGATGGGGGACTTCAACTATCTCAATATTTGTTAGATTTTTTTTCTCTGCCAAAAGTGGAGTAGCTAATAAATTCATAGCTTTCCTTAATGACAATTTGGTCCTTCAAAAGATGGAAGAAATGACAAGGAGAATTGCTCTTCTGGATCTGATTTTTACCAATAAAGGAAAACTGCTGAAATATACATTATTGGAATTTTGCAGCAAAGTGACCTCCATTTTAGGATCTGTAATAGAGGAGAGAAAAGCCAAACATAATAAGACATTTTGTCTTACAGATATCAAACAGTTTGGAAAAAATACAGGGAGAATCCCATAACTTGGAGCTCTAAAGGAAAAGTCACTTCAGAAAAAATCAAAGTTTTCAAGAAGAAAATTCTTTTAAAAATATTTTAATGGATCTTTTTTTTTTCTCACATTCATTTCCAAATATTTCTCCTCCCCTGGGAACTATCCATTATGACAAAGAAGAAGAGGAAGAAAAAAACATTGATCAAAACCCATCAACACATTGACAGAGTCTGACAATATAGGCATTATTCTACTCCTAAAAATCTCCCACAGACATTACTGAAATGACTGAATAGCAACAATAATTTTAATACAAGGTGCTAGCAGAAGGATTAGGAAAAAATTCATGCAGAAGATGGTTCCTGAATGGAGCCTGGAAAAAAACTAAAGGTCATAATAAGATGACGTGGCGGGGGGGGGCTCATTGTAGGAATGTTGTGCAGTCTATGCACAAACTTAGAGAGGGGAGTCCCATGTAGTAAGAGTAAACAGGCCAGATTTGCTGTAAAACAGTGTTCATGAAGGGAACTAATGTGGTATAAAGCTGGAAAAGTAAACCTCAACCATGCTGTAAAGGGCTCTGAAGAGGAGCTACAAGGCATTATTGATATTTGATCTTGGAGACAAGAGGGAGCAACTGGAGTTTACCAAGCAGAGAAGTGTTAGGGCCAGGTGTGGAAGCTGGACTGCAGTGGAGAGACTCAAGGCAGGGAGACTGAGTAGAAGACCACTGCAATAGTCCAAATAGATGAGATAGAACCAAGGTTGGATGAAAGATGAGGAAAGATGGAGTTAAGGGCACATGTGGATTGAGTAAATGAGCAGAAACTGTCCTATAGGAGGGAAGACTTAGAGAGGGATACACTTAGCTATATGAAAGGCTGATAGGTGAATGTAGAACTAGGAACAATGGGTAGGAGCTGCAGACAAGCAGATTTAATTTCTGCATGAGGAAAAATTTAACAATCAGAACTGTCCAAAAGTAGAATAGGCTGCCTTGGGGTAGTAACAAATTTCTGAAAGCCCTTCAAGCCTTGCTAAAGACCTGAAATGTGCCCTGCATCCCTGTCACTTAATGAAACTGATAGTCTCCCTAGTATCACTAATGAATTACTAATCACCAAATTTTAGGGCCTCTTCTCTATCCTTATTCTCCTTGACTTTCTGCTACATGACATACTTAACCTTACCCACTCCCTCTTGAAATTGTCTTTTTTTGACTTCTACAACACCTAGACAGTTTTGGTTCTCTCCCTATATACCTTCTCTTTTACTTCTTTCCTCTCTTCCTCCATTAACTCCCCCTTTTCTAGCTGCTCTCTTAAGATAGGTGTTTAGCAAGGCTTAGGTCCTTGGCTTTCTCTTCTTGCTAAATTCAAAGAGTTCATTTATTTTCAGGGTTTCAATGGTTACTTATACAGTGATGACTGCCAAATTTCTATCTCTAGACAGAACACCAAATCCTTATCTCTATCTGATGTGGATTTATTTTCTAAATTAAATTTTTTAATTACAAAAATCAATTTTCTTTTTCTCCCAATAAAAAATGCTTATGACAAATATGTATAATCAAGCAAAACAAATCCCCACATTAGCCATAGATGTGTGTGTGTGTGTGTGTGTGTGTGTGTGTGTATGTATAGACACACATATTTAAATCTGCACTCTGAGTTCATCACCTCTCTACCAGAAGGTAGGCAGCTTGTTGTACATTTCCATTTCCATTTGGAAGCCTTGTCACCTCCAACTTAGGTACACAATCCTGACAGTTTTCTGATCAACCAATAAACTAGGTGATATTGCACACATTCCCCAAAGACAAATGTATACATCTACCAAACAAAGGAGAAATAGGTGCATATAAATAAAATACAAACAAGGAAATTTCAGTCAAGTGGTACAAGAAATAAGCTGAACAACATGTGATCCAGCACTTTTCCAAGTGTCTCCCCAACCTTCCCTTTTCTGGGAGAGCTTTACCTCTGGGGTAATCCTTTGAGGGAAAGAAAGTTGCCTTGACTATTTCTGTTAGATCTTTCTACAATGAAATTTTGTCAGACTAAAGAAATTTTGTCAGACTAAAAAGAGCCAGTCTTATATTCAACGTAATGTTTGACTGGGTGTTTTCATGATCACTGAGGACCCTTTATACTTTCTAGAAAGACCAAGACATAAGATAAAAATCTGATGTTCCCAGTGGAAGAATAATTGAAAAAAGAGAATACTTAGTGAGAAACCCCCTCCAAGATTGAGCCCAAACCATGTAAATAAACCCAGAACCCATAAACAGAACAATTCCACTTTCTACTTTGGTGGGTTTCCAGTCTTCAAAGGATTGACCTAGCTTTACACCCATTTTCCCCCAAAGAGAAAACATTTCAGGTCACTAGAATCAAAATCCCTTCTCTGACACCTACACAGTCCACACAAAGCAGGACTAACAAAGTGCAAGTTTGGCTCTTCTATAACATGGTTCTCTTCCTTATTGCTCCTAGGCCTCTTTTATCCAGAAATTCTCTTAATGGGTCTGGAAATTGCCATAGTCTAGAGTTCTTCTCTCTACAGGACTTAGTCCTATAACTCAGTACTGTTCAGGAACTCCTTATATTCTCCAAAAATCTTGGATTAGGAACTCAGCATTGATCTGGAATTCTTCTTCCAAGGTTGATAAAGTAAGGAATTCCTCTGCTGGTCTGAAATTATGCCATTGTTCGGCCACTACCTCCAATCATTTGTCTTTTTTGTGCATGACTCCTTTCGTGGTGCTACATGACTCAGGTGCACAGGCTTCCCCTCAATGGAAGAGAATCCAAGTCTCTGCAGCCCTTCTCGTCTGTGTCTCTCAGCTTGATTTCTTGCTCCCTAGTTCCCCTACTTAAAGGCAGAGTACTCCCAGGGAATGTAGCTCAAGTACTCTGAAACTAATAAACTCAATTAGTGTAAAAATCAATTAACCTTAATTTGGTGTCCATGAATTAGTCACAAGAATTCATTCCTATACCATCAATTCGAGAACCAAAATCTCAAATGTGGCTGCTTGCTCCTTTGTGTTAGAGGACATCTACAAAGTCAAGACAAAGGCTTCATTCTTCTTAACTTTGACCACACCCCTCCCAGACACACCCTCTAAATATTCAATAAAGGAGGACTTGGACTCTTTGAGTACAAAATCTGGCCCAGCTACCATATATGGCTGAATTCACTTTTTTTAGGTTTTCTTATTAGAAAGATAAAGCCTGGTAAAGTTTAAAAAAAACACACTAAGCAAAGTATGGGACATTTATTTAAAAGGGAGTTTATTACTTCAATCAAACCGTAAACAAAATCTGCTTACTGTGGACTTGCCTTAGAATGTAAGAGCTGGAAAGAACCTTAAGAGATCAGACTGCTCTCTCTTTTTACAGATGTGGAAACTGATGCCCAGAGGTGTTAAGTAGCACTAAGGTAACATAGTAAATTAATAACAGAGAAGAGATAGAAAGACAGGTCTCCAAATTTTTGTTCTTTCCCAAGTTCAACAACTGCTTTTCCACTTTTTTCACAGGACACTGTGAAAGAAATTGTAAGGGTAGCTCCAGCAAGGAAGTTAATTTGGCACCAAAAGTAAAGTATAATTTATTTAAGTGATGCCTTATATCACCCCTCTTACTTTCTTGCTTTCAAAGTTATTCATACTGTAAGTTCCTTCAAGGCTTGGGATCATGTTTTATTCATCTTGTATTTCCCACAATATATGCATAATAAACAAAACTGTACATACTCTTGAATGAAGTTGAGTAGATTTGATTCCCTGGAAAGAATCCACTTGCTAAATCGACTTCAATGGCATAGAAGTATAGAAGAGTTCATATATTTTTAAATATGTCACAAGTCTGTAACTCTCCAAGTATAAGGTATATTTTTGTTAATAATTTAGGATAATTAAAAAGCAACTTCTTCCTCTGTGACAGAACAACTGTTAAGAGACTTCTCAAATTTTAAAAGAATTCTCAAAAGTTCTCAAGTTGCTAATGCATAATTTTAGTATAATTAGTGCTGGAAAGGAGTTCATATTGCCTCCTCAACCAAAAAATTGTTAGTGAATGCCCCTGGCCAGCAGGGAGAAGTTTCAGAAGCTGAGACCTTCGCCCTTTACCCCAAAAGAATTTGGGTTCAACCTGTTTGAGGCGGGAATGATGGGGTTCAGACTCTGGGAACTTCCTTGAGCTCCCCTGGAATCTCCTCACTTAACTTGTCTTTTCATACTCAAACTGAGCTCTCCTTGTATCTCCTCACTTAACCTGGCACACTCAAATCTGTGGCCACTGTCTGTTACTTCTGTATTGCCCCACCTGCTTCCCACCTAGGTGCCCCCTAGTCTGATATCCCCTGATAGCCTCCAGCTGTTTCCAGCCTTTGACCCTACTTGGATTCCCTCCTTGGACTTCTCCTCAAGACCCTTCCTAAACCCGTCCTCCCATCACCCTGGACTACCAGACACCGCCCCCCTCTCCTGTACTCTTTTCTATATTTAAGTTACATTTTGCCTCCATGAAGATGCTCAGATTCAATCCAACTCAGACTCTGTCTAGATGGGATTCTATCTGGCCTGCTTGTGAATACAAGCTTCACAAATGCTTAGGCTCCTTGAGGCAATCCAATTTCACGAATCTTTAATAAACTTTGTTTTCTCTGGCTTTAAAAAAAAACAAAAAAACTGTTAGTAAGAGTCCAGGGACTGAGTAATACTCACAGTAATCACAGGCTGTTGTTTTACTTTATACCCTTCTGGAAAGGGAGGCTGCTCAGCTTCATATTCTAAAAAAGGAAAACATAACAGCAAAGCCCAAATATGTTTTGGCAAAGGCCCTTTTTGAAGTTATTTCAAACTTTAGTTGGTGATTTTTAAAAAATGACAAAACCCATTTATTGAAAAATTTGAGTTTAATTAAATATGCTTTCAATTTACCCCCACAATCTTGATCTTTAAGGATGGGGAGCAGTGACAGTACAGGCAATGTGCGTGGAGGATGGGTGGGGAGCAATGGGGAGTAATACTGACCAGGAAGCTATGCTCCTCTCCCTTATGAATGGGAATCTGTAGAAAATAGAGGGAGGCTGGAGTATGGGAGCAGATTCTGAAATGAGTAAGGACAAAGTTATCACTGGTAAGTGACTGGGAAATCAAAAAATCAAAGGACAAACCTCATTTCAAGTAGGGATTATGTCACCTTTTTATACTTATATCCTCAGTGCATAATATAGTACCTGGTAAATAAGAGGCATTTAATAAATACTTGATGATTTATTGATGGAGAGTCATCTAATACAACCCTACCATCTTACAGATAAGGAAACTGAGGCCCATAGATATCAAAGGACTTACTAAGGGCCACACAGCTAGCTCAATAGCAGAGCCTAAACTAGAAACCAGGTCTCCTGATTTCCATTCCTTGAAACACACAAGACATCTTTCAAAAAATAATTCCTCTTTAAACAAATAAATCTTCAGATAAACCCAACAAACAGGTTTATAGGTGCCTACTGGGTAGAGAGCACCACACTTATCATTTGTGACATTCACGGTTTAGCTAAAGCACAAGCCCTCCTCTATTGCATTTACTTGGATCTAGCTGTTTAGTCGTTCATTTGTGTCTGACTCTGTGACACCTCTTCGCCTTCAATTTTCAGTAGTAGGGCAATATAAAAAAATAAGTAATTATAATGCAAAATAATACATAATAAATATATAAAAGAATGGCAAAAGCTTGTGTGAACTCTGAGAAAATACAGAATACTCCTGCACACATTTTCAGACATGAACAATTTTGACCATATTATTTTGACTATACCTGTTTGTTACAAGGGATTATACCTGTTATTTTGGGGGAAGATGGGGAGGACATAGGTATTAATAGTGATTTTAAAAAAGAGCTTCAATGAAACATTAAAAATATGCAAGACTTTAGGATGGAAGTCAGCCAAGCATTCCTATTTTGATATCATGTTGAAAATAATATACATTTTAGAAAACTGAATGTAATAGTTCAGTTCCATATATAATCTTTTTACGTCCTTTGTATATATATTTATTCATATTTGTTTCAGTTCATTAAAAAAATACTAATTCCTGGGATAAGATAAGACTTTATGGAAGAAGTAGTATTTGCACTGTGCTTTAAGAGACGGGTATAAGTTCATTTCAATTTAATCCAATTCAATAATCATTTATGAAATGCTTACTATATGCAAAATACTCTACTGGGCATCGAGTGCTTAAAAATGAAAAAAACAAAGAAAGCACTGTCCCTGAAATTAAGGAGCTTACAATCTAATTAAGGATTAAAATATAAATGCCAATAACTTTTGCACAAGATATAAAATGATTATATGAAAAAGCAACAAATACTCCAAAAGATCATAGAGGTCCACAGTAGGTTTTAAAGGGTCTATAAACTTGGATGGGAAAAAAATACACTTTATTTTCAACCTCTAACTGAAATTTAGCAATTCCTTCAATTATGATTTTTTAAAAATTATTTTTCTGAAAGGGGTCCATAGGTTTCCCCAGACTGTTAAATATAGACATGATACAAAGAAAGTGACAAATGCCTGATATAATAAAATGCTGTTCAGAGAAAAGATGGATTTAGAGAAAAATCGGATGACTCATATGACTTGATACAGATTTTAATGAGTAGAAAAAAGAAAACAATATATACAGTGACTATGACATTATGAAGAAAAGCAATTTTGAAAGACTTCAGGACACTGATCAATACAATAACCAACAATAACTCAAAGTATTCAGAATAATATACAAAATTTTGCATAAAATCTATATATGGATTTGTTTTGCTTTACTATGCTTATTTGTCACAAAGAGGCTTTGTTGTTGCTGCTGCTAGTATTTTAATACAAGAGGAAACAGATTTGGAGGAATGAGAGGGAGCAATAAAGATGTCAAAAAAAGAATAAAAATATGCTTATTGAAGCATTAAAAAAATACACAGAAGAGCAAGGAAGTTCAGAAGGAGACACAGCAAAATAACACAGATCTAAAATTAACATGCTGAAATGTATTATATACTTTTTTTAAAAAAAGCACACTAGTATATTCATAGTTTCATATATAGTTCCTTTTCCTGTTCTTCACATACGAATTATTCATGTGAATTAATGTTTGTAAAGAATAAGAAAAAAATTTTTTTAAAAACATTTTTTATTTTATTTTTTTGTATTAATTTTATTTATTTTCAGTGTTCTACAATCACTACCATATAACTTAGATTTTTTTTCCTCTCCCTAAGAGGGCACACAATTTTATATAAGTTCTACACATACATTCCTATTAAATGCATTTTCACCACAGTTGTGCTGTATAGATGAATTAAAATGAATGGGAGAAATCTTATAAAGAACCAAAACGTAATACACACAAAAAAATGATCTGCTACATTCTGCGATTGAATTCCATAGTTCTTTCTCTGGATGTGGAAAGCATTTTGCCTTAAAAGACCGTTGGGAATTTTCTTAAGTGCTTGCATTGCAATGAATTACAAGTCTACCAGAAAAAACTCCAGCATATTGTGGTCATTGCTGTATATATTCTCCTAGTTCTGCTCCTTTTGCTCAGCACCTGATCATATAAGTCCTTCGAGGCCTCTCTGAAGTCTTCCTGTTCATCATTCCTTATAGCACAATAGTATTCCATTACATTCATATACCACAATTTATTCAGCCATTCCTCAACAGATGGGCATCCCCTTGATTTCCAGTTTTTGGCCACCACAAAGAGTGATCCTATAAATATTTTTGTACATGTGGGACCCTTTCCCATTTTTATGATTTCTTGGGGATACAGTCCTAGATGTGATACTGCTGGGTCAAAGGATATACATATTTTTGTAGACCTTTGGGCTACAAACTGCCCTCCAGAATGGTTGGATCAACTCCCAGCTCCACCAACAATGAATTAGCATTCCAATTCTCCCACATCCTCTCCAACATTTGTCATCTTCCTGTTGTCATGTTAGCCATCTGATAGGTGTGTTGTGGTACCTCAGAGTTGTTTTGATTGGCATCTCTTTAATCAATAATGATTTAGAACATTTATTCATATGAGAGTATAGATATCTTTAATTTCTTCCTCTGAAAACTGCCTGTTCATATCCTTTGACCATTTATCAATTGGGGAATGACTTGTATTTTTGTACATTTGACTCAGTTCTCTATATATTCTAGAAATGAGACCTTTATCACAGATACTAGCTACGAAAATTCTTTCCCAGTTTTCTGAATCCCTCCTAATCTTGCATTGGGTTTGGTTGTACAAAAACTTTTCAGTTTAATGTAATCAAAATTATCCATCTTGCACCTTATAATGCTTTCTATCTCTTCTTTAGTCAAAAATTCTTCCCTTCTCTATAAATCTGATAAACACGCTATTTTTTGCTCTACTTATATGTCCATAGTATCAATATTTATACCTAGATTATGTACTCATTTGGACTTTATTCTTGTGTATGGTGTCAGGCATTGGTCTATGCCTACTTTCAGTTACACGGTTATCCAGTTTTCCCAGCAATTTTTGTCAAACAGTTAGTTCTTATCCCAGAAGCTGGGGTCCTTGGGTTTATCAAACAGGAGGTTGCTATATTCCTTGCCTACTGTGTCTTGAGTGCCAAGTATATTCCACCTGTCTACCCTTCTGTTTCTTAGCTACTACCAAGTGGTTGTGATAATTGCTGCTTTATAATACAATCTGAGATCTTGTAGTGCTAGGCCACCTTCCCTAGCATGTCTTTTCATTAGTCCCCTTGATATTCAGGACCTTTTGTTCTTCCAGATGAATTTTGTTATTATTTTTTCCAGCTCCAGAAAATAATTATCTGATAATTTAACTGGTATGGCACTAAATAAGTAAATTAATTTAGGTAGAATTGTCATTTTTATTTTATTGTCTTGGCCTCCTCACGAGCAACTGATGTTTTTCCACTTACTTAGATATGGCTTTATTTGTGCGAAAAATGTCTTGTTCATATAGTCCCTGGGTTTGTTTTGGCGGTAAAATCCCAAATATTTTATCTACCCTAGCTTTAAATGGGATTTTTCTTTCTATCTCTTGCTATTGTGCTTTTTTACTAATACAAAGAAATGCAGAAGATTTGTGTGGGTTTATTTTGTAACCTGCAACTTTGTCAAAGTTGTTTATTATTTCAAGTAGTTTTTTTACTTCAATCTCTGAGATTCTCTAAGTATATCATCAAATCATCGGCAAAGAATGATAACTTAAGTTTCTTGTCTATTCTAATTCCTTCAATGTCTTCATCTTCTCTAATTGCTACAACTAACATTTCTAGTATCATATTGAATAACAATGGTGATAATGGATATCCTTGTTTCATTCCTGATCTTACTGGAGATGCATCTAGCTTATCTCCACTGCATATAATGCTTGCTGAAGGTTTTAAGGAGATATTGCTTATTATTTTGTGGAAAGTTCCCTTTATTCCTATGTTCTCCAGTATTTTTAACAGGAACGGGTGTTGCATTTTGTCAGAAGCTTTTTCTGTGTCTATTGAGATAATTATGTAGTTTCTGTTAGTTTTGTTGTTGATATGGTCGATAATGCTAATAGTTTTCCTAATATTGAACTAGCCCTGCATTCTTGGTATGTATCCTACTTGATCATAATGTATTATTTTTGTGATAAGTTGCTGTATTCTTCATGCTAAAATCTTATTTAAAATTTTTGTATCTCCATTCATTAGAGAAATTTGTCTATAATTTTCTTTTTCTGTTTTGCCTCTTCCTGGTTTAGGTATCAAAACCGTATTTGTATCACAAAAAGAATTTGGGTGGACTCCTTCCCCAGTTTTCAAAAATAGTCTATATAGTATTGGAATTAACTGTTCTTTAAATGTTTGATAGAATTCACTTCTAAATCCATCCAGCCCTGGAGACTTTTTCCTAGGGAGTTCCTTGATGGCTTGTTCAACTTCTTCTTCTGAAATGGGGTTGTTTAAGTATTCAACTTCCTCTTCTGTTATTCTGGGCAATTTATATTTTTTTAAAATAATCATCCATCTCATTTAGTTTGTCGAATGTATGGACATAAAGCTGGGCAAAATAATTTCTAATTATCGTTTTAATTTTTTCCTCACTGGAAGTGAGTTCACCCCTTTCATTTTGATATTGGTAATTTGATTTTCTTCTCTCCTTTTTTTTAAATCAAATTGATCAAAGGTTTATCAATTTTATTGTTTTTTTTTCATAAAACCAACTATTAGTTTTATTAGTTCAATAGTTTTCTTAATTTCCATTTTATTAATCTCTCCTTTGGTTTTCAGTAATTCTAATTTGGTATTTACTTGGGAATTTTCAATTTGTTGTTTTTCTAGCTTTTTTAGCTGCATGCCCAAGTCATTGATCACTTCTTTCTCTATTTTATTCATGTAGGCATTCAAAGATATAAAACTTCCCCTAAGAACTGCTTTTGCAGTATCCCATAAGATTTGGTGTAGGTTGTCTCATTATTGTCATTCTCTTGAATTAAGTTATTGATTGTTTCTATGATTTCTTGTTTAACCCACTCCTTCTTTAGGATTATTTAGTTGCAAATTAATTTTTGGTTTATCTTTCCATGGCCTTTTATTACATATAATTTTTAATTGCATCATGATATGATCTCTGCCTATCTGCACTGGATTGTGAGGTTTTTATGCCCTAGAACATGGTCAAATTTTGTATATGTGCCATGTACCACTGAGAAAAAGGTATATTGCTTTCTACCCCCATTCAGTTTTCTCCAGAGATCTATCATATCTATCTTATTCAGAGTTTTATTTACCTCCTTAACTTCTTTCTTGTTTATTTTGAGGTGAGATTTATCAAGTTTAGAGAGGGGGAGGTTGAAGTCCCCCACTAGTATAGTTTTGCTGTCTATTTATTCCTGCAACTCCCCCAACCTCTCCTTTAAGAATCTGGATGCTATACCACTTGGAGTATACATGTTTAGTAATGATATTGCTTCATTGTCTATGGTGCCTTTTAGCAGGATATAGTTTCCTTCTTTATCTCTTTTGATTACATCTATTTCTGCTTTTTCTTTGTCTGAGATTAGGATTGCTATCCCTGCTTTTCTTACATCAGTTGAAGCACAATATATTCTGCTCCACCCTTTTACCTTCCTTCACCCTGTGTGTGGATCCTCTCATTTCAAATGTGTTTCTTGTAAAGAATATATTTTTGGATTATGGCTTTTAATCCATTCTGCTATTCATCTCCATTTTATGGGAGAGTTCATTCCATTCACATTCACAGTTATGATTACAATCTGTGTCTTTCCCTCCATCTTCTTTCTGTGCTTTTAGTTCTCCCTTCTCCCTTCCCCTCCTCAACAGTTTTCACTTTTGACCACCATCTCCTACAGTCTTCCCTTCCTTCTTTCAGTCCCCTTCCCGTTTATTCCCCTTTACCCTATTTTTTCCCTCCCTTTTAGCTTCCCCTCCCCTTTCTTCCCCCTTCCCCTCCTACTGCCTATAGAGTTAGTTAGATTTATATACTTAATTAAGTTTATTGCTCCCTCCTTCAACCAAATAAGATGAGAGTCCCTCTCAAACAATGCTCATCTCTTTCCCCTCTTTCCCTGTACTATAATCTTGTACTTCTTCCTATGATGTAATTTGCCATTTTCTGCTTCCTTCTTTTCACATCTCCTGTTACAATCCCTTCACATGCTTAAATCACATTTTTATCATTACATCATTTACTTTATACCCATTCCCTCTATCTATGTATATCCCTTTTATATTTCATAATAGATGTACAATTCTCAAGATTTTAACAAGTATCATCTTCCCTTATAAGGTGGTAAACAATTTGCCCAAATTGAGTAACAAGTTGTTCTTTTCCCCTGTTTACCTCTTTATGCCTCTCTTGAGACCTGAACTTGAAGATCGAATTTTCTACTGAGTGCTGACCTTTTTGTCAGGAAGGTCTGGAAATCTCTTATTTCATTGACTGTCCATCTCCTTGCCTGAAATATTATGCTGAACTTTGCTGTGTAACTGATCCTTGGTTGTAGTCCCAGCTCCTTTGCCTTACAGAATATCATATTCCAATTCCTTTGATCTTTTAATGTAGAAGCTGCCAGGTCCTGTGTGATCCTGATTGTAGCTCCTCAATATTTAAATAGTTTTTTTCTGGCTGCCTGTAGCATTTTCTCCTTCACTTGATAGTTCTGGAATTTGGTAAAAATATTTCTTGGTGTTTTTAGTTTGGGATCCCTTTCGGGAGGTGAACAGGGGATTCTTTCAATGACTATTTTGCCCTTTGGAACTAGCACTTTTGGGCAGTTTTCCTTGATGATTTCGTGGAAGATATTGCCTACATTCTTTTTTTCATCGTGGCTTTCTGGTAGGCCAATAATTCTTAAATTTTCTCTCCTGGATCTATTTTCCAGATCAGTTGTTTTTTCAGTTAGATATTTTACATTTTCTTCTATCTTTTCATTCTTTAGATTTTGTTTGATTCTTGATGTCTCAGAATTGTTAGTTTCTCCTTGCCCAATTCTAATTTTTATCAAATTGTTTTCTTCAGTTAACTTTTGCATCTGCTTTTCCATCTGTCCAATTATTCCTTTTAAGTTGTATTTCTCCAGTTAGTTTTTGTACTTCCTTTTCCATTTGTTCAATTTTTCTTTTTAACAAGCTGTTCTTGTCATAGAATTCTTTTCTCATACTTTTAAAATCATTGGCCAGTTTTTTTCTACTTCCTTCTTCAGTTGTTTCAGGAGAGCTGTTTGTGCATGTGAGCAGTTCAGAGTCCCTTCCAAAGTTTCAGATGGGTATACAGTCTAAATACTAACTTGTTTGGTATTCGTGTTTTGGTCTTTGTTCTCATAGAAAGATTCTATGGTCTTTTCCTTCTTCCTTTGCTTCTTCTTACTCATGATGATGACACTATGTATTATGGCCTCTGGTTCTTTCAGCTAGAAGCTGGAGTACCTGGTGTTGAGCTGCTGGTGTGAGAAAGCTAAGGGCAGGTGCCTTTTTGTTTTGTGTTTCCCTGGATTAGCCCTGGAGCTAACTTGCTAAGGGTGGAGGAGGGGTGGTCTGGTCATGGGAGATCTCCCCAGTTGAGTGAGAGCAAAGGCAAGCTCAGCACTTGGTGATCCCTGCTGCTCTACTGTCTTCCTATTTCCCATGGAGCGTTTAGGCACACCTTGGTCCTAGTGAGAGTTTCCACCCCCCTGGGACTCCTCTCCTTCTGGTTTGCATCTGCCACAGTAAGAAGAATATTCTTTAGTGATTTTCCTAGCCTCAGGTGCTATGAGAGTGTTTACCCCTTCTGTTGATTCCACTGATCCAGAATTTTTCTGGGGAAATATTTTATGGTTCTTTCGAGGTCAATAAGGGGAGGGGGAGAGATCATTTACCGATCACTCCACATTTTGGCTCCTGAAGGTTCAAGTAGGTGATTTACAGACATTTAATTTGTGGGCTGAAAGTCTCAGGAGTGGCTGCAGCTAATACCTGAGGCTCAGCAATTGTCATTTGCTCGGCTCCCGCTGTCTCCCATCCTGGGCTGCCACTCTGCTGTTCTCCCATCTTCCACAGCCTCAGACCACGGGGGGGGGGGGGGTTTCCTGCTTGGCCTCACTGAGGCAGGACATGCTGTATTGTGTGCTGTGGGCTCACCGTCACAGAGCACCTCCTTCCTATCGACCTTCCAGTCTGTTCTGGGCTGTGAATCTGCCACAGTCTGTCTCCTATTGAATTCTGCACCTCCAAAATTTGCTCAGATTCTCTTTTTAGAGGGATCTGAGGGAGTTTGTCTAAGAGCTTAGGTGAGCAGTTGCTTTCACTCCACCATCTTGGCTCCACCCCAAATAACCATTTTTCAAAAGAATAATGAACTGAAAACTAAAAGCCTGAGTTCTAGTCTAGACTCTGCCATTAACTAACTGTATAATCTTGGTCAAATCTCTTAATATGGAGAGAGAAAATTAAGAAGTATGGAGAAATAACTTCTAGCTTGAAGAATCAGTAAATATATCAGTGAAGAGGTATCTCTAGAACTGGATATTGAAAGACTATAAACTTATTTCAGGAATGAGAGATGTTCACAGACAGAAACAAGTGAAGATGGGATGAGCTCAGGGAACAGCCCAAAACTGGCTAAAGTGTACAATGAGTAAATAAAATTAATTTGGAAAGGTTGGACTTGTATTATGTTGAGACTTGCTAAGTATTAGTTCAGTAGGCAACAAGTGAAATTAAAAGTTTTTTAGCAAGAAAATGGCATGGTCAGATCAATGTATGAAGAATTTTAGATTAGCAATGGTTATGAAGAATGGGGGAGAAAAATATGGGAGGACCAGGTAGAAAGCTATTATGATAGCCTACATGAGAGGCCTGAATGAGAGCAGTGGCAATGAGAGCAAGACGATGTTATCAACAGAAACAGGGAAGTTATGCATAGGGCTTATATGATCATGGACTTTATAGCTTACCTGGTTCAAACCTTTCATTTTACTGATGAGAAAACTGAGATCTAGTGTGGAAAGGAGGACTTGTTCAAAGGCATAGAGTAACAGGGCCAAGATTTGAATCCAGTCCCTCTCATTCTAAATTTAGCTTAAGTTCTACTTTACCAGCTTCAGAAGGGAAATGATGAGTTCAATTTGAGATATACTGAGTTTGACATGTCAATGAAGCAACCAGCAATGAAACATGACTGGACATAAGTGAAAAGTCAGAGTCAGAGATAATAGATTTTGGAGTTATTCTCACAGATTTGGAAGTATAAGAAGAAATTTTGCCAAAGAAGAAAGCAGAGAGAACAGAGATCTAGGGCACCAGTTTGGTATAACTTAGGAGAATAACAATTAATAAAAGAATCAAAAAGGAATGCTCAGTAAAGTAGAAGTGGAACAAAGAATATAAAACATGACAGAAGAGAATATCAAGATGGAGAAGGTGGTCAACAGTTTAAAGGCCAAGGACACCAAAAACTAAGAAACCTTGTTGAAAAGAGCAGAAAGAAAGAAGAGATTATGAAAGAAAACATAGATTTTTAAGGTCATAGATTTATAGATCATAGATTTAGAGTTTAGAATTGGAAGGCAGCTTAGAGGTTATCTAATAAAACCCCCTCATTATACATATGAGGAAATTGAGGCCAAGAGAGTTGAAAGGACTTGCCTCAGTTCTTACAAGAGGCAAGTAAGTTTGAACCCAGGAGCACTGATTCCAAATCCAACCTTCTTTCACTGTACTGAATACTCTTAACAAAGAGAGTTAAACAATCTAAGATTGGAGTACTCAATCTTCTCAGTAAAGTTGAGGAAGAGATCACCTGCTAAATAGAAGGGGGTGAAGATAGAGGGGAGAGAAGAAAGTCTGAAAGACCCATTTAGGGGAATACAAGCTCTCAGAGATATTCATAATCAACCAACAAGCATTCATTAAGCACCTCCTTTGTAACAAGAACTGTGCTAGGATGCTGAGGATATAAAGACCCTGCCCTCATGAGTATGCTGTTGTTGTGTTTGTCCTTCATTCTTGAAGAGGACCATGACATCAGGGAGATGATGACATGACTTGCAGTTGACTTGGATTTGAGTGAGAGAGGGCTGTGCAAAGTCACCAGCTTCACTTTCTCCTCCAGAGCCGTCTGGGTCCAGTAGCCTGATATTCATCAGGATGCCTGGAGATGGCCCAGGATGTAATGGAAGACCCTGACCCTTTTAGGCTAAGGTCTTTCCTGACTCTCACTTTGAGTGGGATACACTCATTCAACAAATAGGCTTCTTTAAGTAGGTACTCAAGGGATGCCCTTTTAATAAAAAAAAACTAAAAAAAGTTCATACTTGAAGGTGAAGGCCTAAGGGTTCCTGGGTAAAAGAAAAACAGTTACAATTTAGTAAGGAAGAGAGGGAAGGGGAGGGGTGGAGCTGCTACTCACTCACAGGTTGTGTTTGTCCTTTGTTCTCAAGACAGACCATGACATCAAGATAATGACATGACTTGCAGTTGATTTTGATTTGAGTGAGAGAGGGCTGTGCAAAATCACCAGCCTCACTTTCTCCTCATAAGTATGTACAAAATACATATAGGTTAATAATGTTGGTGGGGAAGGTACTAGTAAGTGATGGGATCAGGAAAGACATCAACAGGATAGACAACATGGAAAAAGATTTGGGAAAGATGCTCAGAAATACTTTTAGGGATTTATATGAAGGATATATTTTAAAAGCTTCTAAGTCAAAATGGAATATCTAATGCTGATTATAAATTACTACTGCTTGAATCAGGAGAATATTGTACACAGTAACAGCAACACTGCTTGATGACTAACTTTGATAGACTTAGCTCTTCTCAGCAATGTAAGGAACTAAGAAAACTCCAAAAGGCCCATGACGGAAAATGCTATCCACATCCATAAAAAGAACTATGGAGTCTGAATGCAAATTGAAGCATACTATTGCTTCTCCTTTTTTGCTGTAATTTCTTCTTTCTCATGATTCTTCTCATTGGTTCTAATTCTTCTTTATAACAAGACTAATATGAAAATGTTTAAAATATGAATATATATGTAAAGACTCTATCAGATTGATTCACTTAGCGGACTATTTCTATGAAATATATTCTTCTATTAAATTCCTCATACCCTTTTAGATTACCCAGTTGACCGCAGTCATCTTTCTTGCCAAATCCTACTTAAAGAGGTGATAGTGTTTCTGGAGGAAGCCACAAAAGCTGAGTGCTTGGATCTACTACTACACATTTACAACACCTACCTTACACAGGCTTGGTTGCTACATGGTAAAGTATAATGGTTACTTAATACTTTTAGGATTAAATAAAACATTCTCTTTTTGGTACTTAAAAGTCTTCACAACCTGACTCCAGCCTGCCTTGTCAGGCTTACTCCATATTACTCCCCTCATGTGCTCTACATTCCAATCAGATTGTTCTTCTTGCACAACACTCCATCCCTCTTTTCTGTGCCATGCCTGCAATGCACTCCCTCCTCACCTTGGCCCCTGAATTCAGTCTCCTTCAAGATTTCATCATTTATTTTAAAGAAAATGCTTTGTCAAACTATAAAGCACAAATGTGCCAAGCTCTCTCTTTCTCTTTCATACACACACACATAAATATATATGTACATGCACATGCACACGTATACACACACACACACACACACCAGCATAGGGAACCTCTGATGTGGAAAATCTCTCCACTGATACAGACTGACAATTCATCTGTAAAGAATAGTCTTGAACAGAAAATTTGACTTTCAAACTCTAGAATCAAGAGAAGCATGAAAAGGCAAACAGGAAAGAGAAATCATAAGGGACTTTCTACAGTTGAACTGTTTACATTTCTACATGAAAAGACAATATTTGTAACTCTTGAGACTTTTCTCAGTATTTGGGAAGTTGGAAGGATTATACACACACACATGCAGATATACATTTATACATACACACATACACATATAGACAAAGCACAGGGTGAGTTGAATAGGAAGGGATGATATCTAAAAAAATTGAAGGGGTGAGAGAAGAATATGTTGGAAGGAAAAAGGGAAAAATGAAATGGGGAAAATTATCTCTCATAAAAGAGGCAAGAAAAAGCTTTTTCAATGAAGGAGAAAAGGGGGGAGATGAGAGAAAAAAAGTGAAGCTTACTCTCTTCACATTCAGTTTAAGGAGGGAATAATATGCTCACTCAATTTGGTATGAAAATCTATCTTACACTACAGGAAAGTAGGGGAGAAGGGGAAAAGCAGGGTGGGGGCATGATAGAAGGGAGGGCAAATTGGAGGAGGGAGTAATTAGAAATAAACACTTGGAGAGGGACAAAGTCAAAAGAGAGAACAGAATAAATGGGGGGCAGGATACGGTGGAGGGAAATATAGTTAGTCTTATACAACAAGACTATTATGGAAGTCTTTTGCAAGGCTACACATATATAGTCAAATTGAGCTGCTTCCCTTCTCAATGGGGATGGGTGGAGAGGGAGGAAGGGAGGAAGGGAGAAAAGTTAGAACTGAAAGTTTTAGGAACTAATATTGAGAATTGTTTTTGCATACAACTGGGAAATAAGAAACACAAGTAATGGCATATAGAAATCTATCTTATCTTACAAGAAAAGAGAGAAGATGGGGATAAGGAAAGAAGGGGTATGATAGAAGGGAGGGCATAATGAAGGAAGGGGTAATCAGAATGTAAGGTATAATGGGGTGAGGGTAGGGAAGAGATGGGGAGAACACTTGGGAACTCAAAATTTTGTGGAAATAAATGTTGAAAACTAAAAAAAATAGAATAGTCTTAGATTGCTGTCTGGAACACTGAGTGGCTATGGGATTTGCCCATAATGTGTGTGTGCTTGTCCTTTGTTGCAGAAGAAGACCATTCCATCAGAAAAATAATGACATGACTTGCACTTGACTTTGTTTTTGAGTGAGGAAAGGCTGTGCAGGTCACCAGCCTCACTTCTCCTCCAGAGTCATCTGAATCCAGTGACCAGATATTCATCAGGATGACTGGAGATGACCCAGGATGAGGCAATTGGGGTTAAGTGACTTGCCCAAGGTCACACAGTTAGTGAGTATCAAGTGTCTGAAGTGAGTGAACTCAGATCCTCCTGACTCCTGCACTGGTGCTCTATCCATTGCACCACCTAGCTGCCCCACTGCCCTTAATGTACATGTCAGAGGAAAGGCTTGAGCTCAAATCTTTTTTTTAAAACTTTTTATACGTTATTTTTTTCCATTTATATATGAAAACAACTTTTAACATTTATTTTTTAAATTTTGAGTACCAAATTCTCTTCCTCCCTACCATCCTGCCTCCTTGAGAAGGCAAACAAATTGATATAGATGTTCATGTTCAAGGTGGTTAAATGACGCAGTGGACAGAGAGCTAAGCATAGAGTCAGGAAGATTCATCTCACCACATTCAAATTTGGCCTCAGACCCTTACTAGCTATGTGACCTTGGGTAAGTCACTGAATCCTGTTTGCCCCAGTTTCATCTGCAAAATGAGCAGGAAAAGGAAATGACAAACCACTCCAGTATATTGCCAAAAAAAAAACAACAAATAGGTTCATGAAGAGTTGGACACGACTAAAGACAACAAATGTACAGTCATGCAAAATATTTCCACATTAACCTTATTACAAAAGAAAACACAAACCAAAACCAAGAAAAATAAAGGAAGAAAAACTATGCTTAGATCTGCATTCAGAGTCCATCAGTTCTTTGGAGACAGTCAGCATTTTTCATCATAAGTCCTTCAGGACTGTCTTTTATCATTGTATTGTTGAGAATAGTGAAGCTATTCCCAGTAGATCATCACACAATATTGCTAGTACGGCACACAATATTCTCTTGGTTCTACTCAATTCATTATACAACGGTTCCTATAAAGTCTTCCCAGGTTTTTCTGAAAACATCTTCCTATTTGTCATTTCTTACATCACAACAGTATTCCACTACAATCCTAAACCAAAATTTGTTCAACCATCCCCCAACTGACGGACATAGCCTCAATTTCCAGTTCTTTGCCACCACAAAAAGAGCTGCTATAAATATTTTTGTACATGTCATGTGTCCTTTTCCTTTTTTTTTTTTTAAATGTCTCTGCTATCAATACCAAGTAGTGGTATTTTTGGATCTAAGGATAGGACCAATTTTACACCCTTTTGGATATAGTTCCAAATTGCCCTCCAGAATGACTGGATCAGTTCACAACTCCACCCACAGTGCACTAGTGTCCTAATTTTTTCTATATTCCCTCCAACATTTGTCATTTCTCTTTTCCAGCACATCAACCAATCTGACTGGCATGAAGTAGTACTGCAGAGTTGTTAAAATTTGCATTTCTCTCATCAATGGTGATTTGGAGCATTTTTCATATCTATGAATAGCTTTGATTTCTTTTTCTAAAAACTACTTGTTCATATCCTTTGACCGTTGAGGAGTGACTCTTATTTTCATAAATTTGAATCAATTCTCTACATATTTGAAAAATAACGTCTTTATCAGAGAAACGTGTAAAAAAAAATTCCCCAGGTTTTCTGTTGTCCCTGTAATCTTGGCAGCATTGTATTTGTTTGTACAACATTTTTTAAATTAATATAACCAAAAATGACCCATTTTACTTCCCATAATGCTTTCTATCTCGTGTTTGATCATAAATTCTTCCCTTCTCCATAGGTCTGCTCCCCTAATTGGCTTATAATGTCACCCTTTATGTCGAAATCATATACCTATTTTGACTTTATCTTGATATATGATCTATACTTAGTTTCTGCTATACTGTTTTCCAGTTTTCCCAGTAATTTTTGCAAATAGTGAGTTCTTGTCCCAAAAGCCTGGATCTTCACATTCATCATTTCTCTGATGTCACTGTGCTCTTCAAAAATGAAGGATGAACACAACCTGTGAGTAGAGTGAGCTGTATTAATGGGGACTCCCATCTCCTTCTTTCCCTTCTCATCCTTCTTTCTTGTCTCCCCTAAAGCTTTGGACCCTGTGCACTCTGAAGCCCATGGATTGAACAGGGAATGGTCCCTGCCCAACCTCTGCTCAATGACTGGTGTTGTACTCTCCTGGCTTAGAGTGAATGTCATTATTAACAGTTTCTCTTGGAAACAACAACCCTTCTCCAGTCATCCTGATGAATATCTGATCACTGGATCCAGATGGCTTAGGAGAAGAAAGTGAGGCTGGTGACCTTGTACAGCCCTCCCTCACTCAAAACAAAGTCAAGTGCAAATTATGTCATCATTTCTCTGATGTCATGGTCCTTTCAGAAAATGAAAACAAACACAACAATTGTATACCTAATCTATTTCACTGGTTCACCATTCTTTTTCTTAGCTAGTACCAGATTGTTTTGATGATTACCACTTTGTAAAACTGAGATCTGGTACTGCTGGTTGCCTACTTTCACTTTTTTAATTGATTTTCTTGATATTTTTGAACTTTTGTTCTTCTAGATTAATTTTGTTACTATTTTTTCTAACTCTATAAAATATATTTGGTAGTTTGATTGTTACAGAACTGAATAAGTAAGTTAACTTAGGTAGAGTTGCCATTTTTTATTATATTGGCTCAACCTAAACATGAGCAGATAATATTTCTCCAATTATTTAGATCTTAATTTGTGAGAAAAGTGTTTTGTAATTATGCTCATTTAGTTTCTGGATTTCTCTTGACAACTAGACTCACAAGTATTTTATGTTGTCTGCAGTTATATTGATGGAATTTCTCTTTCTATCTCTTGCTGTTGAACTTTGTTGGTATTATATAGAAATGCTGATAATTACATGGCTTTATTTCATATCCTACAACTTCAAGTTGTTAATTATTTCAATTAGTTTTTTAGTTGATTCTCTAGGATTCTCTAAGTAAGGCATTATATCATCTTCAAAGAGTGATAGTTTTGTTTCCTCATTACATATTTTAATTCCTTCAATTTCTTTTCCTTCTCTAATTGCTATAGGTAGCATTTCTAATATAATATTGAATAATAGTGGTGATAACAGGCATCCTTGCTTCACCCCTGATCTTACTGAGGTTTATGATAATGCTTGCTGATTGTATTAGATAACTACTTATTTTAAAGAAAGCCTCATTTACTCCTATGCATTCTAGTGTTTTTAATAGGAATGACTACTGCACTTTGTCAAAAGCTTTTTCTGCATCTATTGACATAATTATGTGATTTTTCTTGTTTTTGATATGGTTGATTATACTGAACCAGGGCTCAGGAGGAGAATGTGAGGCTGGTAATCTTGCACAGCCCTCCCTCACTCAAAACAAAATCAAGTGAAAGTCATGTCACCATTTCTCTGATGTCATGGTCCTCTTCGAAAATGAACAACAAACACAATCTGTGAGTAAACAAGAGTTGCCTAAATGGGGACCTAGCTAGCTGGACAACTCCTTTCCTTTCCTCCCCATCCTCCCCTTTCCTTCATTCTTGTCTCCCTGAAATGAAAGCCTTGGACCCTGTGCACTCTGAAGACCATAAATTGAACAATGAAGGGTCCCTGTTCAACCTCCATTCAGTGGCTAGTTTGGGTCCTCCTGGCTTGAGTGTCAATAGGAACAGTTTCTCTCTGAAACAACAACTCTGAGGCTCCTATCCCTCCCAGAATGATTTATATATTTATTTTTTCTTTTCTATTAAAGGGACCACCTCCCTTACTACGTTTTAAAGAGGTCTATTCACTGAATGGGCATTACCTCACTTTAAGTGGGTACCTGAAAAGGCCTTGGCCTAAGAGGCCAAGGTCTCCCAATACATCCTGGGCCATCTCTAGTCATCCTGATTCATAGCTGGTCACTGGATCCAGATGGCTTAGGAGGAGAAAGTTTGGCTGGTGACCTTGCACAGCCCTCCTTCACTCAAACAAAAGTCAAGTGCAAGTGATGTGATCATTTCTCTGATGTCATGGTCTTCTTTGAAAACGAAAGATGAACACAACAACAACTGAACCAGCTCTGAATTTCTGATCATATTGTATGAACTTTGATAAATTTTTGCATCAATATTCATTAGGGAAATTGGTCTATAGTTTTCTTCCTTTGTTTTGGCTCTCTCTGGTTTAGGTAATCAGCACCATATTTGCATTGTAAAAGGAATTTGATGGGACTCCTTTGCCTATTTTTTTTCAAATGATTTATATAGTATTGGAATTAATTGGGCTTTAAATGTTTGATAGAATTCACTTGTGAATCCATCTGGTCTTGGGGATTTTTTCATAGGCAGCTCATTGATGGCTTATTCAATTTCTTTTTCTAAGATAGGATTATTTAAGTATTCTATTTCCTCTTCTGCTAATCTAGGCAATTTGTACTTTGCAAATATTCATTCATTTCACTTACATTGTTAAATTTATTGGCATACAATCAGACAAATAGCTCCTAACAATTGCTTTAATATCCTCTCAGTTGCTACTGAATTAACCCTTTTCATTTTTATTCTGGTAATTTGGTTTTCTTTTTTCTTTTTTTTTTAAATCAAAATAACCAGTGGTTTATCTATTTTATTGTGTTGTTTGTTTTTTTTCATAAAACCAGCTCCTACCTTTACTTATTCATTTCTATGACTTGTTTACTTTCAATTTTACTAATCTTTCCTTTGATTTGCAGGATTTCCAATTTGGTGTTTAACTGGGGATTTTTAATTTGTTCCTTTTCTAGTTTTTTTTTTTAGTTGCATACCCAATTCATTGATCTGCTTGAAATTAATATTATACTGTTATACAAATAACTAATTATTAATTTATCATCCACCCTTTTCTTACCATTTCTATTAAGGCCCTACTCCTGAAAAGGTAAATCGGCCTCTAAAGGGTATGGCTGATTGATGATATTGCTCAAGGCACATACTTATCCCACTCCTACACATCCTACTCAACTGAGAAACATAATTTCTGTTTCCAGTGTAAACAGAATTCAGTTTGGGTAAGCCTTTACCTGGGGAAAGGGACCCCCACCTTTTAAATCCCTCCATTAGATTTTAAGGAAACCCAGCTCACGAAGAAAACTATTCATAGAGGTTTGGATGGCTTGGGGCTGCTGAGTCTCATGATCAAGACACATTCACAGCAGAAACTGAAGACTTTTATTTAGCTTACCACCTCATTAAATGTCCACTAATCAAGGCTGAGTTATACTCATCAGGGAAGTTGCCTTTCAGAAGGGATGTAAGGCATTTCAGGATCTTCCTTAGTGTCTTTCATAAACTGAGAGAAACCAGTGACTTTCAATTTCTTGATTAAAAGCTATCTAAACTAGTAATATGTTTATTAATTACCCCAAAATTCTGCCTTGGGAGATTTTCATTCATAATAGTTCTTTATTGTATCGATATAAGCATTTAAAGATGTACATTTTCCCCTAAATTCTGCTCTGGCTGTATCCCCTAAATTATGGCATGTTGTCTCATTGTTGTCATTCTCTTTAATGAAATTGTTTCTATGATTTGTTCTTTTGTTGCAGCACAGCGGGGCTGGGAACCCCAAAATGCAAGGGTATAGGGGGCAGATCTGACTCAAAAGAATTCAACTTGCAGTCGAATAACAATAAACAAGGTTTATTGTGATGGCAAAACCTGTGGCCAGACTCCTAGTGAGTCTTTGCTATTTGAGAAGCCAATACAAGTGGACCAGATTTTCAGAATCTAAGCATTGGATGAAGGCAAGATTGACATTTTACACAGAAAGAGTGTGGGAAGATCTGAATGGGATTAAGGGGGGGCCACAAGCCTTAGGTGGGGCCAGATGCAGACAATGGAAGGAGTTAAGTGGCTGGAGAGCTCCAGCGAAAGGGCAGTTAAAAGGACTATTGCCAGGGATGGGCCAAGTGCATCAGGGAAACTCAGAGATCTGGGTTCAAAGGCTTTAGGATCCCGGTCCCAAAGACACAGTCTTTTCCTTTTTGAGGTCTATCATTAGCACAGATTATTTAGTTGCTAAGTAATTTTTAATCTATGTTTCAATGGCCCTTTATTGAATTTAAGTTTTATTGCATTATGATCTGAAAAGGATGCATTTAATACTGGTGCTTTTCTGCATTTGGTTGAAACATTTTTATGCCCTAATACGTAGTAAATTTTCGTGTAGTTTCTATGTACCACTTAGAGAAAGTTACATTTCTTTCTATTCCCATTCAGTTTTCTCCACAGATCTGTCCCAGCCAACTATTCTAAAATTCTATTCATCTCCTTAACTCTTTCAGTGTTTGTTTTATGGTTTGATTTATCTAGTTCTGAGAGGAGAAAGTTGAGATCCTCCACTAGTATAATTTTACTATTTTTTCCTACAATTCATTTAACTTTTCCTTTAAGAATTTGTACACTAGGGGTGGAGCCAAGATGGCGGAGTAGAAAGATGTTTATATACTAGGTCTTCCCACACAGCCCATAAAATATCCGTAAAGAACGACTCTCAACAAATTCTAGAGCAGCAGAAGTGAAGAACAACAGAGTGGAGGAGATTTCCAGTCCAAGGTGACCTGAAAGGTCAAAGGGAAACGTCTGTCACACCAGATGTGGAGCAGAGGCCACACCAGCCTTGACCATGCAACATGACTCTGGGAGGAGGATGAGAGCAGACTTCGGGGGCAGAATCCCCAGTCGAATTAGCAGTGGGGTTTGCAGATCCCTCAACCCCAGGTACCAAAGGTCAGTGACAGGGTTTTTTTCAGCTGGCCAAGAAGAGAGAAGGGCCTTCCCATAGCTCTGGCCTCAGGATGCTGCCACACAGGCCACACTAGGCAGTTCCCACAGCAGCCCCTCCAGCAGCCTTCATCCATTATTGGATTGTAAAACCCCTGGGGGCACTGAGCAGCTGATTCTTACCTCAGCCTTGTGTAGAGGCCTTGCCCCCACCTAATACTCCTGGGGGATTTGAGCAGCTGATCTTTATCTCACACTGAATGGTGGCCATGCCCCTGTAGCTTATCTGAATCTCAGTCCCCAGTGCTAAATTGGCAGAACTGGAGGTGAGGTGGTTGTGAAGAGGAAACTCTAGTAAGATTCTGGGCACAAAATTTTCTTCTTGCTCCCAGACCAATGTACACACTTGATTGTGCTACCTTGGAGGACCTGAGATCTTACAGATCCCCAGAGTATACCCTATCCTTGACAAAGGACTCAAAAGTCAAATAACTGGTTGGAAAATGCCCAAAAAAGGGAAAAAAATAAGACTATAGAAGGTTACATTCTTGGTGAACAGATATCTTCTTCCATCCCTTTGGATGAGGAAGAACAATGCTTACCATCAGGGAAAGACATAAAAGTCAAGGCTTCTATATCCCAAACATCCAAAATAAATATTCAATGGTCTCAGGCCATGGAAGAGCTCAAAAAGGATTTTGAAAATCAAGTAAGAGAGGTGGAGGAAAAATTTGGAAGAGAAATGAGAGAGATGCAAAAAAAATCATGAATCCTCAGAATCTTCCGAAGACAGTTCAAAATGGAAGCAATTTAGTTTCCTGGCATGATGCTGGTAGACTATCCATGTTTCACAGGCATACAACAATGACATCAACACAACAGCTCTGCAGACCTTCAGTTTGGTAGTAGTCTAATACCTCGTCTCTCCCAAACTTTTCTTCTAAGCCTCCCAAACATTGAGCTAGCTCTGGCAATGCATGCATCAACCTCATTGTGAATGTG
Organism: Potorous gilbertii; assembly: GCA_028658325.1. Classification (NCBI taxonomy): domain Eukaryota; kingdom Metazoa; phylum Chordata; class Mammalia; order Diprotodontia; family Potoroidae; genus Potorous; species Potorous gilbertii. The sequence continues at coordinate 73,274,661 of CM053772.1, read as the reverse complement.
TACATTCCTGGAAAGTACACTACCAAGGTAAGTGAACTTATCTTCTCCATTTGTTGTAACCAATGGTTCCATGTATGGATGGTAGTGGCTAATGGAGTACCTGTGTTTTCTTGGTATTAATTATTATTAGGCCAAAATTAACACAGGTAGCAGAGAATTGATCCATACTTTGTTACATCTCAGTTTCAGAGGCTGCACTGAGTGCATAATCATCTGTAAACAGAAAATCATGCACCAACACTCAACACTTTGGTCTTGGCTTTTCCAAATTGAAGAACTTACCATCAGTATAGTAGTTGACCTTGAGGCCATGTTCATCCTTATTGAAAGAATTTGTCAATATGGCTGAAAAGATCATGCTAAAAAGCATGGGAGCAAGCACACAGCCCTGTTTCATTCCACTGGTGACTGGGAAGGAACAAGAGCATTGTCCACTATCCAGAACCCAGGCAAACATGCCATCATGAAAGTGACGTACAATATTGATTAACTTCTCCAGGCAACCAAATTTTGACATAATTTTCCATAAGCCCTCACAACAAAGTGTCCTTATTTTTACTTTGTATGTGTCTCTCTATTTCAAGTATATTTCTTATAAACAATATATTATTGGATTCTGGTTTTTAATCCATTCTGCTATCTGCTTCCATTTTAGGGATGAGTTCATCTCATTTACATTCCCTCCATCCTATATTTCTTTGTAGCTGTCTCTCCCTGTCCCTCCTCCAAAGTCTGTTTTACTTCTGACCACTGCCTACAGCAATCTGCCCTCTCTTCTATCACTACTCCTTCTCTTATCCCTCTCCCCTCCTACTTCCCTACAAGGCAAGATAGATTTCTATACCTAATTGAATATGTATGTTATTACTCCCTCTTTGAGCGAATTTCAATGAGTAAAGTTTAAGCGTTACCCAATACGTTCCCACCCCATCTCCCACTCCACTATAAAAACTCTTCTTTTCATGCCTCTTTTAGGTAATATAATTTACCCCATTTCACCCTTCTCTCTGCTCCCAGTTCATCTCTTTTTTTTCACCTTTCAATTTTTTTTATCATCTTATCAAAGTCGATTACACCCTTTTACAACATTATACTCCTTTTAACTGTCTTCATAATCTTCTTGTGGAGGAATGTAAACAGTTTAGCCTTATTGAAATATAATTTCACTTTCATGTTTTCCTTTTTATGCTTCTCTTGAGTCTTGTATTTGAAAGTCAAATTTTCTACTCAGCACTTGTCTTCTCATCAAGACTTGATCAAGCTTGAAAATCCTCTATTTCACTGAACATCCAATGTTTTTTCCCTTGAAGAATTATACTCAGTTTTGCTGGGTAGGTTATTCTTGGTTGTAATCCAAGCACCTTTGCCCTCTGGAATATCACATTCCAAGTCCTCTGATTCTTTAATGCAGAAGCTGCTAAATCTTGTGTTATCCTGACTATGGTACCACAATATTAAATTGTTCTTTCTGGACACTTGCAATATTTTCTCCTTGACTAAAAAGCTCTGGAATTTGGTTATAATATTCCTGGGAGTTTTTATTTTGTTATCTGAGGAAGTAATCAGTGGGTTCTTTCCATTTTATATCACCCTCTGTTTCTAGGCTATCAGGAAATTTTTCTTGATAATTTCTTAAAATATATTGCCTGGGCTCTTTTTTTGTTCATGACTTTCAAGTATTCCAAAAATTCATAAATTATCTGTCTTGCATCTTTTTTCCAGATCAGTTGTTTTTCCAATGAGATGCTTCACATTGTCCTTTATTTTTTCATTCTTTTAACTTTGTTTTATTGTTTCTTGATGTCTCATGAAGTCATTAGCTTCTACCTTCCCTATTCTGATTTTTAAGAAATTATTTTCTTATGACAAATGTTGGAGGGTATGTGGGAAAAAAATGAGACATTGACACACTGTTGGTGTCATGAACTGATTTGGCCATTCTGTAAAACAATTTGGAAGTATGCTCAATTTGGAAGTATGCCCTTTGACCCAGCAATACCACTACTAGGTCTGTATTCCAAAAGAGATAAAAAACAAAAAAGGAAAAAGACCTATATATACAAAAATATTTATAGTAGCTCTTTTCTGGTGGCAATTAATTAGAAATCAAATCAATTGGGGAATGGCTGAATGAATTGTGGTATGTGATTACGATGGAATACTACTATGCTGTAAGAAATGTTGAGAAGGATGATGCTCTCAGAAAAACCTAGAAAAACTTACATGAGCTAATGCAAAGTGCACAAAGTAACAGTAATATTGTAAGATGATCACCTGTGATTGACTTAGTTATTCTCAGCAACACAATGATCCAAAGCAACTCTGAAGGACTTATGATGAAAAGTGTTATCCATTCCCAGAAAAAGAACTGATGGTGTCTGAATACAGATTGAAGCATACTTTTTTTACTTTATTTTAGCTGAGGGGTTTTCTTGGTGAGGGGTTCTATATTTTCCTTCACAATATGACTATTATGGAAATGTTTTGTATGACTATATATGTATAATCTATATCAAACTGCTTGCCTTCTCAATGAGGTGGGGGGAGGGAGGAAGGAAGAGAATTTGGAACTCAAAGTTTTTTATTTTATTTTATTATTTTTTAATATAAATTTATTTAACTTTTTACATTCATTTTCACAAAATTTTGGGTTCCAAATTTTCTCCTCATTTCTCCCCTTCCCCCACCCCACCCCAATACACCGAGCATTCTAATTTCCCCTATCACCAATCTGCCCTCTCTTCTATTATCCCTCCCTTCCTTTGTCCCCATCTTCTCTTTTGTCCTGTAGGGTCAGATAACTTTCTATTCCCCATTACCTGTATTTCATATTTCCTAGTAGCAAGAACAATACTCAACAGTTGTTCCGAAAACTTTGAGTTCCAACTTCTCCCCATCCCTCACTCCCTACCCATTCCCTTTGGGAAGGCAGGCAATTCAATATAGGCCATATCTGTGTGGTTTTGGAAATGACTTCCATAATAGTCGTGTTGTATAAGACTAACTATATTTCCCTCCATC
>CM053772.1:73258295-73271140 GCA_028658325.1 Potorous gilbertii | reverse complement strand
GGGATACAGAGGCCTTGACTCTTATGTCTTTACCTGATGGTAAGCAGTTTTCTTCCTCATCAGAGAGGAAGGGCGGAATCATCTGTTCCCCAAGAAAGTAACCTTCTATGGTCTTATTTTTCCCCCTTTTCTGGGCATTTTCCCAGACAGTTACTTGACTTCTGAGATGCCTGTCCACCCCTGCCTAGATCCACCCAGGTAGTGCTTGGGGTCTGAGATTCAAATGCTGCTCCCCAGCCTCAGGGTTTTTAGCAGGCGGGGCTGCTATTCAAGGTAAGATTAAATCAGGTTTTCAGGTGGGGGCAGGGCTGCCTCCCAGGCTCAGTTCCCTCAGGGGGTTTATGTGAAGACCTTCAGTAATGGACCCCAGGTCCTGCCGGCTTTGCCTCTGCCTCCCGAGGGGGCCTGAGTTATGGAGACACCCTTCTCCCCTCTCAGCCAGCCCAGAAGGCTCTCTTACTGGCCTGTGCGCCTGTAGGTTGAGGGACCTTTGCAGCCGCTGGAGATTCCGTCCCTGAGGCCTGCTTGGATCTGCTCCTCTCGGTGCCGTGTGGCCAGGGCAGGGCTAGGCTCTGCTCCCGTCCAGTGCGCGATGGACCTTTGGGATCGGTTTTTCAGGGCTCTCTGGAACGGAAATCTCCTCCATTCCATTGCTGCATGGCTTCCACTGCTCCAGAATTTGTTGGAAGTTCTTTTTACAGGAAATTTATGGGCTGTGGGTTCAGAGCTAGCATATGTGAATCTTTCTACTCCGCCATCTTGGCTCCTCCCCGGGAACTCAAAGTTTTAAAAAAGAACGTTAAATATTTTTTTACATGTAACTGGGAAAAATAAACCAATGACAGATACTATTTTATTCAGTGAGTTTTTGTATTTCCTTTTCCATTTGGAGTTCTTTTCATCAAAGAATTTGTGTACCTCTTTTTTCTATCTGACTAATTCTTCTTCTTAAGTAGCTCTCTTCAGTGGATATTTATGCCTTTTTTTATCATTTGGGCAATTCTGGTGGGTTTTTTTAAAGTGGTTTTTTTTTTGTACCTCTTTTGCCAAGTTATTGACTCTCTTTTTGTAATTTTCTTACATCACTCTTACTTATTTTCCCAATCTGTTATCTGCTTCCCTTATTTAGTTTTTATAAACCTTTTTTGAGCTCTTTCAGGAATTCTTTTGTGGACCTGTGACCAATTCACATTTTTTTTTTTTAAGTTTTGCATGTAGCTATTTTTCCTGGTCAAGTTCTTCTTTTGTTTTTTGCTCATTTTTCCCACCTATTTCTTGACTAATAATTTTATGTTACAGTTGGGTTCTGCTCTCAGAATGGAGGGAGCATTGTTCCAAGGACCGTTTTTGTTACAGTTTTCAGAGCTAGTTTTGGGAGTCTGTAGGTTTTCAGTTCCTCTAAAGTGCTATGATTTAAGCAACCACAAACACTCTCCTCCTCCCTGGAATTGTGACCCTCATTCACTCCTGTGACCACAAATGCTAGTGAGCTAGTGCTCCTGTTAGCTTTGGGACTGCAACCTGGAACTGCATGTGGGCAATGTGACAGAGTTCTGCACATGGTGAGAGCAAAATAATCTCCTTCTGACCAGTTGTCTTACCTCCCCTTATCATCTGTGGGTTGAGAGCTCCCAAAGCTTTAGTTGAGTCTTTAAGAAAGCTAGGGGCTCGAAGATGTGGAGATGAAGAGGCAAAGGAATTAAGTCATGAGATAAAGTAGATGCAAAGGCATAGAAGTGGGAGATGGTACAATAGGTGTGAGGAACAGCAAGGAAATCAGTATGGCTAGACCATGGAGACTGTAGAAGGGTAATATGTAAGGAAACTGGAAAGATAACAAAGGGCTAGACTTTGAAGAGTTTTAAGTACCACAGGAATTTATATTTGATTTTATAAGTGACATGGAGCCATAGTAGTTTATTGAGTGCTGGGTTGAGTATGTGTGTGCAACATGGTCAGACATTTTCTTTAAGAATCACTTTGGTGGATGTGTGGATGATGGATGGTAGTGGGTAAAGGCTTGAGGAAGGAAACCAATTAGGAAGCTGTTGTAATAGTCCTCATGAAAGATGATAAGAACCTGAAATTAGAAAGGTAGGGCCCAGATCAGGGCACACATAATGATAGACCTATGCTAGTAGTAGTGACATTAAGACCATATAGGAAAGAGGGCAGAGAGATAATACTTAATGCTGATGGCAAGTGAGAGACTCAGATCCGTAATGTAAGAAAAATGTGACCACAGAAAAGTAGCATAATAATTTACAATTCCCTATATATAGAACAAATTCAGGCAACAAAGGAAAAAGGAGTCAGCATCAGCCAAGTTTAGAATATAGAAACTGAAAAGGTTCCCCTTAATATGGAAGTCCAGAAACCAATGGACAAGTCTATTCACTACCACGCCACAGGGGAAAAGAAAAAAACAAAAGGAACAAAAACAACAAATGTTCTTAAGTCAGTTCCATTCTCTGTACTTTATTTCAACATAGTCCCACTGTTTATATCCCATTATTATAACACACTTCCTAGGGGGACTACATGTTATTCTGGTCTGTGGTGGTTGGATACATTCTCTAGAAATCTCTGCTACATTCTGCTGTCTCTACACACAGAGCAGTTATCATAGCGGGTTAGCAAGGTTCAGATCCTCTCTGGTCCTTCACGCCATGGCTTAGTCCAGCTACTTTAGGATCTTCCTGTTTATAATTATGGTCTCCACCAAAATGTGAATTGTTGAGGGAAATCTTTTTCCTCTGGGATTCTACTACCTGACTCTAAAACTAGGGAGAACAAAAGATTATCCATGAGGTAACTCCCAAGTTTGGAAATGCCCATTCTCGGGATTGCTAATATAATACTTGGGAGCTTTCCCTAATGAGGAAAAGTGCATGCCTGTGTTTGAAGTCTGACTGGAAAGTACATGGAACAGAATTCTTCAGCTTGCCATGATCTGTGGATGAAACAAGAGAGAGTGTTTTAAAAGGACAGTGCTCTGTTTTTCCCTTGTCCTGAAAGAGAGAATTTTATAAGAATAGGGATATACAAAGGCATGAAGGGTTGGATAAGGTTCCAACATCCTGGTGCAGTTTCAGCTTGGCATTTGGTTTTGACTTTGACTTTGTGAGAAGCAGGAGAGATGGGGGAAAGCTTGGTGCCACAGCAGCTATTACCACTGATCAGGTGGTTAAAGCACACCACTTGGAACCGAGTCAGTCAAGAAGGACAATGGATTTTTTCCATCTTTTTTTCTCCCTCTCCTCTCCCAAGGATAGTGTGTTCCCTATTCCAAAACTGATCTCTAGTCTTTAAAGTTATATTTACAATTTCTCATTAATTAGTAATGGCAGCTTAATCTAAATAAGAGTTTGATTGAGCAAAATTGCTCTGGTGATGCTTCCATCCTGAAAATGAAAAGAAAAAAAAACAATATCTAGTACATTAGGCATAGTAAGAAAATGGGGACAGAGAACATGAATATTCTATGTCTGAACTTTACCAAAGAGTTCAAATTTGGATTTTCTGAGACATATAAGAAAAAAATTTTATTGATTTTTTTATTTCAATATACTTTTATTTTAAAAGAGTTTTATTTATTTTAATACAAAGCTCAATCCCATTCTGCCATTGGAGAAGCTACAAATGCTTGCTTAGCAGCTAAGGTGCAATCTTTAGAAGCATATTTGAAAAATGAATAAAAATCCATATAAAACAAATATTCAAATGGTTTCTATAGGAACATGGATAAGTGTGACCCCATCTCTTAGTCTTCCATACTGTTACATTTGTGCCAACCCTATTTTCAAACATATTTAATAACTCTAGCAGGAAGTTAATGGTTCCCCCCCAAATGCTCTAATTAAAGCTAAACTTGCAATTAATGGCTATAAACAGCACCTACACATTAATACTAGCTGAAGTACAAGTTGTTGAGTGATGCTCTATTCCACTTTCCCAAGCATAAGATAACAGCAAAGTGCTGATATCCTGATCTCCTACTTCTGCCTGAAGACCTTGGTTCTTGCTTTGTTGCATGTATTGCCATGCTAGTCCAGACATCACATGGTAGAAACTGGGTATCTGGAATCCATAGAAAGTAGAAGCAGCAGAAACAGTGTAGGTGTCTCATGTTTTTAGAGCATCCAATCTCCCATATGCATATCTGGTATATCACAACATTCATCAATTCAATCAAGGCTATCATGTTGGTTCCCATATGCCACAAGAGTAATACTTCTCATCTGGTTTAGGTCTCTTTTGTAGAATAGATGTAACATGAGAATGATCAAACAGAATGCAATTAAATGATCCATATACTCCATCATTTACATACTACATAAAGGTTTGGTCATTTGTTTCATCTTCATCATCAGAATCTGTTCCTTCTACACAAGTTTTTGGCAATGATGTTAACTGAAAGTGTGAAAGCTGATGCAACATAGTATCTTGCCTGGTTCAGCTACAATTTTCACTCCAGAGTCAGAAGGAAAATACTTGTCCAATGCTGGATTGATTACACTTGAGATCTCTTCAAACTTAAGCCAGGAAAGCCACTACCAATATCAAGAAGATACATGCTGAAACCAAACTCCCTCTCCCCTCCATGTCAAAGACACATCAGGCATCAGAAACTGCTTGGATGAAAGTTTATGATCAGTACAACCACTTTCCACATGGAAACTGACTCCAATAACATCAAAATTCAGTTCCCTTGTTCATTCAAGGAGTAGCCTACAAGTTTTGAGAGTGGCACCAAATTTAGACAACAGTCAACAGTGGGGGATCCTCAAAATCAGCTTTGCCTTTGGATGGGCTCTGGCAACTTTCATTAGCTCTACTTCACTATCAAAAGTCATCATTTGTATTCCATTGTTGGCAGTATACTTAATTTCTGACACTTGTTTGCATGGATTTGCACAGATTATCCTCTTTGGAGGCACCCCAAGACTTTCTACTAACTATATTTCAGTCTTGCTAGCAATCAAATTCTGCTCCTGAAGCAGCAAGTATCTTCACTATAGCTCTGCTATCATTACATTTAACAGCATAACAAGTTGTTGCTCAAGGAAGAGCTTTATACCATCTCAAATGTTTCTTTAGGATGTCACCAAGGTCAGCAACATAGAAGGCATCTTTATCATCATCAAAAGAAACTTCATTAATTTTCTGGTCCAAAATATCCTTAGCAGTAAAGCCTTCATCAAGGAAAGTGAAATTAAATTCATCATTGTTAAAGTTGTTCCTAGTTTCTTGGTGTTCCTCTAAGCAACAAAATGGAAAACCAAGAGGTGGAATTTAAGGAGAGGCTATTTCCAGCTTTACACAGAAGATGGTACACCAGGAAGACAAAGTCCTGTTAAATACAGGACTCATGACCTGAAGTGGTATTAGAGTTGGTGGCAGAAACAGTGGAGGCTGAAGGTGTCTGACCGAATTTTATTGATTTTTAAAAATATTTTATGTCCCAAAGTGAAGCAAAAATTTAATCCATAGTTTTCCCTCAGTTGAAAGAGAGGTAATTGCTGGTGTGGGTTAGTGGAGAGGTGTGAGAAGAATCTCTTGATTAGACTTCATGCCTGGTAGGATGAGGAAAGGAGTGACTGGAAAAGACTGATAATGTCTACCCTTCCAAGGGTAGGGGTCAGAGGAAAAGGAATCCCCTCCCTTCTTGTGGTAGTCTAGAAAGTGAATTTTTTCTATGTTACTATGTTAATGAAAAGAAACAGAAAGGCAGGGCAAAGCAACCAGAAATGGGAAGACCACACTACATTCAGGCATATGTGACTCATTATCATATGAGTAATTCATATTTTGTAATTCTCCATTTCTATTCTTGGCGGAGGGATTAGGAGCAAGAGAGATATCCTCTCTGCCAATGTCCCTTGCTGGTTAAAAGCCAGTTATCATTATTGAATAATAAAATATTAGGAATAAATTCTATACTAGTAAATAACTAGTATATTCCCTGGTAAGGAAGTGAATAGAAATAGAAAAATAATTCAAAGACTGATAAATATGAAGAACATGAAAAATCTGGAAAGATTTTTAATAAAATAATGTAAAACAAATCCAGAACTAGATGAATAATATTCAATTAATCTATGACCATAAAAGAGAAAAAAATGAATGAAAATGGACAAAGAATCCTGGTGAAAACTCAATGGATTGACTGAAAAGGTATTATCAGTTAATCAATAAGAATTTATTAAGCACCTACTGTGTGCCAAGAACTGTGCTAGGTCCTGGGGATACAAAGAATAAAACAATCATTTGTGAGTACAAAAAGCTTCCATTCTACTGGTGAAAGCATAAAGTACATGTATAAAAATATCCAATATAAATATACACTGAATAAATGCAAATACATACAATAGTTAAACATAAGACAGTTTAGGAAGAAAGACACTCACAACTGGAGAGACAAGGGTGGGTTGGTTAGTAAAGGCTGAATTACACGGAGAAAGATTCCGTAAGGCGGATAAAAGAAGAGCCTCCATTCCAGCAGGGGAATGGCTAGGAAAAAGGCCTGGAGAAGGGACAGAGTGCTGTGTGAACAACACAGACAAGTTCAGTTTAACCATAATGCAGAATTGGGGGAGGAGGGTAAGGAGAGAGTATAGTCCTACCAGGCTGGGAAGACAGGCTAGAGCCAGGTATGGGGCTTAAATGACCAACAGAAGAGTTTATATTTCATCCTAGAGGACACAGAAAGCCCCTGGAGTTGACCAAGTAGAGGAAATCACATGGTCAGGTTTATGCTTAAGGAAAATTACTTTGGTAGCAATGTATAAGAGGAACCGTAGAGGTAAAAGATTGAAGGCGAAGTCTCCACCTGGAAGGCTGTTGTAGCAATCTAGGCAAGAAGTAATGCAGGCTTGTGTAAGTTAATGGGACTGTATGCTTAGACAAAAGGGATAAGATGTGAGAGATATTGTGGAAGTAAACACAGCAAGATTTGGCAGTTGACTGGTTGCATAGGGTGATGGAGATTGAGCAGTCAAAGATAACAGAGGTTCAGAAGCTGGGAAACTGGAAGGATAGTGGCGACTTCAACAGAGGGAAAATATATTCGGTTTTGGGCATACTGAGTTTGAAATGTCTCTGGGACATCCTCTTTGAAATGTCCAATAAGCAACTAACTGGTGATGGGCAATTGAAGCTCAGGGTTGAGACCAGGTTGGATATGTAGATCTGTGAATCAACTGCGTAGAGATAGTAGTTAAACCTAAGGGAGTTTATGAAGTTTCCAAAAGAGATGGTATTTAAGTTAAAAGGGTCTATGAGAGCACCCTATTAGGGGGCATGATCTAGTCATTAAGTCAGCAAAGGAGACTAAGAAGGATCTATCAGAAAGGTGAGAGGAAAACCAAAAAGGGGCAGTGTCAAGAAAACCTAGAGAAGAAATTTGTCTAAAGTTTCACAGCAGGGGGTCTTATCCTGGCTGCATATCCTTGCTAAGTTAGTGTAAAGCAAACCTCCTTCGGTTAACTGTCCAATGACTTTAAAGCGCCTCATTTTGTCCCAGTATTAAACCTGAACTAACAGAGTGCTAGTTTTAGGCTACCCCTAATAACCGTTAACTTTGGAGACAACAGTTTTAGTTGGTCGATAATATTGGAAGCCAGATTGCAAAGAGTTGAGGACTTTGAGAAGAAAAAACATGCTAAGTAATTTTAAAAACTAAAATTAATTTATTTAGATGGAAATAGTTACAAGGTTAAATCGGTCGTACTGATGTTCGATATTAAGTTTACGTAATAAATCATTTAATAGAAAATTTAAAAAGAGCTACAGAGAACATTGTATTAACTGTAATCAGAGCACACAAAGAAATACCAGTCTTATCAGGTTGTATTCACCAAAGCTAAAAGGAGATAACAATACTCTGAGTAATAAGGGAGGTAATTAGGAATGGGAGTGAAGTAGGCAGAGGCAGGATGTCTGTCTGAGCCACTGGAAGGCCCCCTCCTTCCCACAGACAGTCCTGGGGGTGAGAGATCAATTCAGACCCAAACTACATCTTATTTGGAGTTTTCTAGAGTTGCTTATTTTATGTTTCTTCCTTATTATCATGTCCTCTACTCTGTGATGTCACTACACTAGTGGAAATATGTAAATATATTTAAATGGAAATATAACAGAATCACAGCAATTTTAAGAAGTAGAATTAGAACTCAAGTTTCCAGTTTCATGCTGAACTAATTTCTAGCTCTCCAGAGGTGGCATCCTTCCTTCTTTGCAAAGCAAAATATACAAAGTCAAATATCACATCATCAGTTTCCTGCAAATAGAAAGATAACATGGAAAAGTTGCTTTTCAAAATCTTTGTTCCAGCTATTAAATCATACTCCCTTTCTTGAATATCCTGACAAAGAAAATGGAGTATTATCACAAAAAAAAAAAAAGGCTACCATGTAGGACAAGGAAATACTATGAATCAATGATTTTTGAATATATCATAAATCAGGTCTGTACAACCAGTGCGCATTTTTTGTAGCCCACTCAAAATCTTTTGGTGTGCTGCAAGTGGTAGTCCATGGGCTACAGGTTGTGCAGGCCTGTCATAAATCAAGAAAGCTTAGTCACAAGAGCACTGAGATAATTTCCCTTTCAACTCCATTACAAGTTATTAACATTAATTAATCTGGGTGAAAGGGAACTCTGTTTGTAATTTTACCCAAGAGTTCACAAGTACTACTTATAAAAAAGAAGCATCTTTAAATAAGTCAGGCTTAACAGGATAACTCATATCAAACTATGATGACAACACTTAGATTCCAGCTTCCTAGACAGAATCACAGTTTCAAAGAAAAATAAAAGAGTATTGAGAATTGGCCTTGGAATTAGAAAGACTTGGATTCAAATCCTACCTCTTACACATGTGAGTTTTGTGAATCTGCAAGTCACTTCTCAGTGCCCATGACTAATCTCCAAGTGGATCTGCGTTGACAGAACTTTTTTCACTTGGAATTCCCTATACCATTAAAACTACATATTTGGACCAAAACAAACAAATAAAACCAAAAAGTACCTTCTGGCTTATTAATGTCTACTAAAATATATAGTACTGGGGAAAATAACAATCAATCAACACAAATTAATTAAATGTCAACTAAGTGCCTGGCACCATGCTAGGCACTGGGGATATAAAGACAAAACTGAGACAGTCCCTGCCCTCAAAGAGTTTACAACATGAACATATATGAAGTATATAGAAGAGAGGTAAAAATACATATAAGGCAACTGCTGGAAGGAGATTCCAAACTTAGGGGACAAGAGACAGGTGATCAGAAAAAGTTACATGTAGAAAGGGGTATCGGAGATGAGTTTGAAAGAACACAAGGGACTCCAAGATGCAAAAGGAAGAAGACAGTGCATTCTAGGCATGGGGGACAGCAAGACAGGAAATAGAATGTCATATGTGAGGAACAGTAAAGTCACTTATCTGTTCTATAGAACAGAAAAGGGATTAATGTGCAATGAACTTGGACAGGTAGGTTGGGGGTAGGTTATGGAGGAATTTAAAAACTAAAAAGAAGAATTTATTTTGACTCTAGAGGCAATAAGAGGCCACTGGAGTTTACTGAGTAGAAGGATGTTACAGACACACCCACACATTAGGAAAATCATTTTGGCAGCTATATGGAGGACAGATTAGAGAGGGAAGAGACTTGCAGCAAGGAAGCTACTGCAGTAGTGCAGGCAGAAAATGCAAAGCCCCTAAATTAGGGTGACTGCCATATGAACAGAAAGAAAGGGATCAATAAGGGAGATACTGTGATTATAGAAATGGCAAAACATGTCAATTGATTGCATATGTGGGGAGAGAAAGAAGAGTCAATAATGATGCCAAGGCTGTGAACCTGGGAAATTGAAAGGATGGTGGTGCCCTTGGCACAAATAAAGAAGTTCAAAAGAATGATGGATTTTAGGAGGACAAATGAATTCTGCTTTGGACTTGTTGATTTGGAGATATTTATGGGATATCCAATTTGAAATGCCCAATAGGAGTAGGGATGCAGGTTGGGTGTTGTGGAGAGTAGGGCTGAATGTTTAGCAGATTGGTCTGCACAGAGATGGTAATTAAACTCATGAGAGTTAATGAGGTCACCAAGTAAGAGGGGGCCCAAGACAGATCCTTTCGGTGCTAAATTAAAAGGAGTTCTGAACTAGGCCTAAGGCAGATTGGTGCAGTGGTTCAGACTCAAGATTTGAATCAAATGAAACAAGAAGGCAAAAAAACAAAAATTGAAAGAAAAGACAGCAAAAAATGGAACAGCCCCAAAAGGACAGCAGAGCCATGATGACTACACATAGAAAGAAACAGAGTCCAGCAATCCCGGGGTTTTCCCCTGCCCTTTAGAAGGGATGAGTTCCAGATCTTAATCTGATCATTTTGGTAGTTGATGCCAAACCTTTGTAATTTAAAGTGGGTCTCCCGATGTAAAACAGTAATTACTAGCATGAGGGCATCAGAAATATCAGGGCCACCGTGAAAATGTTGATATTCTGGCACAGGCATCAATTCTTAACCCAGATTAGGTTCATTTATAGCAAATTAGCTAAGAAGTCATTATCCTCTCATATGGAACCAGGATCCGACATCCAGGGTCAGTGTTCCCTGACTCACCATTCAGAACCTCTCCCGATGGTGATGGGGTGGGTGGGAGTATTGATAAAACAAAGTTTTGCTCCCTTTGAGGAATATCCCATGGGATTGTTCCCTTCTTCTACGGCTGGGTAGTTACGCTGTTGATGTTCAACATGTTCAATTCTTCATGACCCCATTTGGAGTTTTCTTGGTAAAGATACTGGAGTGATCTGCCATTTCCTTCTTTGAGCAAAGTAAAGCAAACAGGGTTAGGCCCAGAGTCACAAAACCAGTAAGCATCTGAAGCCAGATCTGAATTCAGGTCTTCTATTGGAGCCCAAGACGTGGGCCCAGAAAAAGACAACTTTGCTCAGAATAATACTGTCCACCGTGAACCACGAGATACCTTACTCCTTTCCCATCATCCATGCAGGGTCTCTGCACTATTTGAATAGCTCCCTCACAGTCCACCACCTCCTGCTGATGGTCGTCTTTTCCTCAAAGATGTTCTTTAGTACGCATAGAGATACCTCCAGAGTGCAGTCAATACTGACTGAGGAATCCAGAAGCTCCCACAATAGCCACTCCCCCAAAAGCCTATCTCAAAGGATCCATTCAAGCTCCTATGCTCAGGTAAAGAACTGCAGGCCAGAAAAGGCAATCAGAGGCTGCACCTGGATGAGTTCCTGCTCCAGCAGTCATCACATAAAAAAGGTTGCCATTTTTGGAAGGGACTATTCTTCTATCCATCACTGGAAGAGGAGAAAGAAGGAGAGAGAATGGATAGAGAGGTAGAAAAAGGAGAGAAAAGGAAGAGAAAGAGCAGAAGAGGGAAAGGCAGAGAGGGACAGTAGAGGAAAGGAAGAGACAGAAAGAGAGAAATAGAGATGAGTAAGAGGAGAGGAGAGAAGATGAGCTGCCTCTCTGCATCAGTGGAAAGAACTTCCACGCAGGGAGTTCCAACCCAAACAAAATCATAGATATGGACCTTTAAAATGACAACAACAAAAAAGGTAATGCATTAAATGAAGGTAATTCATGAGATCTTCAATCCCAACATGATTTATGTGCTTAAGAACTTTGAATTTTCCTCTAGAATCAAATGTGATACAGTGCAAAGAGTCCTGGATTTGGAGTCCAGTGATATACTCAAATTCCAGCTCTGCCACTTACTACTACTACCTGTGTGCTCATGGGTCGGTCCCTAAACTCTCTAGGCTTTAGTTCCTCATGTATAAAAGAAGGAGATTAGATTGGATGGCTTTTAAGTTCCTTTCTAGTTCATGGGGGTCTAAGTATTTCCCATTCCCCTCCTCCCAATGTCCCCCAAGACTTAAGTAAGTTCTTCGAAGGCAAAGGTGATTTTGTTTTTTGGGGGCTTTGCCTCCTCAGGCCCTACCCTCACCTAGGGTGGGAGAAGTGGGGGGTTATCTAGTTTTTGCATACACCTCAGCTTCTGGCACAGTGCTTGGCACACTGTAAGCTTTAGTAGACATCCTTTTTCATTCATTTATTCATACATCCATAAGTACGGACATACATATACACTCACACATACATACATTTTCATGTGACTGCATAGTGGCAGTCAGAGGCTGCATGGACCGTTATTTGCGGGTGGTCTCCGCCATAAAATTGTAAGCTCCTGGAGCACGGAGACCAGGTCTACACTCCCTCAGTATTCCCAGCACTTAGCATCTAAGTAACTGGGCACGACCTGATGCCTGGGCACGGAGTAAGCCGCTTAATAAATGCTCCTTGTTGTTGGATCAGGAAGGGACCTTTAAGAGGCCATTAAGTCCAACCCCTTCGTTTTACAAACGAGGAAACTGAGAACCAGAGTACCCAGGATAGTCAAGCGACTCAGAGACAGAGCCAAAATTGGAACCCAGAGCCTTGCATTCCAAATCCCTCTCCAGCGAACTGGGAGACTCCAAGTGGATGAAGGGTTTCCCCCTCCAGCCTGGGCAGACGCTGGCCCCGCCCCACCAGCAGACCCCGCCCCATCAGCAGGCCCCGCCCCAGCAGTAGGTCCCGCCCCATCAGCAGCCCCTATCAGCAGGTCCCGTCCCACCAGCAGGCCCCGCCCCGTCATCAGACCCCGCCCCACCAGCAGGCCTCGCCCCATTAGCAGACCTCGCCCCACCAGCAGACCCCCATCATCAGACCCCGCCCCACCAATAGGCCCCGCCCCGTCATCAGGCCCCGCCCCATCATCAGGCCCCGCCCCAGCAGCAGGTCCCGCCCCATCATC
>CM053772.1:73245500-73258195 GCA_028658325.1 Potorous gilbertii | reverse complement strand
AGCAGGCCCCGCCCCATTAGCAGACCCCGCCCCGCCAGCAGGCCCTGCCCTATCAGCAGGCCCCGCCCCATCATCAGGCCCCGCCCCAGCAGTAGGTCCCGCCCCATCAGCAGGCCCCGCCCCATTAGCAGACCCCGCCCCGCCAGCAGGCCCTGCCCTATCAGCAGCCCCCTATCAGCAGGCCCCGCCCCATCATCAGGCCCCGCCCCCTCCGGCTCCTACCCTCGCAGATCTGTTCCCAGAGATTCTTCTCCTGCTCAGCTGCAGTCTTGGCGGCTGCGGGGGTTTCGCTGACGCCTGCGCCCGCGGCCTCGACGGTGGCTGAGGCGGCGGCTGCCGACGGCCCGACCGCCGGAGACGACGGAGACAATGGAGAGATCGTAGACAGGGTGGACGGAGGAGACGCCGTGTCCACGATGGTCCCACCGGATTCCGCAGCGTCCCCCACCGGGGTCGGCACGACCTCCGCCGCCGGCTGGGGAGCCGGGGCTTTTCGGCCGGTCTTCCGGGCCATGGACGCGGTTACCAAGCAACGGACCAGCGCGCCCAGAGACGTGACCCGGAAGAGGTCGTGTCTAGGAGGCCGTTTCGGAGAGGGAGACCTTCCCTTCCGGGGCACGTAAGAGTGGGTACGCACGTGGCGCGCGGAGAACGCCGATGTGAGGTGAGCGTGGAAGAGAGGAATGGGGACGGGACGGTGCAGGCTACTGAGCGGGAGGGGGGGAGCGCGCCGCCCCGCGGGGTCCCCTCAGGTCGCACCCCCGAGTGGTCGCCCCCGGACATCCAGACGCCTGCACAGGGTCGCCTCCCTTGTCAGCCCTCGCCGCCTGGCGTCTGACCCCCTCTCCCGAGACTGCCCCCCGACGTCGGCAGGGTAGCCCCGCCAGCACCTCGGCGGAGTCACTTACGCTCTGTGGGGCCGGTGTGCGGGGCGGACTGTTCCCGGAAGAGTCACTCAGGCTCTCCGGCCCTCGGTCTCCTAAGGTGAAATGGGCGGGTTGGAGCGGAGCCCCTTCCCGGTGCTCCACGCGGCCACGTTCCCCCGGAGCCCGGCGCCAGCCCCGGTCCAGAGCCCAAGGTCAGCCCGCTGGCGTTTGGCCGAGGCAGCGGGAGGGCTACACCGCTGTGCTGGAGGGCCCGAAGGCGGGCCTGCCTCCGGGAGGGGGTGTGGGCGCAGCCCCTGCCCGCGGGGCGATTGCTAAATACCCGAGGGTATTGGTCCTCTGAGGATGGGGAAGGAGCTGGTGGAAGGAGAAGCCGGCCTTGGAGAGTCGGGGCGTGCGGAGTACTTGGGAAAAGCGGCCCTCTTCCGTTGTGGGGGTCTCCTGAGTGCCTGGGTGGCTCTTGGGCCTCTGTCAGCATTTATCCAGCGGCTGCCCCGCTGTCGGAGCCGGAGCTGGAGCTGGGGCTCCCCAGGACGCTTTGTCTTCAGGGAAACCGCGCTGGTGGAGCGTGTGTCCGCAGCCCTCCCGAAGAGGGGTGGGGGGAGGCTGACGCTGAGGGAGGCAGGACTTGGGAAGAAGTAGCATGTTCTTGGAGGCTTGAAGGGAGCTAGGAGTCTCCAACAAGAAGGAAGTACATCCCAGGCAAGGGAGACAGACTGAACCAGCTTAAAGAGGAACAGCTGTAGACCAGGTTGTCACAAGGGAGTCTGCTACTAGCCATGTCCAGTTAGTTGCAGGGGGGGCCAAATGCCCCCTCCCTGGGGGGTGTCTCCTTCCATTACATGTAAGGAAACCATCCAAGCTGGATCCTAGAACTCCCGCCTTGCCCTTGAGGACGTACACATAAGGAAACCATCCAGGCTGGGTCTTAGAACTCCCTCCTTGCCCTTGAGGACGTACACATAAGGAAACCATCCAGGCTGGGTCTTAGAACTCCCTCCTTGCCCTTGAGGACGTTAAGGTTCTGAAGGGACACTTGTTTCTTCTCTGCCTATTAAAATGTTACTATGACATCATCATGAGCCCCTTCTAGTTCTAGTTTAGTTCTAGTCTAAATTCACCTTATAGATTTTTCGGGCTCTTGTGTTGGTTTTAGAGGCAGCTAGGTGTCACATTGGATAGAGCACTGGGCCTGGAGTGAAGAAGACCTGAGTTCAGATTTGGCCCTAGACACTTGGTAGCTCATCGTGGACCTTCACTTAACCATTCTCTACCCTAATTCCCTCTTCTATAAAATGGGAAAATAAGAGCACCTCCCAGAGTAGTTGTGAGGATAAAATGAGATAAAGTTTGTAAAGCATTTTGCAAAGTGCTGTGTCAGTTCTGCTTGATTGTATTTCAAAATCCTGCTGTGTTTTTTTCATCAGGGATGCTCAAAAGTCCTCTATTCCATTTGAAGGTACATTTTTTAGGGTGAATTCTTCCTGGTTGTAAGCCTGTTTTTTACCTTTTGGAATATTGTATCCTAAGATCTCTGGGTTTTAATAGAACTTTCCAGGTCTGGTGAGATCCTGCTTCTCATTTCTTGGAATTTGAATTGCTTCTTTTTACTTTGATGTGAGAACTCTGAATTTTACTATGACATTTCTGTTGTTTTGCCTTTTAGGATTCCTTTTTGGAGATGACTGATAGATTCTTTCTTTACCCTCTGGTTCTGATGAAACCAGAGTTTTCGTTTGTGATTTCTTGAAACATATATGGTACTTCATAACATATACGTAGGTAAGTTTCAAATGGATGCGTGACTTAAACATAAAACATGATGTCATAAGCAAATTGGAAGATGGAGGAAGAATTTATCTTTCAGATCTATAGATAGAAGACTTCATGACCAAACAGAGGTTAGAAAAGATCACAGAAGATATAAAGGACAATTTTGATTACAGAAAATTTGCACAAATGCTAATACTAAATTAAAATTAGAAAGTAAACAGGTAACTGGGAAAAAATATTTGCAGCAAGCTTCTCTGATGAAAGATCTTACATCCAAAGTGAATAAGGAACAGATTCAGAATTATAAGACTAAGAATCATTTCCCATTTGATAAATGATGAAAGGATATGAACAAGCTATTTTTAAAGGAAGGCTATCAACAACCATATTAAAAAATGCTCCAAGTAACTGATAATTAGAGCAATGCAAATTATAGTATCTCTGAGGCTGTCAGAACAACAAAGATAATAGTAGTAAAATGGCAGATATTTGGGGAGTATAGGAAAACCTGATGCACTATTGATGGAATGGTGAATGGGTGCAGATATCCTGGAAAGTAATTTGGAACTCTGCCCCATTGGTTGCTAAACTGTCCATACATTTTGATTCAAATATCACGAATAGACCTGTATTCCAAAGATATCAAAGAAAGAGGAAGGAAAAGGATACTTATGGCAGCTCTTTTTGTAGTACTTAAAAAAAAAACCCGCACATGATGGGGTTGCCCTCCTATTGAAAGATGGTTAAAGAAATTGTACTATAGGAATGTGATATAATATATACTCTAAGAAATGATGAAAATGATCAGTTTTTGAGGAAATTGGAAAGGTCAGTATGAACTGATACAAAGTGAATTGAGTGAGACTAAGCAACTTATATAATGACAACTACATTATAAAGAGAAACAACTTGGAAAGCCCAGATCTGTGATCTTAATAATAATAAAGTATTATTCTAGAGAAATGAATATGAATGAAGCACACCATCAACCTTCCACCAGAAAGGCAATAGAATTAAAATGCACAAGAGAAATATGTTGTAAGGGTTAAAATTTGTTTTGCTGTACTTTGCATGTTTTGAATGGAGTGAGGAGGAAATAGGAGGGACAGGTAATAACTAGTTACAAAGAATTTTTTTAAAAAATAGTACTCAGGCCTGTTCAGTAATTCTTAAATCATTTCTCCTTCACTGCTTTTTCAGGTCAGCTGTTTCCAACATCAGATATCTTTTGTTTGTTTAATCTTTCTGTTCTGATATTTCTTGCTGTCTCATAGAGTCACTGATTTCTGCTTAGTCTGTTTGAGTTTTCAGAGAATGCATTTCTTGGGAAAGGTTTACCATTTTCTCATAAGCTACTTACTCATCTTCCAATTCTGTTCTCCAGAACATTTCTTTCCTTCTTTCTTTTTCTAAACTCTTGCTTCATTTTTTCTAGGCATACACATAGTCTTTTGTAGAAAATGTTTTTCCTTTGAGTCTCTGCATGATATTGTCATGGAGTTAGATTTGCAGTACTTTTTATACAGGTCAGTGTTTTCTTTGACTTACTTATTGACAGTTTTAGTTCCTGAACTGAAGCTTTGTGCTAAGGCTAGGCTTGGCTACTTGCTTTGCTTCTGGATAGGGAAGTCAGCCCTGCTTGGTTTCACCCAGGATCTCCCATGTTCTTGTGCTGACCTCCAGCTCCTGGTTTTGGGCCCCACATGGATCTTGAGGTTCAGGGTGCTTGATTGTGTTAGATACTTCAGATCCTCTGGTCACTTACTACTTCCAAGAGCTTCCATATTATCCAATTGGGGCTTTTCAGACCCTTTCACTCTGTGTGCCTCATCTCTGAATGTGCTGATGCTAGCTTTCTTGAAAGGACATTCTTTTCTATTGTCCATAGGCTTCTGGATGACTTTTTCTCCTCTTCGGAGTAAAAAATATTTGTAATTTCTTGTGGTATTTCTTGATCATTAATGAATCTGAAACAAACTTCAGGATTTTGCCAGAGAAGGTATGTGGGAGCTTGGGCTGCCTCTTTCAGCCAGTTTTTTTTAGCAGGAGATTCCTCATAATAATTTCTCCACAGAAACTGTATGGGAGATCTCTGCATAAATTTTTGCTGATTTAATAAAAATAGTTAGCATTTGTATACCACTTCAAGGTTTGCAAAGCACTTCACAAATATTAACTCATTTAATCCTCATAGCAATTCTGGGAGTTAGATGCTGTTATTATCTCTATTTTACAGGTGGGGAAACTGAGTCAAGCTATTGGGGTGACTCTCCCAGGGTCACACAGCTCCTGAGTATCAAAGGCTAGATTTGAACTCATTTGTTCCTGACTCTCCATCCTACTTTCTGTCCACTGTGCCACCTAACTGCCCCCTGTTGCTAATTCATTCTGGCCTACAACTACTTTCTATTGACTTACCTGTTGTATCCCCAAAGTCAGGCACAATGCTTGGCATATACTGAGCACTTGATAAATGTTTTTTGGATTGCATTGAAATCAAGTCCTACAAGAAGCCCACCCTGACTGGAGCCAGGCTATTGGCAGCCCTGTCTGGTTGCTTATTAATTGTTTGAGTTTGTTACTATCCTTTATGCATTAGATGTGAGCCAACCGGACTGGATGTAAGAATTGTACATGTGCATCTGACTCATTTTCTTCTAGAATGAAGTGAAAATGCTTTTGTTGGTGGTGGTGATTGTAATGGTGTTTGACAGTTTTGGAATCAGTGAGTCCAAAATGTTGCCATTCATCTCCTGTTAGAGAGGTGATATAGAAAGAGAGAAATGCTTTTGGACATGGCTAATGTGGGAGTTTGTTTTGCCAAACTATGCAGCTATGTATTGGAGGTTTTATTTTTTTTAATTTTTATTCTTTGCACATTGGGGAAAACAGGTTAAATAAATTTTTTTAAATGCTAAGTTGAAAAAAGTAAACTATTAAAAAAAGGAAAACATTAGGGTTTGAGGAAAAGGTCAAGGGCAAAGCCAAAAATTCCAGTCAGTTTGTACTGTTTTGTGTTGCTGTACCCACTATTTATTATCAGAAGCCTTTATTAAGTGCATCCTGGCCCTAGAGCCAGGGGTTCTTAATATTCTTTGGGTCATGGACTCCTTTGGCATCCTTTTCCAAAAATGTGTAGAAAAGGAAATGCAAAAGATTACAAAGGAAACCAATAATATTGAGATAGAGTTATCAGAAATTTTATTTTAAAAAGCCAAGATCATGAACTCCCATTTTAAAACCTCTGCTGTGTACATTCTAGAAATAATTATGCATACCCTACCTTCTGTTATCCTCCAGTCACAGAATTAGAAAATTCCGTAGGTGAAAGGAATATAATAAGCATAATTAAGTATAATCATTATCTGGTCCAACTACCTCATCGTGCTAATGAAACTGAGGCTGGGAAGTGAAGGGCCTTTCCCAAAGTAAAACAGTTCATTATTAGTCACAGAAATCAAACAAGAAAGAACTCGAGTCTGACTCCCAGCCCAATTTTCTTCCTATGAAATTCTTTCCCTGACTTAGACCAGCCTAGAAACAGGTATTAAAGGAACATGTGAACGACATAACTATTTACAAAATGGTAACCTCTATAGGGAACTGCTCACTGGAGTGCAGTCTCTAACGGTTCTTCCAGTTATTTCCTACAAGTGCTAGAGACCTCTTCAAAGGATGTCTTAGAAAGTCTTTCATCCTTCTATGTCTAGACCTTAAAAATAGCTAGAAGGTATTCAGGGGAAGGCAGAATAGTTTGGGGTCCATTCCTTATAAACACCCAGGAAGTGGGGCTGTGTAGCCTGAGGAAGAAAAGACTTTGGGGAGAAAATAGAGTTTTTATTTCTCCTTCCACCAGTTTTCATCCTGTTCTCCACTGTGTTCCATGGTTCTTGGAATTTTTTTTTCTCTTGAGTTTATCTTAACATTCATTGCTATTCCATTTCTCCCCCTTTCTTTTCTAGAACCATATTTTAGACATAAATATCATCCTACTTCTTCACTCTTTTTGTATTTGCTGAGAGATAGTCTGAGGTCATGAGTATTATAATTGGCTCTCTTGAACAGTCTACCCTAAATTATTGACTGCCCCTTCTCTGATTCATCCCATGTTGTACTTGCCATTCCCTGTAATACTAGGCTTGGCAGAGTCCATTTGGATACTTTTCCATCTTCTCATTTTTTTATTTCAATTTAGAATGATTTTGATAAGATTTTTACAAATTTTACAAAAATTTTAGGTAGATAAGTTTTGTTGTTGTTTTACCATCCCTTAAAAAGCCCACTTCTCTTCATTCTCCCTCCAGTCGCTTGATTTAAATTAGAATTCCCTTCTGTCTCTTCACTTCCTTTTCTTTCTTGAACTCCGTTAAAACATTTCTTTCAAGCAACACACATCATTCTTCCTGATAACTTGGGAGAGTAGAGATGAGTGCTTTCACGCTGTGTGTCAGTCATTGTGCTAAGTGCTGGGGATACAAAAAGAGGCAAAAGAAAGTCCCTGCCCTGTGAGCCTGGAGCTCACAGTCAAATGGGGACGACAGCAAGCAAAGAACTATGCACAAACAAGCTATTAGACAAGACAAATAGCAAATAATTAACCGAGGGAAAACACTAGAATTCAAAGGGGTTAAGAAAGGCTCCCTGTAAAAGAAGAGGTTTTAGCTGGGACTTAAGAGAAGCTAGGAGGCAGAAGTGTGGAGGGAGAGTCTTCCATGCATAGGAGACAGCCAGAAAAATGCTCAGAGCCTAAATATGGAGTGTCTTGTTCATGGAACAGCTAGGTCAAGCATAAATCAGAAGTTTAAAAGTCAGGCTAGGGAAGATGGCATATAATGCCTTCTCAAGGCATACAATAAAGATAGTAAAGTCAGACTTCGTTGTAGATTGTCTGTACCAGTGCTGTCAAACTCTGGGGTTAGAACAATCAACTGCAACATGAACCAAATGAAAATATAATTGGGAAATGTTTAACAAAATAAAGTACAATACAGTACAACGTAGATCATCTTAATTTATGTTTTGTAAGTACGTATTTGATTTGGATTTGACACCCCTGGTCTCTCCATTTAAGACTGATCTTTTTGGTAATTTTCTTAGTGTCCCTGGTAGTAAGTGGATGAGTTTCCAGACCAGGGCTTAACATTTTGTACCATAGTATTATTCAGGAATAATACACCTTTCTCTTTAATTGTATTTGGTTTTTAACCCTTTGACTTAATGCAAATCAGCAAGTATTTCCAGTTTAGAATCTTAGAGTGCCCAAGGGCACTAAGCAGTTACCTCCTTTGAGTCACTTTTCCACAACGAATTGGAGGTTGAATCCAGGTTTTCCTAATCTCCCCTATTGGTTCTCTATACTGTGTATTCCATGTTTCTACTCTCATATATTCTATTTTGTGACATATGTACTTTTCCTTCCTTTTCTTCAACAGTCTTGTAACCATCAGAGAACCATCATCATTTACTGATGTACATTAAAATGCTATGGAAAGATCATATTGTGAAGTAACTTGCATGATTTCTTTTTAGCAATGATTGCTAAGGCAGACAAATTGGACTTTGGCAAGGAAACAAGAGAGAAGAAGAAAAAGAAGAAAAAGACAAGGGCAGTGGAGGAGAATGCCTTGGATGTGGAACCCCTTGTTAAAACAAAGCCATCCCAGAAGAGTGTGGGGCCCCCAGACATGGTTCCAGAGATGCCCCTCCTGAAAAAGAAGAAGAAAAAGAAGAAAACTCATGAAACAGAGAGCCCAGACAGAGCGCCCCATGAGGAGAGCATGGAGGCAGAGATCATATGCAGAACCAGCTCTCTGAAGAAGCATCATAGCAGGAAGGAGCTGCTTCCAAATCCACTTGAGTCCCCATGTCAAGGGAAGAGAAAGAAGACACAGTCATCCTTGTCTCACCCCCCAGAAGCAGAGAGAGTGATGGGTGTAGATCTGGAAGGGACCTTTGTCAGAAAACCGAAAAAGCGGAAAAAGGATAAAAGGTCAGTTGAGGAGGGCTTTAGGGAGCAGGAGCTTAAGGAGGCCCTTCCTGACCCTATGAAGGAAGAGGAGAAAGAAAAGGAGTGTGAGCCCATAGAACAGGGACAGGGAGACGACAGGCAGCAGCCCAGCAGCCTCAGGGACTCTGGCACCAAGAAGAAGAAAAAGAAAAAGAAGGCTTACAGAGAAGAGGAGGATGATAGAACTGACAAAGCGCCCAATGATGTGGGCCGAGTAGAGGACCCCAGTGCCTTCAGCAGCAGCAGAAAGAAAGGCCACAAAAAGAAGCAGCCCAAGGTCGAATTGGCAGAAAGCGTCCCTCTAGCACATAGACCCAGGAACATCAAAAAGAAAGAAAAAAAATCTAAGACACAGATAGAGCCACCTTCTGCTGAGGAACCTGCTCCGAAGAAAAAGAAGATAGCGGTAGATAGGAAAGTGATGCAGGACTCTCAAGGCCCAGAC
The DNA here is from genome assembly GCA_028658325.1 of Potorous gilbertii. NCBI lineage: Eukaryota > Metazoa > Chordata > Mammalia > Diprotodontia > Potoroidae > Potorous > Potorous gilbertii. The sequence continues at coordinate 73,249,086 of CM053772.1, read as the reverse complement.
CTGGTAAGTCTTTCCCAGAAGCTGATTTAGTGTGGGCATGATAAGGCTCTTGGCCTATGTCCCAACAGAATCTGGGCCTTTGTTGTCTAAAGAAAAGATAAGGAAGGGCCCATAGAGACACCTACACATGCATGCACATACCTCCTTTCCCCAGAGAATGAAAGATTTGCCATTGATTGGGCTGACCCTGTGGGCACTAGGGTGAGTGGTTTAGAGAAGAATAGGGAGTTGCCCTGCATGGCATCATCTTTAGTGTTCTGGAGCTTCTGTTGAGGGACCCATCTTGGCACACTCTTCCAATTTATCCATTTTGCTCTTATTGGCTCCTGTCAGCCTGACCACATCGTAGGAGTCTGACTTTTTTTCTGTGTTGAGGATCTCTTGGTTAAGGTATTTCAACTCTTTGGGCCTCATGATAGAAAATGTAATTGGTTTAACTTACCTCTGAGGCTCCTTTCAGCTTTAAAAGTTCTGTTAATTTGTGTCCCTTTATTTGTCCTAATAATTTCTGCTTCAGGGCAGGCATAGGCTATGGAAGAGTCCTTTCTGGTGTTAGGACAGTTTTAGGTGCACAGGCCTTTTGTGTTTAATTTTATGGTCCTCAGACATGTTCCCCTTCAGCTTTGTTTCCAGATGTGACTTGATCTTTATCTATCTTCCATTAGAAACTACTCAGGTACTTCTTCCCTCCTTGTCAACCTTGGCCACTGGGCTACATGTGCCAAAACTGCCATCTGGACCCCAAAAGCAAGCACAGAAGGAGACCACTGTCCCTATATGCCCAGTACCTGCTGGCTTCCTTGGTCAGGGGAATTACCATGTGATTCTTATGAGCCTTATCAGTTTCTAAACTTTTGTAAAATGTTTTTTGGCCACAAAAAAAAAGGCTCACTGTTACACCAGGCATCAGAAGTTGAGAGGCCCAAATATAAACCTCTTCTCCAATTAAGCAAGGAAAGGACATTTCTATTTCATCGATAGGAAAAAGAAAGTGAAGTAGCTGAAGTGTTACCAAGCTTTTCAACATTCAGCAGGGCCAAAAGAACTCAGGGCTTCTGAATCTAAACCAAAGCTCACCCTTCTGGTGCATAGGGAGAAAATTTTTGAGGAAATAAATGGTGAAGAGCAGAGATGGCAGATAAGTACCCAACCATCAAACATAGCCTATGATCCTTATGTAATGGAACCTGTTTCTTTCTTGAGTTTAACACTACAAGGATAAAGGACCAAGTGCATTCCAGGCTTAACCACTGGGTAGATGTTACTAGGAATTCCTTCTGGACCTTTAAAAAAAAACATAAGTAGAAATGTACATTTTTGGAAATTTAGAATCTGTAGGGGAGAATGGGGAAAAAAGTTTAATCTTTTTTCTTGGTGTCAGAAGGGGTGTGGTAAGAAATGCAGTATAATCAACACTCTCAAATAACTCCTTTGTGGTTCTGAGGGCGCTGCTTATGAAAGTACAGGCTTATTAGATATAATTTAGAGAATTATCAAGGTAATCATTTAAAGAAGCAAAAACTTGTAAGGAACAAGAGAAAAACATCTGAGATAGGTAGGATATGTGTATGTTTTTGGTTTTTGGTTTTAGTAAGAAATCTCTAGGAAGTCCAGAAGGAAAAGTTGTGGATTCAACCTTGCCAGTTCACTTGAATTCTTTTTCTCCTCTGGCCTTTCACTTCAGTGCCACCTTGATGGAGAAGTTTAGGTAAAATAGTCCCTGTCCTCAGTTTATAGCCTGGTAGGGGGATAAGATACAGATAAAGATAAGTGGAATCCACAAAAGTAAATGCACTAGAGCTTTACTAGTCAGTACTTTGGGTGGTCATCACAGTGGGAAGCAGTGTGGTATCCTGGAAAGAAAGATGGATTTGGAGTTGTAGGACCTAAGTTTGTATTCATTTCTGCTATGGAAGTCATTGTTCCTCTCTGAGGATCGGTTTCCTTAGATATAAAATGAGAGGGTTGTGCTAGGTGATCTCCGAGATCCCTTCTAGCTCTCCATCCATAGGCCTGTGGTTGAGTTCAAGAGAGGTGGGTTATTATGGAAAAAGAGGCCTTTGATTTGGATTTTAGAGGAAATGCTGATAGAGGGTGCAGGACACTGCCCAAGCAGAGGGAACATCAGGAAAGCCCTTCTAGAAAGGAAACATGGAATTTTTAGGGGGTTTGGACAGAGAGTAGTATTCTATTTTGATTGAAACATGTCACAGATGGAGAGGAACTTTGTGATATAAGACCAGAAAGATATTGGTGTCCAATCGTGAGGTTCCCCAATGCCAGATAAGGGAACTTGGACCTTCCTTGGTAGAAATTGGTGTCTACTGAAGATTTTGGAGCAGAGAAGGGATGTGACTGCATACAGAAGTGAGTAATAGACACCCCCTAGCCCCTTTGCAGCAGAAGATAGGGGGCTTTGGTACTAGACCTCACTAATGCTTCCTTCCCATTATCAGAAGAAACATCTAAATGAGGGCCAGATGTTTTGAGGCCATCATAAAATGGGGTCGTGTGGCTTTGAGCCCAACCCTTTAAATTGACCCCAGCTTGACTCCTAAGTGTAAAATGGGAACCAGATGCCCCAGGAGGCATGTGTTATGAGGACAGGTGAACATTGGAAAATCCCTTTGGTTGAAGAGGAACAAGATAAATAATGTTTTGTACATGTAGTTTAAGGAGCCATCCTCCTCTCCAGGAGACATTTGCCATTAGTCTCCCCATAGACAGGGAAATTGACTCTTGGTCTTTTAAATGGAATGGCTACATAGTACTGGATGATCTGTATGGCCTTTAATGTGAGAGGTTTTTCTTTTTGACCTTGAATGAAGGGCAAGAACATTTTATCCTGATAAATTTTCTGATTGCCCACATTCCAGATCTGCAGCAGATTAGTACTCGTTATTTGGATTTCTGTAGCTGCTTGTGGAGATGAGATAATGAAAAATGAATGATGGGTGTGACCAAATATCAAGGCCTGGAGGATAAGGCAGTACAGCCTCTACTGTGGCCTGGGAAGTAAGAGAGGAGAACTTGGAAACTCCTTTCGGCTACTGGACCCCTGACCATTGGCCATATCTGATGTGTCCCAGATCACAAAAAGAGATAGAATTTGCTGTTGTGATTGAGAAAGCAGGCCGCTGCGCATTCTCCGTCATTGATTTGTTAGGGGGATGGGGAACATGGCAGACTGGGAAAGCAAAGAGGCATATGGCTCTAAGATGTAGGCTGTTTCCTGTCCCACTAGAACAGTGAAAGGAGAATGGATTTACTCTAGGTTATTTCCCCTGTGGGGTTGGAAACTTGTAATCCCAAGGAGTTTTGTGCCGTCAAGCACCTCTCCCTCAGCTGGAGACATAACTGAACCTGAGCATGGAGGATGATCAAGGTTTATGTTGTCTTGTTTATTTAAATAATTTCTTTTTTTTTTTTATTTTTTTTTTTATTTTTTTTTATTTAATTAAATTTATTTAACTTTTTACATTCATTTTCACAAGATTTTGGGTTCCAAAATTTTCTCCCCATTTATCCCCTCCCCCCTCCCCAATACACTGGATATTCTAATTACCCATATCACCAATCTGCCCTC
>CM053772.1:73227127-73245000 GCA_028658325.1 Potorous gilbertii | reverse complement strand
CCGGAGATCCCCCGCTCCCCTCTCAGCCCGTCTCTCTCACTGACCTGTGCGTCTGTGTGTGGAGGGACCTTCTCGCCGCCTGGAGATTCAGGTCCCTGACGCCTGCTGGGCTCTGCTCGCTCCTCTCAGTGCCACGTGGCTGGGGCGGGGGAGGGGAGCGCTCGGCAGGACAGGACTCCGCTCCGGTCCGGGGTACCTTTGCGGTCGGTTTTTCAGGGCTCTCTGCAACGGAAATCTCCTTCACTGTGCTGCTGCGCGGCTTCCACTGTTCCAGAATTTGTCAGGAGTTCTTTTTACTGGAAATCTATGGGCTGTGGGTTCGGACCTAGCATAGGTGAATCTTTCTACTCTGCCATCTTGGCTCCGCCTATTTAAATAATTTCTTAATTGCAAACTAGTAAATAATCAATATGAACATTTCTACAGATCCAGAGGCAAGAAAAATGTATGAAACTATTAATCTGTTAGAGTTTGGTGTTTGTTTTTAACATGTGAAGTTTATTGTGGTAATAATAGCATGGTCCCACTTGTCTCTTTCTTCTTCTGAACTTCCGTACTCTTGGTATTAAATGTTTCATTGATTTTCATTTCCTTTTTTTAACATCGCTATCACTACATCCTGCCCACATTTTTCTTTCCCCCAAAGTAAAAGCCTTGTAAGAAATAAATATAATTAAGCAAAATAAAGGTATGTTAAAACGTTAATATCTGAAAATATGTCTTAGTCCTGTAGTCCTTCACTTCTCCACCAAAAGGTATGGTGTTGGTTGGGGATCCATAATTGGAGAAGGGGAAGGGAGTCTTGGATTTCTAAGAATTAACCAGGAGGTTCTGTGACTCCCTTTCCATTTGTAGAACTAGGAGCTCTGCCCCAGCCACTGTTGGACTGAGTTTTTACAACTCTTTGGCCTTTACTTAATGGAAATGAGAAGAGAGAAGACTAGGCTGCCTCAGAGGATACTAACTACAGCTCCAAATAGTCTTGTGAGGAAAAATATCTTAGAATAGGACTTCAGATAGTTACTTGAAGATTAAAGTTTCTCCACTTGGCTTCTTATGGAAGTGTTTGTATAAGTTATGTATTCATAGACTCTTTTGTGTGGGCAAAAGGGGGATAGGCAATCAAATTTTCAACTTTTTTTATAGATTGATTTTTGTTTTTTAAGAGCTAAAAATAAACCTTTAGTAAACTTGGCTGGATTGTCTTAGTTATTATTTCCTATTTGATTTATTATAGTTGTTTAGGAAGGCTCTGTCTTTGCTTCCCGTTTCATTTTTTTTACCTCTTCATATCACTCTCAAAGTTGAGTAGTTGCTAATATTATGGACTAGACCTGTGATTTTTTAAGTTTCCAATAAGGAAACTTCTGCCATCATCGGTCTTTAGCTGTTCTTTAATTCATAATCTCAGTTGCTTGAGGCACTGAGAGGTTAAGTGACTTGTTCTGGGATATACTGCCAATGTGAGCCTGGGGCCATGTTTGAAGTCAAGCCCACACTGCTTCTTTGCTATTAGTTGTAGAGTGTTTGATGTTCACTAGGCTTTTTACACAACATCTCATTTGATCCACACACCTTGATGTTGTCCCAGAGTTTGGGTGACTTGATCATGTTCACAGCTAGTATATATCAGAAGTGGAATTCAAACCCGAGGGTCTCTTTAATCCATTACTCTTTCCATCACACCACGCTTCCTCTCCTGTTCTTGAGCAGGAATGCTATCTAACCTCCCTGGCATTTTGTGGTCACCTGGCCTCTGTTTGTGCTCAGCCTCTATTCTAGTTCCTAACTGTCAGGCCATTCTACTGTGCCTTGGGCCTGATAAGCTATGAAGTTGGACCCAGGCCACTGAGCCTGACCAGGCCTCTCGGCCTCACTGACAGCTCTCCTTTCAATACATTTGTTTCTTTGGATGTGGTCATTGCACTATTGGTCTTAATCCTTGGAGATGATGTTTGTGGCATAACATGCCAGTGCTTGTGCTTGTTCCCCAAAGGAGGTCAGGTAGAATTTGTCCCCATAGCAGTTTTCTACCTCTTAATGCAGGGCTGTTGAAGACCTTTGCCTAGTACACATGCTTGCACATGTCACATGAGTTTTTGCTTTTACTATTCAGGCACATGAATCAGACTTGGAAGTGGTATCTGAAAAAAAGGGAAGCTTGGATGAAGTCACCATAGATATGGTACAGTAGCATCTGCTAATCTGTGTTGCCATCCAGCCTTTAAAGTTCATTGATCTACTATAGATGAAGTTTCTCTACAAGCATGTTTCAAAAGTGTGGATTTGGGAAGACTTGCCCCACCCTGAGAAGGAAGTGACTACTCAGTTTGTTTCAGTTAGTCTTTTTTTCTTTTAATTGAATTTGATCTTTTTTAATTGAAGGATGTTCATGGTCCTTGCAATCTTATTTCAGTGCCTTTTAACTTTATGGGATAGAGATCCAAGGCCCTGAGAGGAGAGAGACTTAGAGACAAGTTGCCTAGAGTCACAGTTGCAAACCATTGATTTATCTGAGCTTAGAACTTCTTGCCTAGGCTTTTTGGTATATGTAATAATATCCCAGTTATTTGGAATATTAAGTAATTTCAACTGTCAGTTAAACTAGCATTTCAGTATTTATTTACAGTTTAATATTTTTTGTATTCTTTTTGAATTTTGAATTCCAGATTATCTCTCTCCCTGACTCTCTCCTCCAAGCATTTTATTCATTGCTAACTATGTGCGAGGCACTGTATTTAGCACTAGAAGCAAAAACAGCCCCTGGCCTCAAAGAATAAGGAAAGACTACTTGTACATAGATCGGTATATAGACTGAATCTAGTCATTTGAGAAGCACAATAGATTGGAGCCCCTCAAAAAAACCATCACAAAGTTCCACAGAAGAACATAAATAGAAGTATCACATTTATCAGAGAGGAACAGTAAAGGCAGGAATACAAACAGGGCGCTATATATAAGGGAAAAGACCTCAGAACTATGCATTACAGCACAGTAATGCTATAATGAAGACACTGAGTCAGTGAAGAAAAGCATATTATATTCTGTTTGAGAAAAAAGCATGTGTGTTTGGCATAATAAATCCAAAATGGTTAAAGTAAAGATTTGTCGCTCAAGGTGGGGAGAATTCCCTTGTGATGTCTGATAAAATGAGGCGTACCTGTGAACTATTCCTACTTTGTGTTGGGAATCACAAAATCTCCAAACATTAAAAAATTCACTCTTCTCCTTTATGTATCCATTAACTTAAACACACTGCATCATTGTATTGTAGTGACACTAAGGAGGGCTTTTGCCCTTTCTGTCTTCCCTCCCCAAGCTTTGGCCTTCCTTTAATCATCAAGACATCCCTTGGAATATTGGTATCTCTGTATCTTCTTTGCTTTCTTCTCTCACTTAGGTTAGAAGAAAGGCCTTGCAGGAAGAGATTGATAGAGAATCCGGGAAAACTGAAGTTCTCAAAACCAAAGTGGAAGAGGTGCGTTTGAAATTGAACGTGTTTTTTGCAAGATCGTATCCGAGAGCAGCTGTGCTCTCTTCAGCATGCTCGTCATGCTTCCCTTTTGGTATACCAGTCTGTCTTTAGATTGTAAATTTGAGATCATGCAGTAGAACAGATTAGTCCAATCCCTAGAGACAGCACAAGAAGACTGCCCAGAAAAGTAGCATTTGCTTTGCACCCACCTTGGAGAAGTGGCTGAGATAGCTTAGCAACAAAGACCTTGTTCTCTTATTTTTGACCGTAGGATATTTTGGAATATAAATCACTGAGTCACTTCCTGCTGAGCATCAGAAAGGCCACTGGAAAAGTGCAAAAAGAGAGGAAAAAACAGGGCTGTTTGTTGAGCGTCTTTCCACTGGGGCTTTGGCACTTTTTCTCTAAGCACAGTTTTGATGGCAGATTTCTTAGCAAGGACAGAAGTACCTAAGGATAAGTTGAAAAGAGCTGTCTCACTTAGCATAGGGCTAGTTTTGACTGAGTGGGAGCTGCTCCTTGGGGGAAATCATTTCCTGCAGATGTCAGGAACAGAGAGGAAACACCCAAAGGAATCTGGTGACTTCTGCATCCTGTTATTGCTATGGCTGTCATAGCCTCTCCTATGACACCCACATTCTTGGAATACAGGAAACTGAGTTTGGCTCTTTTCCCCCATGGCTCACCTGGATGGTAAAGCTTTGAATTTGGAATCCCCCATGTCTCTGTTCTTTGCTTCTTGTCCATCCCCCAAACCTCAACAGTTACAGAGCCACATCAGCTGCCTTTCTTCATTGGCTTTTGCAGGAACTGGTGTTAGTACCACCACAGATTGACTTTATTAGTAGCCAGGCTGAAAGCTGCTAGCATGACTAGCCACAAGCAGTGTCTTAGAAATCACATGGCAAGGAACCAGCGGACATGTAGTCTCTGACTGCATTCCTTCAGGTAGGTTTCAGACATAAAAATGTCCCAACGGCTCTCAAGTCATTCAGAGAAGTTTCTGATAATGGTATTGACCCTGAGGGAAGAAATCTGGCACAAGACTAATCTGCTTGCTCTATAAAGAGCGGACTAGAAATGCTGTCTAATAATTGCAGTGGTTCACTTCAGAAATTGCAGGGTTTGGAAGGCTGTAATTATTCTTGCATCTGTGCTGCCCGAATCCTCAGCAGCAGGAACGTGTCACACGTTAAATTGAGGCAGCTGTTTGACCAACCTGCAAATAAATTTCTCCCCAAGCTGACAGAGAAATTAATAGAGGCTGATGTTTGGTTTTATAGGAGAAAATTCTCATACAGTATGGGAGATCTTTAGTGTGCTGGCCAACCTGGCTCAAATTGCAGAACTCCTCACTCATTCCACATATAAAGTGGCTGGCTTTTTATGTTGTTGTCCCAACCTAACAGATTTGAAGAAGGGATTACTATTTGTTCTCTGCATAGGGGAGGCAAGATGGGTCTGGTGGAAAGAGCATTGGGTCAGGAGCAGGAAACCCAAATGTTCTAGAACCAGTTCAGCTGTCCTCTCTGTTGGAGGAAGCAGGGAGGGGACAGATGTTGACACTTACCCATCTTTAAAATCTTCTTGGAGTTGTTGGAAGTTCAGTGGTTTATAGATTTTAGAGCACTGTATAATGAAGGTGAGAGGCCTTTCATTTGGTGCTAAACCAAGCTTAAAGTCAGTTCCAACCCCCAAACAAGTTAGTTTGACACAGAAAACCACTGCTTTACACCCCACTTCTTGGTTAATCATGTCAATTGTATGATACTGGTCACAAGTACCAGACAAAATGGTAAATGATTCAGGGCAAAATCATTCCCATTCCTGGACAAATTCAAAAAATCCCCTTGTTGCCTTCTTGTACAGACAAAGCATCGTGAGGATCTGGAGATGTGAGGCAAGGAAAGAAGAGCCAAGGGAAATAACCTTGTTTTGTTTCTCTTTAAACAGCCTACACAGTTTGGCCAGTGGGATACAGCTACTTTTGAAAATTCGGACCAAAAGATGAAATTTCTCAGACTTATGGGAGGCTTTAAGAATTCCTCCCTTTCCCTCAGCAATTCCCCAGGCACCCTCAGGAAACCGAACATGGCTCTGAACAAGCAGGCTGCCGACACTTTACAACAAAATCTGCAAGTGGAGTTTGACAGAGCCATGAGCTGGAAGCATCAGCGTGGAGTTGGACTTGGCTATTCAGCTTCTGCAAACAAAAACAAATTATTTTATATAGATAGAAATGCATCCAGATCTGTGAAATTTAATGATTAACAGTGTCTTCTTCTCCCTTCCCTGCAAATCACCAAAGTTGTTTTTAAATTTTATGTTACATGAGCTAAAGGTTGAAATGCTTTTCTCAATATTGAGTCATCAGGAGGATTTCAAAGTCCCTTGAGGAGCTGGAGGATAACCTGCATTATAAGAGCCAGTGTAGTATTTCCATTGTTAAAGATGCTTTTATGTTTAGTGTTCAAAATTATTCTGGACTAAAATAGGCCACAGTATGCTAATATCTTTTTTAAAATTGCTTCCCCACCCTTGCCAAGCTAAATTTGTGACCTTTGGCCATTTACAACTAAGATTTTATAATGATGAAAATTTAATAGTCAAGTAATTTTTGTTTGTTTTACTCAGGCATTAGAAAGTAGCTCTGAGAAAATGAACTATTCAGAAATACTATAAGAAAATTATAGTTAGCCTTTGACATTAAATGTCTCAACATTTCTAAAATGATTTAAAAATTTTTTTCTTTAAATTTTATGTTTCAATTAACAGAAACTTAATTTGTCTCCCTCTCATCTGCCCTTGCTTGGAACAACATGAAAAAACAAAACCCTTATAATAAGTAAGTATAGTTAAGTAAAATAAATTCCCGTGCTGGCTACATGCAGAAACACATTTTATTCTTAGTCCATCACCTGTCAAAATGTTTTCATCATTGGTCCTCAGGAATCATGGTTGGTCATTGTGCTGATCGGAGTTCTTGTGTTTTTCAAAGTTTGAATTCAGCTTTTTCAGCTGCCTTAATTGTGTTAGGCAACAGTTTTAGAGACGTTCAAAAGTAACAAGGTTTAGTGGTTTATTTATTTTCTTCACTTTGACATCTTAGGATATGGCAGGGTTGTTTTATGTTTCAGATCCCTTTTGTACTCTATTCTTTATGGAGCAAGCCTTATGATCACAGATCTGCATCAGTAGGGACCTCAGAGGCCATATTAGTCAACCTTTGAACAAAAATTCCCCTTACGATATCCCCCAAAGATGGCCTTTGCATGAAAACCTCCAGTCAAGGGGGAACCAGTACTTCCTCTAAGGTGAACCTTTCTACCTGGGATAGTTCTGATAAGGAAAATTTTCCTAACATCAGACCTCAGTTGGATCCTTTGCAACTTCCACCACCACTCCTAGTTCTGGCCGTTGGGATTAATTCATCTTCCCCCTAGCCCAGCCTTTAAGTACTAGAAAACTTGTGACCATGTTTCCCACTGTTTTCTTTTTAGTTCCTTCAGTTTTACTATATCATACTCAAGACCCTTTATTAATATCCTTCCTAAAATGTGATTCTAAGAAGTGAACACAGCACCCTGCAGAGACAGCTGGATGGCCCAGTGATTAGAGCATGGGGCCTGGAGTTAGAAAGACCTTCCTAGACACTTCCAGCTGTGTGACCCTGGGCAAGTCACTTAATTTTTGCCTGCCTCAATGCCCTCATCTGTAAAACAGAGATAATAGCACCCACCTCATAGAACAGTCATGAAAATCAAATCAGGTACTTGTAATGCACACAGCACAGTACGTAGCATATAGTAGGTGCTTTATTTCTTTCTTCTAGAAACCATACTTCCCAAAACAGCCTAAGATCACATTAGCTTTTGGGGCTGCCATATGCTCTATATTTATTGAGCTTACAGTACAGTAAAATTTCCAGTCTTTTATAGCATATTTCTCAACATCTTGTATTTTTAAAGTTGATTGTTTAAAGTCATGCATAAAAACTTAACATTTTTCCTTATTAAATTTCAAGATTAGGCCTAATAATCCAGTTTGTCAAGATCTTTTTCAATCCTGTCATCCAACGTGTGTCATTTTACATGGTATCTTTGTTTATACCCAAGTCACTGCTAAAAAAATGTTAAAATAGCATGGGGCCAACCCTGTGTCTGTCACACCCTCTCCCAAAACACTTTTCTGTGGAACCATTAATCCATGGGTACAGCCATTCAACCATTTTCAAATTCACCTAACCACACCACCATCCAATTTATATCTCCCTATTTTCCACTAGAATAGCTTAGAGACTTTGCTGCATGTTTTGCAGATGTCTAAATATAGTATTCCGTTAGTCTGCCAGTCTAGTAACCCCATAAAAAAAAAGAAATTGCATTGGTATGACCACTCGAGTCAGGACTGGTGAAGTTCAAATTCTGCTTCTGGTATGAGTCTTAGTTCCCCATCTGAAAAATGAAGGGGTTGGATCGGATGATCCTTGGGGTGTCTTATAGCGTTAGGGTTATGACATGCCTGTTGTTCATTGTTTTTAATCAAGCCATGAATCTTTGTCATCACTTCTGGTAGGTAAAGTTTGCTAACCATCACTTTAATACTTTAATACTTTCTAGAATTTTGCAAGGAAACAAAGTAAAGTTTACTAGCCCACATTTTGTAGGCTTCATTCTCAGAAAATTAGAACATTTTCCTGTCTCAAATCTTATGTCCCTGGTTTAACAAGGACCTTCAGAAATGGCTGGTAGGTATTCAGCAATTACATCTGCTGGATTTTTTCAGTAGCCTCTGGGCCCAGTATCAAACTCATCAAGGTTAGCTATGTCCTTCCTTACTTACCATCTTGCTACTTTTCTTGTGTCCCCACTCCTTTTTAGTCAGTTTTTTTTTCTATCATGCAGCTAGTGGGAAAAGTTAGGCAGCAACTCTAGCCCTCTCATTTATCATAGTCCCACCCACTCAGAGCTGCTTCCTTCAATACAGTTAAAAATCCTTATTGCTTTCTTTAATCTTTCTTTTTCATCCCTAGAGTCACTAAGAAAATTCTTATACCTTACAAATGGCAAGAAATTTTTGAGGTGACTAGATGTCATAGCATTAACTAATGATTTACTGAGCTTTCTCAAATGAGAGGATATCAACTGGCCTCTGCACAGTGTCTAGCTTTTGCTTTCTCTAACTTTTCAGGCTATACTAACTACATCCTCAGAGAGGTGAGTAGAAAAGGTAGACCTGTTATTTTCCAAATTTACTTCTGAACTAATCAAAATGGCAGTTGTAACTGAGGAACTAGTGTACTGATGGCCAGAAATCTACTAGATTATCAGCAGAGTATAAAAAATAGATTTCCCCACCTCTACTGCATGTCAGGTCCTTTGTAAATATTTTTTGATCATGTACAACAATCCTTGATCTACACAGATGTAAAAATGGATTATATCTATATTGTATATAATACCTGTTTTTCTAAGGCTAAAAAGCAGTTTTACTAATTTGCAGTTTCTCAGGGAATAAATATTTTATTGTACTTACGCATGATGATTGGTATTCCCAACTGTTCTTTGTGAATAGCAAGATCTAACTATAGAAATAAAATTTATAAAGAACCAATTATGTGTCTGCTAGGCACTGTGCTAAACCCTAGGGCCACAAATACAAAAAAGCAACCTCTTCTTCAAACAGCTTACATCTAATGGGTGAAGACAATACACACAAAGACAGCTGAGAAGGAGGGCATGAGGGAAAGGTTGAGGGGACAGGTGGAGTCCAGTCCAAGGAGTGTAGCTTGTGGAAAGTGAAGAGTTGGCTGTTCTGTTCTCTTTAAGTAGAGGCTTTAGGAAGAGTTCTTTACCCTCTAGTCAGAGAAGCAGAGGATAGTGCTGAGGTGAGAGTCTCAAAGCTGATTCAAGCCTTGCAGGATGGTGTGTTTTCTGAGAGCATGACAGTAGTGCAGTGTAGTCCCAAGGATTGCAGCTTGTGAGAAATGAATATTGTACGTATAATCAAGGAGCATGTAAAGTGATAATGTTTTGGGGGTAGTTTTTGTGTGAAAATAATTTTAGCATTTTTCTTCCTTTGTTCTTGTTGAGTCGTTTCAATCGTGTCCGATTCTCCATGACCCCATTTGTTGTTTTCATGGCAAAGATACTGGAGTAGTTTGCCATTTCCCTCTCCAGCTCATTTTACAGATAAAGAAATTGAGGCAAATAGGGTTAAGTGACTTGCCCAGGGATACTAGTAGGTGTCTGAGACTGCATTTGATCTCAGCTCCTTCTAACTGCAGGGCTGGCACTTTATCCATTGTGCCACCAGGAATGATTGCACAGTTTTTCCTTAGCAACTCTCTGTGGTAGAGAAGGTAGATGCCAGCGGCAAACACTTATGGCATCTAATACTTCCATGCTTTTCAGTTCCCCCAGCCTTCAAACAGTTTATCCCCATTTTTATGATGAAAATTTTATTTTCAAAAACTTTTGGCAAGTACAGTTTATATGTAAGTAACAACACAGAACCCCAAAATCCTTCCTATCCCATTGAATCCTCTGAAGAAGATGCTACACTAGTAGGACCAACAGGGAATCAGCAACTGAGCAAGGAATATGTGGATTATAACTTAGATCACGGCTCTCACCCTGGGCGGGTCACTTAAACTCTCAATGATATAAACAATTCTCTTGAGACAATACATACATAGGTAGAAAATTTCCTCATCTGAGGACTCCTTATACCATTAAAACACAGGTCCAGGGCAGAGCCAAGATAGTGGGGTAAATGGGGGGAGTTGCTTGAGCTCTCCCCCAAAGCCCTCCAAATACTTGTAAAAAATGATGCTAAACAAATTCTAGAGCTACAGAACCCACAAAATGATAAAAGTGAAACAAATCAAGAAGAATATATATAGCACTGAGCAGGGGGTGGAGTGCAATGCCCTGTAGGCCAGGCCAGTACAGAGCAGGCCTGGGGGGACTGAATCACTGGCAGCTGTAGCAGTTTCCAGACTTCTCAACATCAAAGACAGCATAGAAGATCAGTAGGAAAACTGGAATCTGGGTGAAGGAGTTTGTGATCTGGCCAGTAAAGGCAGCAGGAGTAGTAGTGGCAGTTGCTTCTGGAACTCTGGGCCCACAGATGGTGGGGGAACAAGCAGCTGATACAAAACCCCTGGGGAAGTACACCCATATGCACTGGAAGCAGAGTCCTACCTCGACAAAGAATTAGAAAGTCACGTATTTGGCTGGGAAAATGACTAAGCAGTATAAAAAAACTCAGACTATAGAATCTTACTTTGGTGACGAAGAAGATCAGAACATACAACTAGAAGACAACAAAGTGAAAGCTCCATCCAAAGCCTCCAAGAAAAATATTTATTGGTCTCAGGCCATGGAAGAACTCAAAAAGGATTTTGAAAATCAAATAAGAGCAGAGGAAAAAGTAGGAAAAGAAATGAGAGTGGTGCAAGAAGATCATGAAAAATGAGTCAACTGCTTGCTAAAGAAGGCCTAAAAAAAATACTGAAGAAAATAACATCTTAAAAAATAGACTAACCCAAATAGCAAAAGAGGTCCAAAAAGCCGATGAGAAGAATGCCTTAAAAAGGAGAATTGGCCAAACAGAAAAGTAAGTCCAAAAACTCACTGAAGAAAATAATTCTGGGGGGCAGAGCCAAGATGGCAGAGTAGAAAGATGCACATATACTAGCTCTTCCCCCACAGCCCATAAAATACCTGTAAAGAAAGACTCTCAACAAATTCTAGAGCAGCAGAAGCCACAGAACAACAGAGTGGAGATTTCCAGCCCAGGGTGACCTGAAAGGCTGATGGGAAATGTCTATCGCACCAGACACAGAGCAGAACCTAGCCCAGCCTTGGCCACGCAACATGGTTCTGGGAGGAGGATGAGAACAGGCCTCAGGGGTGGAATCCCCAATTGTAGTAGCAGTGGTTCACAGATCCCTCAACCCACAGGCACCAAAAGTCAGTGACAGGGTTTTTCAGCTAGCCAAGAAGGGAGAGAAGGTCCTTCCCATAGCTCTGGCCTCAGGCTGCAGTCACAGTGGCCACATCAGGTAGGTAGCAGCAGCTTCCACAGCAGCCCCTACAGCAGCCCGAATCCATTGTTGGATCATAAAACCCTTGGGGGCACTGAGCAGCTGATTCTTGCCTCAGCCCTATGTAGAGACCCTGCCCCCACCTAATACTTTTGGAGGATTTGAGCAGCTGATCTTTTATCTCTCACACTGATTGGTGGCCCTGCCCCTGAAGCTTATCTGAATCTCAGCCCCCAGTGCTGGATTTGGCAGAACTGAAGGCAAGGTGGTTGTGAAGAGGTTGTGTAGTCTCAAATTCTTGTAAAGGGACTATTTGACTGCTGTATGGAGTGGTTTCCTATGCAAGTAGTTCTGACACTAGATACCATGCCTAGTGAAGGGGAAAGATGGAAATCCCTCAAATCCTACAAAGTTCACAGATTTTAGGTTGGAAAATTATAATCAAAGGAAGTATTTTTAAATCTACTTATTAATATATTAGCCTATTAAAAATCCTAGAAGGCTGTTTTATGGAAATTAATTTTTCATTGATCAAAACATTGAGAATGGGTATAAGTATACTGGAGTGACTTTTTGCATAGCTCTCAATTCTCTTCCTAATTTTTCCTCCAGCTCACTTACTTGATTTTCAAAATCCTTTCTGAGCACTTCCATGGCCTGAGACCACTGATATTTTTTTTGGAGGTTTTGCATGTAGAAGCCTTGACTTTTATGTCTTCCTCTGATGGTATGTTTTATTCTTCTTTATCCAAAAGGATGGAAGAAAATACCTTTTCACCAAGAAAGTAACCTTCTACAGTCTTATTTCCCTTTTTGGGGCATTTTCCCAGCCACTTACTTGACTTTTGAGTCCTTTGTCAAGTGGAGGGTATACTCTGGGGACCTGTAAGTCCTCAGTTCCTCAAAGGTGGCACATTCAAAGGAGAGTTTACTCCTCTCTTGGCCTGCTCTCTGGTCTGGACTTTTCTGCCCAGGATCTGTGAGAAGGATTCCCTCTCCAGAGTCTCCACCCCAGGACCACCACTCAGGACTGAGACGTAGAACAGCTACTCAATTCCCCCAGAGTCTTTTGGCTGAGGGCTCAAAAAATGGATACTGCTGTTGCTGCCGTGGCTGCTGCTGCCCTTGCACTGGGGACAGATCTCACCCAGTTGAAAGAGCTTTCTTACTGACCTTTGAAGCTGTCTTTGGCATTTCTGGGTTGAGAAATCTGGGAACCACAGCTGCTACCATGTCCTGAAGCCTGCTCCAGTCCTGTTCATGCTGTACAGCATGGCCAAGGCTGGGCTGTGCTCCACTCTGAGTCCGGTGCAAGACCTTTCCTGTCCACATTCCAGGCTGTCTTGGGCTGAAAATCTCTTTTTCTTTCACTCTGTCATTTCGTGGTTTCTGCTACTCCAGAATTTGTTTACAGTCAATTTTTACAGGTATTTTATGGGCTATTGGGGTAGAGCTAGAGCAGGTCCATCTTTCTACTCCGCCAGCTTGGCGAACTGGTTGATGGTGAATAAAAATTGCTGGTCTCTATGTCATTGGTTTCTCCCAGAGTGACTTTTTAATAACAGACAATTTAAATACACAAGTTTGCGAAGCCTTTTATGTACATTTTCTCACTTTAGTCTCACAAATCTTGTGAGGTAGGTTCTACAAGTATTAGCTATTTACTGATTAAGAAACTGTGGCTCCAAGAAGTTAAGTAATTTGGTACTGTCACATGAGTTGTAAGCATTTGAAGCATAATCTAAATCCAGTTCTTCCTAACTCCATCTTCAGGATTAATCCATAATATCTTTCCAAGTAGAATTTTAGAATTATCTTTAAAAAAGAAAATGCATTAGGTGCTTTTCACATTTACATGCACCAATTTTTTCTTCTTAGAGGACCTACAGGATTACAAGGTTGCTTTCTGTGATCTAAAAGGTTATTTGCAAATAGAAATTAAGATGCTATTTACTGGCAGATGTGAATTGATGATAAAATGAAATCTCTTTTTCATTCCTCTTTTCATTATCAGAATATTTAAACCAAAAATGAAAGAAGACTAGATTCCAATGAAATCCTAAGATAAAGTATATATTTCCTGACTTAGTTACAGAACCCTGGACTCAGGACTCCGGAAAATGGCTGTATTGCTTAGGTCCTAGTTTGCAGTGGCAGCCTGAGGGCCAGTTCTGACAAATGACTCATTTCTGGTTGTTTGCTTCTTTTCTTGATATATTCCAGAGTTTTCACCTAAAAAGAAAAATAAAGAAATATTTACTTCTGGTTCATAATTCTCAGGCCCAAATCCCCTAAGGTACTTGCCAAATCATATTCTTGCCTAGAGACCTACTTCTTAACCAAAACCTAGCCCAAAATAAACCAGATAAGAATTCTGAAGGAAGAAAGAGGAAAGAAAGCCTTTAAATAAAACTCCATATGTGAGTTAACTGTGTTATATGCACACTCAAGATAGATGCATTCTTTACCAGGAGTTAGATGTTGCTTTGGATATAGTATTTTCTTCTAAAATTACTAAACCTTTCAGCTGTAACTGTTCTGATTACAAAGAAAGTGATCTCACAAAAATATCTATTTATGACCTTTCTATAAGGTAAGAATGGGGAAGCAGTCAGATATATATCACCTCTCCTATTGGAGGGTTCTATCTTGTGAGTTCTTTATTAAGCTTTCCATGCCTGGAGAGTGCTCTGTGATATCCCCTTACATATGATAAAACCACTTATGGCTTAAGAAGAAGGTTATTGTTTCTTGTGCCACCCTTACCATGGTCCTGGTGTCTGCACAGCCATGTCTCTGGGCTAGGTTCCACAGGTTGACAGACAGCTGATTAAGTTTGTTGTTTCGAAGATCACCATGAGCTAAGATGCTGTTAAAGAAGGAAAGTGCCAGAATACTTTGACGCTTCAGGGTCTAAAATAGAAGAAGAAAATCAGTTATTTATCTTGCTATCCAATCACAAGTGGTCATCTTAGAATCAAAGTGACAAAGTGACACTCCTGTCCTGGTGAAAAAGGTGATGAATCTGGCGTTAGAGACCTGCGTGTGAATGCCACAGCTCTGTCTTTTGCTTACCTGTCACTCCCTTGTGCTGGTCATTTATCGTCTCTGGTCTCAGTTTCTTCATCTATAAAGTGAGGGAGTTCTAAATCTATGATTCTATAATCAGAAGTGAATGCCTAATAGATATAGGTATCTAATGAAAATTGGGAAAATCAAATTATTCTATTTTGTTATTAATTTCATTCTGTATCATTGCTGACATTTTTCTAACTGTTTAAGTCATGTTTCATTTGTTTGGAAATTCAGCTTTCCTGTAAATTGCTCATTTTCTCTTGAGTTAAGTTTAGAAGTTCAGTTCCCTGGCTAATCACTGTTCTATTCTTGCGTCAAAGAAATCTGTTATCCTTGAAGGGTGCAATTAGATGCAGAAAGTCTAGTCTGTTATCCAAGGAAGCCTGCTCTACCAGTGCTAAACCATTCTCAGTGATAGAATGGAAGGAGAGGCGTTGCTAGCCCCTCTTCCCCAATTTCCAGCCAATTATATTGTTCCTCATACCTATGAAGCTACAGACTTGGTAACCAATAATATTGTTTTCCAATCTATGATGCTGTCTTTTATTCTGGATTCTTCTCCTTTTGTCTATAAAAAGGAGCTGTCCCTTTTATTCAGGGTTTTAGCTTTTCTGAGGGGGGTGAGACCCTGTTTATTGGCAAATTCATGCCTTACTAATAAATTGATCATGCTCAGATCTTTGTGCCCCATTTTACCTTTACTTCAATTATAAATTGAATCTAAATAATAATCTAATCTAAAATAAAGCTCAATTTTCTCCCTGGAGTCATTAATGTAATTAGTATTACTCAAAATACCAGATTACGCCAATCACGTGGCTTTATCCTTAATACTAATAACCTACACTTGTCACTCATAAAAATAAAGTCAAACTCCTTAGCTTGACATTTAAGGCCTTAATGATTTAACTGTCTAACTCTATCTTTTTATAACTCCACTCCAGCTATGCTGGGCTTTAAATCATTCCTCAAATAAATTTTTATTTCCTACTGCTACCTTTGTTCATGCTTTATCTGCCAGCAGACAAGTAGTTCTCTGCAAAAATATTTACTAAGATAGCATAGTTACAAAGTATTGTCCTCCTGCCCCCACATAAACCTGAGACACAATTAGCCAGAAATACAACTACAGAAGAGTAAAGAGGGATATATTCAGACATATCTCAGCATCTTTGTCAGTTGATCTCCAAGCCATCTCTCAAATGCCAGTGTGCTACCATTTTTTTTAATGCCAGTGATTTTCCCCCAACTCTTTCCTGATGACTCTTCTTTTTATATCATATTTCCAAATCTATCCCACCTACCCACTGATCTAGTGAGGTTTTTTCTTTTAACAAAGATTCAAAAAGATATAGTTTTGTTGACCAACCAAAATGTCTGCATCTGACAGTATATGCAATATTCCACAGTCCCCCATCAAGGCAATGAAGTTACATTTTATCAGTTCTTATTATGACCACAGTGCTTCCATGTTTCAATCCTGATGTATCCTAATCTATCCTACCCTTTCCCTTCCCTGCCTCCTCTAAGCTAGAATGATCCCTCTATTCTTTCAGTTTTCACTTTCATTCCTCTTATATCTTCATCACATTTTACTTCACATTAAACAGTCCTTATCCCGTCCCTTCCATCTGAGAAGGTGAGCTCCTTGGAACCAGGAAGGATACCTTTTATTTCATGTATCCCCCTCAATGCCTGGTTCAGTGCTTCTAGTATAGAGGAGATTCAATAAATATTTATTAAATTGAATTAAAAGGCACATGCTCCCCAGCCATGCCAACAACAGATTAGGAAATATTTTGGGGGGCCTTCTCAGAATCTTATCTCCCACTCCCTAGAAAGCTCATTGCTTCAATAGTATAAATAAATAACTGAACCTTTCTTAAGATGTTCCAAGACACAGAAATGAATCATGCTTCATTTTACATAAACTCCAAGGGCTATTTTGATGAAACATTGTGCTCAAATCTACCAAAGCCATAGGTTTTCTCATCAGCTATCCTGGACCATCTCTATGCTAATGATTCTCAAATCTAACTATCCTGTTCCAGTTTCTCTGTTGACCTTCAATCTCGCATCTCCAACTGCCTTTCAGACATTTTGAATTGTATGTCCAGTATGTCCAAAACAAAATTTACTATGTTTTTCCCTAACCACTACCCCTCTTCCTACCTGCTAATATTGCAGTAGAGGGCAACACCATCCTCCCAGTCCCTCAGGCTAACAAGCTAGCACACGTGCACCATATTTAAGTGGTTGCCACTACTGATTTCACCTTTGCAACATTTCTCAAATATGTCCCCTTCTCTCCTCTGACACTGACACCATTCTAGTATAAGGTCTCAGCTCCTCACACCTAGATTACTGTGATAACAAAGTAGTTGACTGGTCTGCCTCAAGTCTTTCCTACTCCAATTCATTCTCTATTCAGCCACTAAAGTGATTTTCCTAAAACACAGATCTCATCGTGACACTCTTTAAACTCCAGTGGCTCATAATGCCTTCACGATCAAATACGAAAATGCTCTATTTAGGGGGCGGAGCCAAGATGACGGAGTAGAAAGACTCACATTTGCTAGCTCCGAACCCACAGCCCATTAATTTCCTGTAAAAAGAACTCCTGACAAATTCTGGAACAGTGGAAGTCGCACAGAAACACAGTGAAGGAGATTTCCGTTGCAGAGAGCCCTGAAAAACCGACCCCAGGGGTCCATCACCACCCGGACGGGAGTGGAGCCCTCCCCGCCCCCTGCCCCAGCGCGTGGCACTGAGAGGAGCGAGCAGATCCAAGCAGGCTTCAGAGACCGTAATCTCCCGCGGCCGCGAAGGTCCCTCCACCCACAGACGCACAGGTCAGTGAGAGAGACGGGCTGAGAGGGGAGCGGGGTATCTCCAGGACTTGGACCCCCTCGGGAGACTCGCACCCCCTTGGGAGGCAGCTTGGCCAGAGGCTCCCAGGGCAGGCTGGAGCAAGACAGCAGCTCCATTACAAAAGGTCTCTGCATAAACCCCCTGAGGGAACTGAGCCTGAGAGACGGCCCTGCCCCCACCTGAGCACCAGCAGATAAGCTCCCATTGAAGAGCAGTCAGGCCTGCGGCCAAAAGCCCTGAGGCTGGGGAGCAGCATTTGAATCTCAGACCCCAAGCACTAGCTGGGTGGATCTAGGCCAGGGAGTAGAGAGGACTCTCAGAAGTCAAGTAACTGGCTGGGAAAATGCCCAGAAAAGGGAAAAAAACTAAGACCATAGAAGGTTATTTTCTTGAGAAGATGAT